>JARBWK010000012.1:75578923-75954407 GCA_030556195.1 Anolis apletophallus | reverse complement strand
AAAAAGAGGGTTTTTGGTGCCAATAATCAAACAGGCACATGCTATGGAAGACTAACACCCTGATTAAATGCATTTTAATCCACTCTGTGCCAAGTTATACCATATGCTAGATGAGTGGGAATACAGTGCAGTTTTGAGCTATGAAAGTTAATGGGATTCTTAATGTGAATGGAAAACACCAGTCGATGGCAAAAGTCCTACCTTCTCTGCTGGCAGGAAGCCGGAACTAGAGTTGCAAGTTAAAAGAACAGAGGCCCAACATGGATAGCTTGCACTGTGGGAAAAAGAATTACTCTATAGATGGCTATTGTTCTCAGATTTAGGGATGGCAGAGAATGATGTAAATGATTTGAGTGATGTTTATTGGATTAATGAAATGTCATGTAACAACAGTAATCACCAGCCAATTATGATTGATTTAACCATGAAGGAGGGGGTGGGTTTAACTGGATGGACTCCATTGAGGTATAAATATCCTTGTATGAAATGTATCGGTCCTTTGCCCTATCTGCAGCTGAGTTCTGCTGGCGAAATACCCACCAGCTGGTGAAAGAAAATAAACCTTTTGTTTTCATCCTGCTTCACAGTTGTCACGCGTTCTCCCTCATCCCTTGTATCCGCCGCGTTGGGCAGCGTTGGTAAAGATTAACTTGGTACTTGGAGTTCTAGAACTCCCGTTTCTGCTCACCTGGAGTGCCCAAGTTTGCCTAGGCCTGATCTGCACTATAGAACAGGCCTGGGCAAGTTTTGGCCTTCCAGATTTTGGACTCCAACTCCCACAATTCCTAACAGCCAATAGGCTGTTAGGGTGCGGGAGTTGGAGTCCAAAACACCTGAGGGCCAAAGTTTGCCAGGCCTGCTATAGAACCATGGCTTATGCTACCAACACCTTTCTTTCAGTCCAAAGTACAAGAACTGCATTGTCAAAGGCTTTCATGGCCAGAATCGCTGGGTTGCTGTGAGTTTTCAGGTTGTATGGCAATGTTTTAGAAGCATTTTCAGGAAGTGTGAATTGTTGCAATTGGCCACCTTGATTAGCACTGAATGGCCTTGCAGCTTCAAAGCCTGGCTGCTTCCATGACAGTCTCAAATTATTCCCTATCAAGTCAATCCAAGCCAGCTCAAATTGTCATGAAGTGTGTGTGTCCTTCATGTTGCTTGTTGATTTATGCTGATCTCATGAATTTCATACAGGTTTTCTTAGGCAAGGAATACTGAGATGTTGTTTTGCCAGTCATGAGACAAATATTCCATTGAAATGAATGGAATATTTTTGTTCCATTGCTTTAAATGAGAAGTATGGAACTTGTGCATGTTCCTTGAAGTTGCCTATTGATTTGTGATGACTCTATGAATGTCAAGTTTTCCTTAGAAAACTAATACTCAGAGGTGGTTTTGCAGTTTCTTCTTCTGAAATATAGCCTACAGCAAGTGTGACTGTTGCAATTGGCCAGCTTGATTGGCATTTAATAACCTGCCTGCTTGCCTGGGGAATCCTTTGTTGGGAAGTGTTAGCTGTCCCTGATTTTTTCCTGTCTGGAATTCTCCTGTTTTTTCTGTATAGGTCTTTATTTACTGTCCTGTTTTTTTTGGAGTTTTTTTAAAAAAAAAATAGTGGTAACCAAATTTTGTGCATTTTAATCGTTTCCTCCTTTTTTGTTGAAATTGTCCACAGGCTTGTGGATTTCTGTGTTGTTTGGCACGGTCGTTGTTGGAATAATAGAATCCTATCTGGTCCAACCCCCTTGTATCACAAAGTAGGACACCATCAAAACCTCTCCAGACAGATAGCCACCCTGCTAAAAATCCGACTGGATGGCCCTTGGGGTCTCTTTCCACTCTAGGAGTCTGGTTATTATGGGATTTTTAACTGAGGCTGACTGGCCATCTGTCGGGAGGGATCGGGTAGTATCCCTAAAAAAAGGGTGAGCTTTGAGGGGAGGGGGGGAGGGGGAAGGGAAGGAGGAGGGGCAGGGGAGGGGAGAGGAGGGGGAGAGGAGGGGGTGAGGGGCAAGGAGGGGGAGGGGGAGGTGGGGGGGAGGAGGAAGGGGGAGAGGAGGGGTGAGGGGAAGGAGGAAAGGGAAGGAGGGGAGGAGAGGAGGGGGAGGGGGAGAGGAGGGGGGAGGGAGGGAGTGGGGGAAGGAGGGGGAGGAGAGGAGGGGTGAGGGGAAGGAGGGGAGGGGAGAGGAGGGTGAGGGGGAAGGAGGGGAGGGAGAGAGAGAAGGGGTTAGGGGAAGGGAGGGGGGGGGGGGAGGGAGGGGGGGGTGAGGGGGAAGGGAGGGATGGGTGGGGAAGGAGGAGGGAGAGGAGGGAGGGGGAGGGGAAGGAGGGGGGGGGAGAGGAGGGGTGAGGGGAAGGAGGGAGGGGGAGGTGGGGGAGGGGGGGTGAGGGGAAAGGAAGGGAGGGGGGGGAGGGAAGGGAGGGGGGAGAGGAGGGGGAGGGGGAGAGAGGGGGAAGGAGGGGAGTGGGGGGGAGAGGAGGGGGCGGGGGGGAAGGGGGAAGTGGGGAGGGAGAAGGAGGGAGGGGAGAGGAGGGTGCGGGGGAAGGAGGGAGGAGAGGAAGGGGGGATAGGAGGGGGGGGGGGGAGGGAGGGGGAGGAGGGGGAGAGAAGGAGGGGGAGGGAGGGGAGGGAGGGGAGGGGAGAGGGGGAGGGAGGGAGTGGGGAGGAAGGGAGGGGGAGGAGGGGGAGGGGAGGGAGGGAGAGGAGGGGGGGGGGAGAGGAGAGGGGGAGAGGAGCGGGAGGGGAAGGAGGGGAGGGGGGAGGGAGGGGAGGGAGGTGAGGGGGAAGGAGGGGAGGAGGGGGAGAAGGGGGTTAGGGGAAGGAAGGGAGGGAGGGAGAGGAGGGGTGAGGGGGAAGGAGGGGATGGGTGAGGGGGAGAGGGGGAAGGAGGGGAGGGGAAGGAGGGGGAGGGGGGAAGGAGGGAGGGGGGAGGAGGGGTGAGGGGGAAGGAGGGGAGGGGGAGGTGGGGAGGGTGAGGGGAAGGAAGGGGAGGGGAGGTGGAGGAGGGGAGGGGGAGAGGAGGGGGGGGGGGAGAGGGGGAAGGAGGGAGTGGGAGGGGAGAGGAGGGGCGGAGGGGAAGGGGAAGTGGGGAGGAGAAGGAGGGAGGGGGAGAGGAGGGGGTGCGGGGAAGGAGGGGAGGGGAGGAAAGGGGGGATAGGAGGGGAGGGGGAAGGAGGGGAGGGGGGGGAGGGGGGAGAGGAGGGGTGAGGAAGGAGGGAGGGGAGGTGCGGGGGGAGAGGGGGAGGGGCGGGAGGGGAGTGGGAGGGGGAAGGGAGGGGGAGAGGAGGGGGGAGGGGGAAGGAGGGGGAGGGAGAAGGAGGGAGGGGGAGAGGAAAGGGGATAGGAGGGGGGGAAGGAGGGAGGTGGGGAGGGAGGAGGAGGAGGAGGGTGAGGGGGCCTGCATTTGTGACTACACAGAGATGTCATTAAAATCTACAAGCAAGTGGACAATTTCAACAAAGTGGAGGAAACCATGAAAATGAACAAAATCTAACTACCAGTATTTTTTTTTAACCCCTCTAAAATCAGGACAGTAAATAAAGAGGAACATTCAAAAAGCAGGGGAATTCCAGACAAGAAGAATCAATCAGGGCCAGCTAACACCTCCCAACAAAGGATTCCCCCAAGCAGGAAGCAGCCAGGCTTTGAAGCTGCAAGGCCATTCAATGTTAGTCAAGCTGACAAGAGTTCTTTCTCCCATCCTGGACATCCCTATTTACTCACAGCAACCCACACCAAGAACTGTTTGCATTCATTTCTATTACTGGGTGCTCCTTTTCGTACGTCTATGTTCACAGCCAGAGAGAGAGGAAGTGACGTCTCAGCTGTGTGCCGGTGAGGCGCCCATTTCTGAAAACTCGCGTCCCCGTCGGTTGAGGATGAACAGCCGGCTGCAGGAGATCCGGGAGAGGCAGAAATTGCGCCGGCAGCTCCTGGCTCAGCAGGTAAAGGGAGAACACTAGGTTGGCTCCCGTCTTTCTGGGCTTTTGGGCCTCCGCGCATGCGCCCCGCTGCCCTCGAAGGGATGCATGGCCTCCCTTCCCATCGAGGAGGGCACTCATTGGCCGGCGCCTGTGACGTAGAACGCGGGAGGGGCTCTGCGGGGGTCCCCCCTCGTTGCCATGGAGACGGAAGGCCAAAAGGTGTCTTAGTTCTGCCAAAGTCACACGCTCTCAGGCGCCTTCCACACAGCTGAAGACAACCCTACACATGTTCTGTTTTGAACTGGAATATATGGCAGTGTGGACTCAGATAACCCAGTTCAAAGCAGATAATATATTGTGGGATTTTTCTGCCTTGATATTCTGAGTTATAGGGCTTGTGTGGAAGGGCCCTCAGTCTCAGGGCCTTTCCACAAAGCCCTCTATCCCACAATATCAAGGCAGAAAATCCCACAATATCTGCTTTGAACTGGATTATCTGAGTCCACACACATAATGTGGGGTTTTCCGCCTTAATATTCTGGGATATAGGGCTGGCTCAGAAGGCCATGGCAAACCCAGGTTTTCAAGAGATTCTATTTTATTCTATATATATAAATATATATATATATATATATATATATATATATATACCTTTTTTTGTTCAGTTTTAAAATAAATTTTCTGTATAATATACTACACAGTGTTAACGCACCACAATCTAAAGTCCTCTACCAGCCCGCACCACAGGAAGAACACCATCATCCCCACGTCAACAAAGGTGAATCTGTGCTTAAGTCCGTTCAGCAGTTCACCTACCTGGGAAGCGTCATTTCTTCAGACACCAAGATTGATAAAGAGATAGATAACAGATTAGCAAAGGCATATAGTGCGTTTGGAAGGCTTCACAAAAGAGTTTGGAGCAACAAGCACCTGAGGCAAAGCACCAAAATCATTGTGTACAGAGCTATCCTACTGTCTATTTTCCTTTATGGGTCTGAAACATGGGTCACCTATCGCCAACACCTACGACTCCTCCAACGCTTTCATCAGCGCTGTCTTCGCACAATCCTAAATATACACTGGACCGACTATGTGACTAATGTTGCTGTCCTTGAGCAAGCAGGGATCACCAGCGTTGAGGCCATGCTATTGAGAACACAGCTGCGCTGGGCAGGGCACATCTCTAGGACGAAGGACCACCACCTCCCAAAGATACTACTCTATGGTGAACTCGCCACGGGTCAGGGCAAGAGAGGTGCCCCCCAAAAGAGATATAAGGACTCCCTGAAACAACATCTCAGGCTCGGCCAGATTGATCACCAACAATGGTCCACCCTGGCCTCACATCGGGAGGCGTGGAGACGCACTATCCACAATGCTGCGGCCTCTTTCGAGAAGACACGCCGAATGGGTCTTGAAGACAAATGACAGCGCAAGAAGAACCGCAACTTGGAAACAACATCACCCAAGGAGACTTTCTGCTGTGCTTTCTGCAGCCAAACTTACCTATCTCAGATTGGCCTTTTTAGTCATCAACACGCTTGTAAAAAGCGTGGGATGAGTCCTTCCTAAGAATCTTCATTCACGAAGTAATGCCAAGAGCGTAACACACCACAATCTAAAATTTTGCATTGTATCATCCTCTTTCCCTGCCTCAGTCAGGGCCCTTCCACACAGCCCTATATCCCAGAATATCTGCTTTGAACCGGATTATCTGAGTCCACATTCAGATAATGTGGGATTTTCTGCCTTGAGGTTCTGAGTTATAGGGCTGTATGGAAGGGCCCTTAGTCTCAGGGCCCTTCCTCACAGCCCTATATCCCAGAATATCAAGGCAGAAAATACCACAATATCTGCTTTGAACTGGGTTTATTTATTTTATTTATTTCATTTCTAACCCGCCCTTCTCTACTCAGGGCGGCTAACAAAAGGCAAAAATGCAATGCCACATACAAGAACAGAACAACACATCATAATATACTACAAAGATTAAAACAGTCAATATTAAAATCCCCCATAGCCAGAGTCCACACACATAACGTGGGATTTTGTGCCTTGATATGCTGGGATATAGGGCTTCCGCTGTGAACTGGGTTATCTGAGTCCACACACAGATAATGTGGGATTTTCTGTCTTGAGATTCTGGGATATCGGGCTGTATGGACGGACCCTTAGTGACTTCTACCAATTACTTCCCTGACATTCTTCTTACTAATATATTAGCCTCTATTCCCCCCCGTAATGCACATTTGTACAATTCCAATGCAGTCTTCTGATACTTGAGCACCAAGCTTTGTATGCAATACCATTATACCAGACATGGGCAGACTTCAGCCCTCCAGGTGTTTTGGACTTCAACTCCCACAATTTCTATCAGTCTGTTCGGAATTGTGGGAGTTGAAGTCCAAAACACCTGCAGTGCCCAAGTTTGCCCATGCCTTCATTATACTGTTGAATTTGGGTAAGCGATACATTGGAAGTCCCTTTTGACATTACGTAGACCTCTAGTTATTATTAAAGTCATTAACAGAAAAAGAGGGTTTTCAGTTTTCCTTTATTGACATGCATTTTCCAAGGACAAAAGAAGATGTCACTCTCTTGGAACATTTTATTCCTGTCAGATATTGATCTTTGGGTGAAACTACACTGCAGAACTTGTTGACCGAGTGGTTGCAGGTTTGAATCCAGGGAGCAGCGTGAGCTCCCGCTGTTAGCCCTAACTTCTGCCAACCTAGCAGTTTGAAAACATGTAGATCAAAAGGTACCGCTCCAGTGGGAAGGTAACGGCGCTCCATGCAGTTATTCTGGCCACATGGCCTTGGAGGTGTCTACAGACAACGCCGGCTCTTCGGCTTAGACATGGAGATGAGCACAAACTCTCAGAGTCAAACATGACTGGACTTAATGTCAGGGGAAAACCTTTACCTTTACACTGCAGAATTAATGATAATAATAATAATTTAATAAATATTTATTTATACCTTGCCCCATCTCCCAAAAAGGGACTTGGAGTGGCTTACAAACATAAAAGAAAACATAGTCGATAATGTAAATATCTGAGGGACCGTCTCTTCCCCTATCAACCCCAGAGGTCTCTTCGTTCTGAACAACTGAACCTCCTTGAAGTGCCGTCCTTTAAAGCTATCCGTCTTACATCGACCGGGCGCAGAGCCTTTTCTGTAGTAGCGCCATCAATCTGGAATACCCTTCTAAGTGATGTGCGAGCCTTACAGTATTTTCTATCTTTCCGCAAGGCCTGCAAGACCCACCTTTTCCGGCTAGCCTTTGATTGCTGAGCTGGAAAACCTTACTTTTTAGTCTAATTTAACATGTTGTTTTACTCCTGTTGTGTTTTTATGTGATTGTGAGCCACTCCGAGCCCTCAGGAAGTGGCGGCGTACAAGTCCAAATAATAAATAAATAATAAATAAACAAGGTAAATAACATTTCAAATTAAAACAAAACAAAAAAAGAACAAAACAACCAAAACACCAGCAAACAATTATATGTAAAAACAGTTTAAACAACCTTAATAGTCCCTGCCATTGCTCTGGTAAAGATAAGCCATTCAATCTGATTGATAGTTACTAGGAATTCTTACATTTTGCCATTGTGGAAGGCCCATTTTAAAAGCCCGTTTAAAAGGCCAATTTAAAAGGTGCCGAACCGACTGTGCTCTGGCATCATGAGATGCAGAGCTAACCTTAAGAAATGGGGCTACAGAGTGGAATCCATGACATGCGAGTGCGGAGGAGAGCAAACCAGAGACCGCTTACAACAATGCAGCTTGAGCCCTGCCACATGCACAGTAGAGGACCTTCTTACAGCGACACCAGAGGCACTCCAAGTGGCCAGCTTCTGGTCAAAGGAAATTGAGTACAATGCCAAGCTTTTAACTTTTTTGTGGTTTTTGTGTGCATTATAACTGTATTTTCAAGTTGCTTCTGATACGATAAATAAATTTTAAAAGCCAAGTTTTCAATTCCTTCCTAAAGCTCATGAGTGTGGGCTCTTGAATGAAGTTTCACACCACTGTGGAAGAATTGGGAGGTGTCACGATGCAGGGTCTTGGCCCAGCCCCTTAATCACACACACAGAGACGGTAATCAGCTAACTATTTATTGAGTAATAAAAAACAGGTGAAAAGGTAAATTGTCCATAAAAAGTATCAAAAGTTCAATCAAAAGGTAAAGAGTCCGTAAGTAAAATCCAAAGGCAAACGTGGCAAAGGCTCCGCAAAACTATGCGGATCAAGGACTTGGTCCGTGGCAAAGAACAAGGCAAAGTTCATGAACAACCCAAGAAACTTCTTGGCAAGGTTTGAGCCGGCAACTTGGCTCCGTGGAACTCCGCTCGCTTCACTCCTCTTAGAAGTGGCCGAGCTACTGAGGATCCTTTCCTACGGATCCTATACTTAATCTCCTTGGCGAGGCCCCCGACGCTCTAGGATTCTGCGCCAATCTGTGCTACAGGATCTAGCGCTTCTCTGGCGCTCTAGGCTATGGTGCCAATCCCTCCTGCTGGACTCAATGCTCCGTCTCCTATCAAAGCTCCATCCTTGCCTCCCAGCACCTGGGTCGCTATCTTCGTGAGAGCCTAACTCCCTTTCGGCTTCCATGGGCTCATCCTCCACTGTTTCCCTGAACCTTTCCTGCGACCCGAAACCACCTGGGTTCTCATACTGATCGGAATCATCACTCTCAGGGTCAGCCTGAACTTTCCAGCTATCATAGCCGTCAGGCCATTCATCATCCCAGGCCAAGCTCTCTGTGGGAGAGGAAGGCCCAGCTGACTCATCAGCCCCTTCCTCCATGTCCTCATCAACTGCAGCTGGCCCTAATGCAAGTGGGACCCCCGGTGCTGCCCCCTGCCCCCCAGGCACGAAAGGGAACTGGGTTGCTACAGGAGGTGTTATATTTTCATGAAGCATCAGCACTTTTGGGCAGAGAAGGCTCAAGACCTTCTTAAACCACAATTCCCATGATTCCAAAGCATTGAGCCATGACAGTTCATGTGGTGTCAAATTTCACCAGAATTGAGATGCACCCTTAAGAGGGGCAATTGCTCTTTTAAACATTTTATTTTCCTCTGCACTTTCTAAGGGCCCAAATCCCTAAAAAAACAAACACACACACACAAAACAAAGTAGACGTTTCCTTTTACTTTTATATTCAAAAAAGGTAGCAGACCACCTTCGGTTTCTCACCTCCTATGTAGATGAAATAAACTGGTGGCAGAGATAAGACGCCTTCCTGTCATTAACTGCCATTCCTTTGCTGATAAGTTGGAAAAATGTTTGGTTTTTTTACATTTGATGTTTCATTCATAAAGAGCAGGCAAAGAAGGGAGAAGGTGCTTTTTTGATGTCCAGTGGTGTCTATGAGTAAAGGGCAAATGGGGGGAAAACAAACAAAAAAAGTAATACACAAGCAGGGCTATATAGTTTCAAAACAAAACACAAGAGTGCAAATAATTATCACAAATATAAAGATTATTATTAGTGCATAATATACATATAGAAGTGTATAAGGACACAGAATGGTGAATGCCCGATGTCCTACCGCGGATTGTATCCAAGTTGGTTGAAATAAAGGTAAGGATATAAAATATATTTGTAATCCCAAGGATCCGATGATCCTGTTGCAGTGCAAATACACAGCGAAAAAGCTGTATTTGTAATCCAAAGGGTCCGATGACCCTGGAGAAATGAAGCCGTGGATGCAGGAGGGCGTGTCCCAGAGTCGCTCAAAGTCGGAGCTGCTGGAAGCAAAGGAGAACAATCTGCTCCCATGACCAGCATTTCTTCATAGGAGCAGATTGTTCTCCTTTGCTTCCAGCAGCTCCGACTTTGAGCGACTCTGGGACACGCCCTCCTGCATCCACGGCTTCATTTCTCCAGGGTCATCGGACCCTTTGGATTACAAATACAGCTTTTTCGCTGTGTATTTGCACCGCAACAGGATCATTGGATCCTTGGGATTAAAAATATATTTTATATCCTTACCTTTATTTCAACAAACTTGGATACAATCCGCGGTAGGACATCGGCATTCACCATTCTGTGTCCTTATACACTTCTATATGTATATTATGCACCAATAATAATCTTTATACTTGTGATAATTATTTGCACTCTTGTGTTTTGTTTTGAAAAAACAAACAAAGCCACTCATTTTTGTAAGTTAACTTGTAAGGGAGCATTAACACCCTGTAGGGTTTTAGTTTGTTATTTAAATTAGTTGAAATCAGTGATGTTATTCTGTTACCTGCCAGACTTATTACCTTGCCTTAGCATGGAGGCTGTTCTCCTAAGATTTGATCCTTATCTATACTGTAGGGATGGTCCTGGCCTACTTTTACACTTGAGGACAGAAATTATTGAATTGAGCATGATTGACACTGGTATACAGAGTTATTGAAGTGAGCATGGTTGACACTGATATACTATGCTACTGACATGAACAAGTTATTTTTATTACTTTGTTCATGTCAGTAGCAACTTGAGAAACCACAACTCATTTCTGGTCTGAGGGAATTGGCCGTCTGCAAGGATATTGCCCAGGGAGATGCCCAGATGTTTTACCATCTTGTGGATGGCTTCTCTCATGTCCCTGCATGAGGAGCTGTAGCTGACAGTTGAGAGCTCACCCCACTCCCCAGATATAACTGCTGACCAGGTCAGCAGTCCTGCCAGCACAAGGGTTTAACCCATTGCACCATCGGGGCTCCACATTTTTGTTAGTATGGCTGCCGTATGGAATCCTTGACTGAGATCAGCAGAGTTGCTTTGGGTATAAATACAAAATTGGTTCTGTTGTTTAATTTCCCTTATGTGGGCTTTATTGTAATTGTGTTATTTTGTTTATGTACCTTGTTGTATTTATACGTTTGCACTTTTGAGTGCTTTTGTGAGCCTCCCCAAATCCCTTCAGGGAGATGGTTGCGGGGTATAAATAAATTAATTATTATTATTATTATTATTATGATGAAAACAGGCACACAAATGGATTTCACTGATGGGAGTATTGACATCTGCAGAAACATTTCATTAGATTTTTCACAAGGAGAATGAGAAAGCATGATGAATTTATATTATAAAGGTTTTAAGTATGTAATGCTTGTGTTAAATCTTCTCTTATTTGTTTCTATAGCTATGGTATTTATTTCCTTATTTTTTTGCTGTTCTCTTAGTTGGGGGCCGAAAGCGCTGATAGTATTGGTGCAGTGTTGAATAGCAAAGATGAGCAGAGGGAGATTGCTGAAACAAGAGAAACTTCCAGGTTTGTACTGAAATAAGTCGTGAAACTTCTCATAACAGGAGCATTCTAAAGGGAGAGAAGATGGAAAAAATACAAATTAGCTTGAATTTATTTTGCTTTTGACTGGTTTAGGAAAAGTTAAGCTCTCATTGTTTAAGACAACAACCTAGAAACATACCCCATTGTAGCAGGGCAAAGAGTTGAAACATAAAATGTTTGTCTCTTCTCAGGGCCCTTCCACACAGCCATATAACCCAGAATTTCAAGGCAGAAAATCCCACAGTATCTGCTTTGAGCTGTGTTATCTGAGTCCACACTGCCATATATTCCAGTTCAAAGCAGATAATGTGGGCTTTTATTCAGCTCTGTGGAAGGGGCCTCTGTCCTCAAGTTTGTTGACAAAATGGCGAGGATGTGGTGATAATTAGATAATATGTTCATTACTTAACATCTCTGAATTATTTACAAATGTATCAGGTGTCCTAATTAGTTCTGTAATTTGTTTTTAGTGTTGATGTTCACTGTCTTGCACATTATTTTTGGTATAAAGACAGAACAGACATTTAATATTAACACTAATTGGCTGCATTTGTTTAACACCATGTGGAATTTCTTTCAGAATGCTGAAAGATATACCTTTCTAATATGTAATTATCTTAATGCAGGATATATTTAAAGCAATCCACTGTACATTATTATTCAGAAAGAGTCAGCTTGTACATTTTCCCAGCTCTGGATATGTTATGGATAATGTAAAAGGACAAAAGCTTGGTTGCCGCTTCCCTCTCCTCTTGTCAGTAGCAACTTGAAACCAGCACAGTTCAAGGAACAAAATAATCTTTACCTCCTGCTTCCCTTATGTACAGCTCTGATTGGGTTGTCTAGTGTCTGTTTTTAAAGAAAAGGCAGGTGCCATGGAAGAAAGGGTGGCACCAAAGAAAGCTAGAAAGGAATAATTACAGAAAAAAATGTAGACCCAAGCAAAACAGCCTTTTAAATCATTGTGTTTATAAAGTGTTCTCATAGGCCAGTACACTCTCCTTTACATTTTCAGGGCTGCTTATGATACATCTGCATCAAATGCCAAACGCAAATGCCCAGATGAGGGAGAAGCAGATGAAGAGGAAATAGAAGAATATAAGGTAAAGGAACAGTGAGATAATAATAATAATAATAATAATAATAATCCTTTATTTATATCCCACCCCCTCTCCAAACAGGACTCAGGACATCTTACATAATGTAAAAACACAGTGCAAAACACAGAAATAAAACATGATACCTAAACGATAATACCAAAAACCTAACAGAAAATAAAACAATGCAAAAACCAAAGGAAAAATAAAAACATAATATATAACAACAATATAAAAATACTAAAAGCAATAATGCCTCTTAGCAAGTGAAGCGTATGGCTTTGATGCTCTCAAATGGAATTATATGAAAAATATCATCTTGGACATTCGCTCAAAAGGTCTCAAATGAAGCATATGGCACTGGTATTTCCTAATGGAGTTATATATTGCAGTCTCCAAATTATGAACAAGAGAGGTTTTGTAGGGGTGTGTGTGTGTGTGTGTGTGTGTATCTGGTGCTGATTGTTTTTATTTTTAAAAACACAACAAGAATGTATCATACATAGATCTTTCACAAATTCATTACTTTTACCAACTCGGATGTTGTTATTCAGATTTTATTAAGTATGGGTGCTAATGTCCCAATACAATTATTTCCGTTCTTTTGAATAGTTTTTTCCCCATAGCAATGCATTAGTGTTTTAAAGGTCTATTAGAAGATTTTAAACTCTTTCTTCTTCTTTGAAGGATAAATCTTTGCAGGATACATTCCATTCTCTGACATGTTACAACATAAAACATCAAAGCAACTTGTGAAAAAAACTGTACATAGTAGAGAGGTCATTTTTAGATTTGAAACATCAAATTCCCATAAAATCAGCATATGTTTTTTTTAAAAAATATTTTATGGCCCTCAGTTTTCCAGGCCTGTTTTATTGAAGGGGGCTCAAATGCCTACTTTAACGCACATTTTAATAAACTGATGGAAGTATTCCAGTAGAAAAAGTTCTGTTCCTTCAGAGTATTTGAAAACATTTGAGCTTTATTCCTTTGTAAACATGGATACTTTCCTTTGTCTCTAAAAACTGCCTTATGGTTGATGTTCTGCTTCAGCCATTTCCTTTCTCAGACTGTGGGAATAATAGTGTTCCCAGTTAATTCTCTTGAATCACAGATAGTGTCTGGGTCTAACGAAAACTTCTAAAGCGGTTTTGAAGGAGCTGGGTACTAATTTTGTCTCTGTCCCACTCCATAGTGCAGCAATTCACTCATCCCAAAAATCGTTTTTTTAAAGAATTTCCACTGATTTTTTCCCCAGCCTCTTCCAAATGGGTGAAAGTACTCTCAACCTCAGTGGGTTTGCTCCACCATCCCTCCATATTTTGAAAACCTGGCTGGACCCTTCCAAATCAGCTGAAAATCAGATTGAATTAATAGCAAAAGCAACATCACTCTTGATTTTGCTTCAATCTGGGAGATTGTGACAAATGTTTAAGTTATGTGGGACAGTTGGGAGATCAACATGCCTGTGTTTTGCAGTGCATTTCAGCTGTCTAGAGGAAGGAAACAAAATTTTACATGGAAATTTTTTTTGAGGGCATGTGGCCTTTTGGGGGCTTCCAAACCATATGTTGGAACCCCAGGTAAATGCAGCCTGAAGCTGCACTTTGCCTAACCCTATTCCAAACTTTGAATCCAGAAAACTCTAAAAGCTGTTCAATGCTGTTTAAAAGGGGCTATGGTATCGCCGCTGCTGAAAAAAACAGACTTAGATTGTTCGGCACCCTCCAGTTACCGCCCGGTTTCAAATCTTTCGTTCCTGGGCAAGGTGATTGAGAGGGCAGTGGCTGTACAGCTACAGAAGTTCCTAAATGACACAACCGAATTAGATCCCTTCCAGTCCAGCTTCCGTATTGGGCATGGGATGGAGACTGTGCTGGTCTCCATCACAGATCAGCTTCCTTGCCAATTGGACCAAGGTGGATCAGTGCTGCTTGTGTTATTGGACCTCACGGCAGCATTTGATACAGTCGATCACAAATTATTGCCCCACCGTTTAGCCATGGCAGGAGCGAGGGGGACAGCCCTTCAACGAGTGTCCTCCTTTCTTCAAGATCAAGGACGTGTGGAGGAGGGAGGTGTGGCCTCTGAGAGGCTCCCCCTTGATTGTGGGGGCTATTCTCTCCCCTTTGTTATTTAACATCTATATGCGGCCACTTGCCCGACTGATGCGTAGTTTCGGACTTGAGTGTCATAAGTACGCTGATGACACCCAGCTTGTTCTGAGGATGGAGGGTCGGCCAGACTCCGTACCCGATAATTTCCATCAGTGCCTTGAGGCCATTACTGGATGGTTGCGTGCCAGCCGGCTGAGGGTGAATCCAGCGAAGATGGAGATCCTACGGCTGGGTCGCCCTGCTGGGGGGGAGGTCTGGCTGCCTACCCTGGATGGCAAAGCACTACGCCCATCGTCTTCAGTAAAGAGTCTGGGAGTGGTGTTAGACCTGCTGCTGACAGTGGATGCCCAGGTCTCTGTTGTGAGCAGATCCACATTTTTCCATCTGTGGCAGGCTAGGCGGCTGGCGCCTTACCTATCCAGGAGTGACCTGGTTACGGTGATCCAGGTGATGGTCATCTCAAGACTGGACTACTGTAACGCCCTCTACATTGGCCTTCCTTTGTCTGTGATCCGGAAGCTTAAGCTAGTGCAAAATGCTGCCACTCGACTTCTTGCCGGGAAGCCGGCGAGATGTCGCATTATTCCAATCTTGCAGCAATTGCGCTGGCTACCGATTGAGCACTGGATTACCTTCAAAGTGCTGGTTTTAACCTTTAAAGCTTACATGGTCTAGGGCCGGCGTACCTGAGAGCTCGCCTTACCCCCTACAAACCCCAGAGATCACTTCGGTCAGAAGACCAAAACCTGCTTGAAGTCCCGAATATTCGGACCTACCACCCATCGTCCACTAGGCACAGAGCTTTCACGATCGTGGCACCAAATTTGTGGAATGCCTTGCCGGAAGAAACACGAGCTATTTGAGATCTGCCTTCCTTTTGAGGGGCGTGCAAAACATTTCTTTTCCGGCAGGCATTTGGACTCTGCTGATCGAGACTCTGCTACTTGTGTTTCTGTTATATTAACTGCATTGTATGTACACTGTGTTTTTTGGATGTTGTAAACCGCTCTGAGCCTTTGGGGAGTGGCGGTATACAAGTCGGAATAATAAATAATAATAAATAAAAATGCACTGAAGTCCTCTTGAATTTAAAGAAAAGCTGATGGTAGGCAAGTGGCATATATCAATGTGGCTGCTTCAGGAGTGAGTGTTGAATGGTTGTTTCATTCAGATTCCTGCTTCACAAACATGGTTTTATGCTTCTCGTGTCAGGATTAATCTGGGTCTGGGGAGAACACACAAGTTTCTGAGAATCACCTGTTTCTTTTCTCAGCCTTGTTTTTTCTTATCACTTCTTCAAGGGTCCTTGTTTCCTTTAGAGTGACTTAGCATACACTTAGGCCCCTTCTCTGCTGCCCTATATCCCAGAAACTGATCCCAGATTATCTGCTTCAAATTGTCTTATATGAGTCTCCACTGCCAGATTATCTGGGATAAGAATATAATCTGAGATCAGATCCTGGGATATAGGGGCAGTGTGGAAGGGGCCTTAGAGAACCATAATTCAACACCAAGAGTTTTATATCTGCAGAGTTTTGTTATCTGGCTATATACAGAACCTTGCTAATTCGCTTTTTTTTTTAGTTTTGGGACAAAATCATGACATTTATTATAGAATGAATCAACAGTGGTTTTGATCTTTTGGTCATTTTCAAAGCATCCAGGTAAAATCTAACTGGTTTAGTAGTTACAATGATGACAGGAAAGGGCATCAGATTTTGTTCTACTTTCTCAAAGTGGCATTGGAAATGACCTGCTGTTGCAAGAAGCTAATGTTCATAGATAGCCCTCTTCTTCCTTCATTAAAAAAGCAAAATGATAACGAGAAGAGAAGCACATTGTCCCTACATGCATATAAACCGTGCTTTATTTGAAAGGATGAAGTAGAGCTGCAGCAAGATGAAGAAAACCTGCCATATGAGGAGGAAATTTACAAGGACTCCAGTACTTTCCTTAAGGTAATCTATTTGTGCACCTCCATTTAGTGGTCTTGTATTTCCTTCCTTATTGTCCCCAAAGTAAATGTAAATACAAATTTAGAGTCTGAATAGTCTCTTGGAGTAACAAAATCTTCTCCATAAAGATCAGTTTACAGCAATTTATTTTTTTAATTACTTTTAAGCCTTGCAGACAACCTCAAATACCAAAGTTGCAGCACTCCACAATAAGGCAGTAGCATTTTGAAACCAGCAAACTGTAAAATGCTTGTTATGCTTATTGACCCCATCTGCTTCTCAGGTTGTAATCTTATTAGAATATTTGGAGTATGCAAACTAAAAACTCTATGAAAAAGGGATATGTGGATTTCGTATGCAGTCAGGGACCTCATTATAAAAGGGTTGGGATAAGAGATTAGTGGTAGTGTGTACAATGGGGATCTTCCACCTTTCTGGTCATTATGTGCATGAGAGCTAGTTGCCTCATCTTGCTAATATTTTTTAATTTTTGGCATTTCCCCCTTACATAGGGAACCCAAAGCTTAAATCCTCACAATGATTATTGCCAGCACTTTGTGGATACTGGGCACAGACCTCAGAACTTCATCAGAGATGTGGGTATGTCAGACTAATACATGTCAATTAACAATTTTGTTGGCTCTATGTGGGGTGTATTCTATACATTTTACTCCCATCAACATTATGTATTTCTGTTAGATCATAAGTAAGGCATTGTCTGGCCACTGGTTTTCAATTTTGTCTTGTGCTCTAGCAAAATTAGTGGCAGTTTTTCTGATTTTTTTAGTATTGTTTTTCCTGTGCTTTTATGACATCTTATAACAGACATAGCACTTTTTAATGTTCCTCCAAAACCATGACATTCAGAAAATCAACACAGTCCTTTGCCTCTTAAAATAGTGCTTAATCAGATCTGGAAAAAGTTACTTAATTCTTTATGTAAGATGTGCTGAATATTCATTTTGAGAATATTAAATTTCAAAGGTTGCAAGATGTTCAGAAGTTGCCAATGCTACAACAGTCTCATATGACTTTTTAAACGTTGGATTATGATAGTGGGTGTGAAAAGTTAACAAAGCTGCTTAATTCCTTTCCCATAGTTGTTCTTTAATTGACTGATAGTATGTGTTTATTTTTTATTTATTTATTTTAAACATTTATATTCCGGCCTTCACTTTAGCATACTTGAAAATGCTTGAAAATTTTTATCATGTTTTTGGGTGTATACAAACTCAGATTAAATATCCTAGAAGGCAGTCAGATTGGTCGCTGCTTTATTACTCTTCTAAGACAGATAAGCACACACCAAACCAAGAAAAATCTGTTTTTTTAAAAAATGAGTTTTTAAATCAGTTTCCTAGCAATACTTACATACAAATAAAAATTACTCAAAACAATATATATACACACACACACACACACATATACACACACATATATACAGTATATAGCCATCACTTCGTTATGAATAACTTTTCAATAACTTTAAAGCATAGGTTCTTTTTATTGCAATTATCCAGTAAGAGAAAGGATGTCAGAATTTTTACACAAACTACGACATTGGAAATACAAACATACAGATTCTATTAAACTACATTGAATTCACAATCAACCCACAGTTGCATTGGCTAACAAACAAACAAAGGGGAATTACATTTTTACTCAGCATTCACACTATCCATACAAACATTCATTCTCATGCATACATCACCATTTCTCTCGCTGTCTTCTAGAGAAGAACACTTCTTAGGCCAGACTGCTTCCTTGCAAATCTGCCAGTTTTCCAGTACTTCCAAAACTTCCAAAACTTCAAAATGCATCCTCTTTTCTGAAGAACAATGCCAAGGATCAGATCTCTATAGCAGAAACTGACTCTATGCAAACATATAATGACTCCAAAATCACACTCTTTTCTCTTCCCTTCAGAAAAGGAGGCAAGTGACCAGACTGCGTTCCATTGCAGATCTGCTACTCCCACATACATACACCATCTCTCTCTTTCCAAAGGATCAGTGCATAGCTGGTGAACAGCGCTGCTGTCTGTCACAATTTTTGGATTGTAATAAGGTCTCTTATATAGCAATTTTCTTGTTGATGTTGTTCCAAAGTTGTAAATGAATGATATATGTTTTTTCCAACCTGGAACACCCTGGCTTGATCTCAGTTTCCTGGCAGATATTGACTTTGCGTAATTGGTGTTGGTAAACATAAGCTTTGTGTTGACTTCATTCTTAATGTAAGAAGCCTTGTAAACATTTCCTTAACTTAAGGAGCCATTGTCTCTGATAATGTAAATACATTGTTTTCCTCCAAAAGTTCAACAATTAATCATTTGTCACAGTTCTCATCAGCAACTTTTAATTACAATCAATGAATTCTTGACCTCCTTCTTGTAGTTTTCCAGGCTTCAATCTTCAGAATGGTGTCTTCAAAATTATTAGCTCTCATTCATTCAGCTTTCAAACAATTCCATTCAAACCATACATCATAGTTATCCATGACAACATGGTGTGATATAACTTCTCCTACTGGAACAATTTTTTAAAAAAGCTCTAGAAACTGCTAACTAAACACTCTTATCATCTTTTTGACTAAATCATGTTATTGGCTACTTGCATAATAAAAAGACATAATTCATGCAAGTTCCTGTCAAATATATCTGAACTCTTTCCTTGTTACCACTGGTTTATCAAAGTTCCATGTAATATTATAACAGTAGCATGTTTTCCTATTAGGCTTAGCAGATAGATTTGAAGAATATCCGAAGCTTCGGGAGCTCATTAGGTTGAAGGATGAGCTAATATCTAAATCCAACACGCCTCCAATGTAAGTACATCTAATGGGCTGGATTCTTTTCTAGAGACTGGCTCAACATTAGCTGCCTGCTAACTGAGATCCTTTCTTTTACCACCTGTTTAGGATTTGCATGTTTTATTGTTGGGTCCATGTTGATAAAATAGCCATTTGAACTTCAAAGAAATGTATCCATTTTGTTTTTGTCACTTGATTTGGAGGATTAACTGAGATGCTTAGAAGGAGATTTTGTCATCGGACTGTGATTGTTCTTGAAGCTGCCCCTAGTTTCCTTTTTCCTCTTTGGAGATGAGTAAAGGCAAACAGTCTTACTTAAAACTGATACATAAAAACTAGTAGGAGAGAAGACCAGTATACCTTGCCAGTGATTTGTAGTATTTATTTATTATTACACTGCTACTTTTTAAAAAATTGAGCTTATTCTTATTCATCAGTTTTTGGTGCAAAAGTTCCTGGAACAAAAGGTCTCTTGTTGAATGGGTTAAAACTGGAAAATGAACATTTAAATGGAATATAATTATGGTGATTTCAAAAGCACTGCTACCATGCTATTTATTTCACTATAACCACTATTTATTTATTTTGTATCGGTTTTTCGGAATTTCAGTAGGATAAAGTTGCCTGGTTGAGCTTTAAAACTTCAGATCCTGTTTAGTAAAATGTCTGTTGATAAAAAATGTTAAGGATTGTTTTACATATCTGAAGTATTTCAGTCAGGCTCTGAATACTGTGCATTGCTATTTTATTCTAGGAACTACATTCTCAGAAAGTCTATTGCTGATTTTTTAATGTGCAAATAGATGTTTTGCCTAAGATGTGCAAGTTGTACAAGATCCGTTTCCCTGCTAGATACCGAACACGTAGAGCTCATGAATTGAAAATATCTTTTGTTCGTTGGTTTATTTTCTCTCTTCTCCCCTCCCCCCTCCAATTTGTGTGTGTAGGTATCTGCAAGCTGATTTGGAAGCTTTTGATCTTCGTGAACTCAAGTTCAAGTTTGATGTGATTCTTTTGGAGCCACCTTTAGAAGAATACTACAGAGAGACTGGCATTACAGCTAATGAGAAATGCTGGACTTGGGATGATGTGAGTTCACTGTAAAGAAGGGTGATCCTTGTCTAAGAATAATGTTAACTAACTTTAATTGCACATATTTACTTGTTTTTCCAAACTCTCTTGCCTAGCCCCTTTTCAGTAATAGAGATTTCTGAATATATGTGTGTTCAACACTAGAAACTCACCTGTCTACATTGCTGTGCACTGATCCATGCAAGGACTCCCTTGGTTCATTTAAGCTTGTTTCTCAATCTATCTATATCTTAAAATTGAACATGCTGTTGCCATTCATGATTTAATTTAAAATAATACAGTTCATATTTTCGTGGTCTTGCACCATTCTGAACCCACTGAGAACATGAGCACAATTGCCTAGTAACCCCTCATGTAGTTCTACAGATTTCCATTTTCCTGAAAATAGGGTTCATTCTAATAGTGACAAATACTGAGGTTTAAGAATTGGTAAGCAATAATGTGAATTGGTTGTGTTGTCCCTTTGCTACATTAAACATCTTGATAATATTTTTTTAAAGGAAATCCAGCTATGAATAAGGATCATAGCTTGGGATAAAGTGTATAATTTGTATGCTGGAAATCTTAGATTCAATCGCAAGCTGGGTTAGGAAACACCTCTCTCTAAAAATCTGGACATAATGCTGAGCTAAATGTAGTAATAATCTGATTTATGAAGTTGGCTTTTGGCCTGGAGCTAATTATGTTTGGTGATTCTCAACCTGTGGGTCCCAAGATGTTTTGGCCTTTGACTCCCAGGAATCCTAACAGCTGGTAAACTGGCTGGGATTTCTGGGAGTTGTAGGCCAAAACACTTGGGGACTCACAGGTTGAGAACCATTGATATACAGTATTCCCTCACTTATCGCGGGGGTTACGTTCCAGAATCACCCGCGATAAGTGAATAACCACAAAATAGGGACACGCCCTCCCCTCCCTCTCCTCACCCTCTTTACCTTCATCTTCCTCCTCCTCGCTGTCTGGGCCTCTTGCCTCCTCTTGGCGGAGGTGTCGCAGGGCCTGAGCAGTGGCAAGAAGCCCCGGCGGTGGCCACGAGGAGGAAGAGGGAGGTAAACGGGGCGAGGGGGAGGAAGAGCCACCCCCTCATCCTGTTTACCTCCCTCCTTTTCGTCACCGCTTGGACCTCTTGCTGCCAAATGGCGGTTACCTCCCTCTTCCTCCTTGTGGTCACCGCTTGGGCCTCTTGCTGCCAGATGGTGATCATGAGGAGGAAGAGGGAGGTAAATGGGGTGAGGGAGGAGGACGACCCGCCCCCTCGCTTTGCTTACCTCCCTCCTCCTGATCACCGCCAGGGGTTCTTGCTACCAAGTGGCAGCAAGAAGCCCCCGTGGCGACCACGAGGAGGAAGAGGGAGGTAAAGAGGGTGATGGGGGGGAATAGTCGGCCCATCACCCTGTTTACCTCCCTCCTCCTGGTCGCCGCTGGGGCATACAGTGCTCCCTCACTTCTCTCTTTCTCTCTCTCTATATATAATATATAACCCCGCCAAACAGCGAGTCCGCGGTAACTGTACTGCGAAGTAGCGAAGGAACACTGTAGATCCTTCTTTCCGTCCCACCTATATCTCAAGCTCGGTTGGTGGAAACAAGAGAGAGGGCCTTCTTGGTGGCTGCCTCAGAACTCTGGAACTCCCTGCACAGAGAAGCCATAATGGTTCCCTCCCTGCTGTCATTCTGGTGATAGGCTAAAACCTTCTTATTCATACAGGCTTTAAAAAATGGTATTTAAGTTCTAGTCAGGGAGTGTGTGGTTTTTAACTTTGAGTGTGTTTTGATGTTTTTTAACTGAACTTTTTTAGTGCTGTTTATATTTAATTCTGTTTTAATGTTTGTATATTTAAAATTGTATACTAATGCTTCTATGTCAAGCTGTTTTGAGTCTCCTTTGGGGAGATTAAGCAGGGTATAAATATAATGATGATGATGACGATGACAATGAGGTTTGTGTGTTCTTCAAATTGCCTATTGCCTTAAAAATAAATGCACTTTATTTACATTCCACTTTATCTCCCTGGAGGGACTCAGAATTCATGGCAACCCCACAAATTCTTAGGGTATTAATTGGGAATCTCCCATTCAAGTTCTAATCAGAGTTGACCATGCTGTTTTCCATGATCAGACCATAATCTGGTGGCCTTTTCTTCCCTGTTTTTAGATTATGAAGCTAGACATTGAAGAACTTGCTGCTCCACGATCATTTGTCTTTCTGTGGTGTGGTTCTGGGGAAGGTCTGGATCTTGGCAGAGTGGTAAGATAATTCTGTATATCTGTGGCATTCTCCTGGAAATTCCTATAGAGTTGTATTAGAGAGTTAGCAAATTCTTAGAGATGATACATCTCAAGGAATCTTTAGGTCCTCAAGGCAACTCTACAGTATGCTGGGGCCAGAAGTGATGTGATTTAATGGGTAATGATCATATTCACTGTTTCACCTCACCATAGTCCAGCTGGGGAAGTATGGCCTGTTTTTTGTAAGTATAGGTTTTGTAAGACTCCAGACCCACGGAGTCTTGTGATGACAAATTGTAGTGCTTTCTGTGAAATGAAACCTTGGTGTCCCAGTTACCTACTCATTTGATTTACTGGATTTATGACCCCCCCCAAGAATGAGACTGCATTTAAATAAATCCAAATATTTTCCCACTTAAATTTGCAGTTATTCTCACCTATACACGTCTTTCATCTGAAACTTTTGCTTCTGTTTAACAAAATCTTTTTAAAAATCCAAAACTTTACCATATACACTTGAAAAAGAATAAGCCCCATTAATGCACTTGTTTTTTATTTAATTTTTTTGTAAGCATCTGTATGATTGTGGAGTAAATATTATATACTTAAGGTCATCACAGTTTACTGTATATAGACTCCCCCCGCCCCCAAACTGGACTCTCTGCAATATTTTGTGGAACTGGAGAAGCAGCTGTTGGAATGAAGAGCAGAAAGGTCTTCTTTCACCATAGGAGTGTAAATTTCTAAGCCTGGATCCCATACTTTGATATAAAGTACACAATATTTATCTTACTTTGTTAAAACGTTTCAGTGTTTGCGCAAATGGGGCTATCGAAGATGTGAGGATATCTGTTGGATCAAAACCAATAAAAACAACCCTGGGAAGACCAAAACTCTGGACCCTAAGGCTGTCTTTCAAAGAACAAAGGTACATCTGGCTGAGTTTCTTTCTGTTTGCTCTATTATCTTACCTTGTAAAAAAGGATACCCTTTCTTCCTGATCAAAGTTGTTGGAGTTTTAGGAAAATAATCACAGATGAATTTGTTTCTCTCTCTCTCTTTTTTTAAAAAAAACCCCAGGTTTATATGATAATGGAAATTAATGGTTGAGTTTTAACACTTGTGGATTCTTTGTTCCACCTGAGCAAATATTGGAGTTTCTGTCTGTATCTAACACTTAAAGTTGTTCTGGGAAACTTTTGAATGCGTATTCACGCATTCTTATTGAAATGCAGATCAGATTGGGTAGAGCGTCATGGAAATCAGTTATTTTTCTTTTTCAAAGAAGTGATGGAAAGGGGTTTGAATGTCTTGTATAGTTCCCTTTGTGCCAACCTGTGGCTATAGTTGGCAATGAGATGTGATTGACCTCCATTATGTCAACAATTAAGATCCCTACATTGAAATGTAAATCAAATATTTTGCTAACAAGAAAGGAGCAAGAGTAGTCTTCTAGTTTTCTCAAGAGCTGTTTGGGATTGTGATCTCTTCTTTGCCAGACCTAGTGCCTTTTCTATTAGATCCATGCCAGCTACTTAGACAGTTCAGTTTCAGAACAGAGGAATCATGTTGAAAAGAAGATTTTGAGACCTTGTATTCTATTGTATAGATCATCAAATCCTTTGTAATGCTCTTAAAGAAATGGGTTGCCACTACATTTGGTTATCCTAATGTTTATTCAGAACTAGGCTACTGTTATGACAAAATATGGAGAAACAGAATAATTTCTCTGTATTTTGTAAGATGTAACTTAAATGTGTCATTAAATCACATTCCAGAAAAGTCAGACAGTTACTTTTGTAAAGGGAAAAAACCAGTTTTGAATTGAAGCAACTGCAGAGTATATGTGTATAGGTCTTTTGTACATACATCGTATATACTTGAGTATAAGCCAACCTAAATGTAAGCGGAGGCACCTAATTTTACCATGAAAAACTGAGAAAACTTATTGACTCGAGTATAACTGAGGGTGGGAAATGAGGCAGCTACTGGTAAATTTCAAAATAAAAATGGATACCAATAAAATTACATTAATTGAAGCATCAGTAGGTTAAATGTTTTTGAATATTTACATAAAACTGTCAAAATCGGATTAAATCATTATTCTGACCTTCAGTGTAAATGTGCTTACGTATCCTTCCAATAATCACCATAATTTATTTTAACTATAGATTTTGGGGGAAATGCTGTGCATATATAAATAAGGAAAATGGGAAAGACTGGCCCTGAGAGAGGAGGAGAGGAAGGTGCACGCAGCACCGAGAGAGGAAAGATTTGTGTTACGTGCGAGAGAAGAAGAGGATGGAGGGCTGGGTTGGTGTGCAAAGAGATGAGGGTCCTGCCAAGACCCTCACCTGAGTGTAAGCTGAGTAGGGCTTTTTCAGACTAAAAAAAAAGGCTGAAATACTAGGGTTATAATCGAGTATATACAGTAAAACCATTACTTTTCCTGAAGGTTGTGCCCCTAGGTTCATTACTCACTTTTTAGAAAAGTCAGGAAACCTGTGATGAATTATAGATAAGTTTGTTACCTTCACGATTTACTCCCTGGGTCTTTCTTTACACCAGGGCACACTTACTTTCAATTTCCTATTGGTTCTCAACATTTCCATACATACCTTCACATAATTTCTTCTCATGCTCATTCTTCATATTTATTTCTTTGACCAAAATTCCCCTTTACTCCTGTCTTTATCTATTATGCTCCAGCTAAGAAATGTTCTGTTCAATTCACGAAACATACATCTTCAAATACTCATATTAGGGTCTTCAAGAGCAGGCACTTTGTAGAGATGGATGTGTAAACACTTCTCAATCATGCTCAGTGTTATGACCCTCCCTATGCTTCCACTTCCATCCTGGAGCTGCCTCTACAGAGACTCCTGGAGTCCTTGGAGGTAGGAAGAATGCATCCTGGGTCTGACTTTGGAAATCAGGTGGTTCTTCATCACAACTTTCACATGGAATAAATCAGTGACGAACAGTCAACTTCGTGATCATTTTTATTTATCTGATTTTTCAGCGCGGGAAACATTGGTGCTTGTGCCAGATATCTGGAAACGATTATTCATTTATGTCTGCAACATTGTGAAAACCATCTGGTGACTTCAGTAAATCAGCATTTTATGATCTGGAGACAATTGCTCATTTGGGTGTTGTTTTTATTTTAAACCAGAGTAATCTCTACAACCCACAAGTAATTGTACATCACTTATGTGGACTTCCTGCATGTAAACCTTCTCAGCCACTTTGGTTCAACCTTAATCTTATTTTTCAAAAAGTGTCCATTTTGTAAGCATAGCACAGTTTTTAGCATTATTCAGATCAACCTCATGAGCAGGCTCCCCTCCTTTTGCTCAGAGGTTGGCTTCAGAGCCACCCGCTCCCTGGGAATTGTGCTTTTGTGGAGGGCCCCTTACCTCAGCCGGGAGTCTTATCTCCTAAACACTTTTGCTGAGATCATCCAGGGCAGGGAGGCTTGAAATCACATCTCTCTTTGGCCAGGCCTGAAAAAGCCCTGGTCAAGCCAAGAGGCGGGAAAATGCCATGAAAGGGAGACTTTAAGAAAGCCGTCCTTAAGGGTGCTTCACCACCACCCCTAGTGCTGCAATGCCTCCATCGCAACAGCGGCCCTCCCCTTCCTTGCCGCCGCTGGGAGAGGACGTGCTCTGCCTTCGTCTGCTTCCCGCCCACTGTCTGGGGTCCTGGCAGTAGCAGCAGCTTTCCCTCCTTGCCTGTTTGCCACCAACAAGGAAGGAGAGCATTTCAGCTTCTGCTGCCTCTCTTCCGCTGCCTGTGGGCCCTAACGGCACATTTGCCGCCACTAGGGGAGATGCGCGCTTCACCTGTGGCTGCTAGCATTGCAGCAGCCGCCCTTTCCCCTCGAGTGCCTGCCGCTACCAAGAGAAGGGTGCACTATGACATCTGCTACCTCCCTCCCACCGCCCTCCTTCCTCATGCAGTTGTCACCAGTATTAGAGGAATGCACTTCACCTGTGGACGTTACTGTTGCGGCAGCAGTCCTCGTCCTTCCTGCGCTCGCCACCACCAGGAGAATGATGCACTTTGGCGTTGGCTATCCCCCATTGCCTGGAGAACCAGGTGCCATGGAGCCGACCGTCTTTGCTGCGGCCAGCCCCCACTAGAAGCGGTGGAGCTTGTGCCCTCCATGCCCATTATGCCGGTCTCAGCTAGGGCAGTGCTCTGGAGTTTGGGCTCGCCAAAGGCCCTGATGCGCTCAGGCACCACAGAGCCGATTACCTTAGCTGAGGCTAGCCCCTGCCAGAGGTGGTGGAGCTTGTGCCTTCCATGCCCAATATGCGAATCTCGGCTAGGGCAGTGCTCTGGACTTCTAGCTCACCAGCAATCCTGATGTTCTCAAGTGCCATGGAACCAATTGCCTCTACTGAGGCAAGCCCCGATCGAGGCATCAGAGCTTATGCCTTCCATGCCTATTATGCCAGAATCGGCTAGCACAGTGCCCTGAAGTTTGGACTTTCCAGCAGTGCCAATGCTTTCCACTTGTCTGAACCCTGGTGTTCTGGCCCATAGTGGCCCTGTTGCCTTCTTCATTGCAGAGCAGCCGTGATGCCTCCGTCATGGTGGAGCCCAGGAGCTTGGGCTCGACAGCGGCCCAATGCTCTTCTCATTGCTGAATCCAGGAGTTCGGATTCATTAGTCAATGGCCCCGTTATCGCTCCTCTCCGGATTCGGCTGCCCTTATTAAGTCCCTGAGTACTGGGCTTACTGCCACCACTCACATCAAGCTTGTGTCTACAGTTTTAGGCCATAGTAGAGATGAGGGCCACTTCTGGGATTACCACTCCATACCGACTGCCATGAATTCAGGATTGTGAGAAATGGTGCTGAATTCGACTCTGCAGGCAGCCTGGCCCCCTATACAGTTGGCTGCTGCGTCACTCACCAGCTGATGAGGCTGTCAGTGATTCAGATTAATCTGACAGTGTCCAAATAGCAGCACCAGCAGTAATAATAATAACAACAATGCCTAAAGACCTTGGCCTGCACTCAAACACAATTGGCGCTGGCAAAATTACCATCTGCCAACTGCAGAAGGCCACCTTACTGGGGTCTGAATGCATTATTCACCGATACATCACACAGCCCTAGACACTTTGATAGTGTTTGAAGTGTGATCCAGTACAACAGCCAGCAGAGTGATCTTGTTTGCTGTGGACTCATCTTGCTGTGTTTCAAATTATAATGATGATGGTGGTGATGTTAATAGTAATAATAATAATACACTGATGGCTCTAACTGAGGCAGAGCTACCTTCAACCAGTGAATTCATTACTTCACAGCTGTAGGGCTGGATTCAACAATTTTACATCATTTATGATGGTATATTCAACACTTTTACAGCACTTGTGCTGATTTCAACAATTTTACAGCATATTTGGTGTTGGATTCAAAATGGTTACGGCACTTGTGCTGGATTTGATGAGATGAAAACAATTCAACAACCCTTCTAGCACTTATGGTGAACCTAGCACATGCCTTAATATTTCCTTTAACACATACACCTTCTCCGGTGAAGACCCTATATCCCCTTCAGAACAGCAGCATACCCTACTACTATGTTCTGCTGCCCTACTTTCTCCAATTAACCAGATCACCGGACCCTGCACCAGGTTCTGTCCCGGCAATATCAAAGGAATCAATATTATGTACTGTGTCAGCCTGGCTTCAGTTGACTGAGTGGGAAACCACCCAAGTCCAACTCAGTCGTGGTGGACGTGTCACTATTGTACACAGTTCACAAGCCTCATATGTCTGCACCTGGTTAAGGGCAGAGGTGATCATTCCTGTGGGCATCTTCTAACGCTTAGCCTATTTTGGGGCTTGTTTCTCTGGTTCTAAATTGCTTCATACCTCCCTTTACAGGAACAAGGGTTCACCAAAGGTTGTCACTACCTCCACGTTTTCTCCCTCTATTTGCCAGTTATCAATCAGTCTGGTTGCCAAATCTTGGTTTTTTAATGTTTAACTGCAACCCAGTTTTTGCACTTTCTTCTTTCACCTTGGTTTTTTGGCTTAGCTCCTCGCTTTCAGCCATCAAAGTGGTATCATTTGCCACTTTGTGTTAAGAGTACAAAAATCTATAGAAAAATTCCATTTTGTTGTCCCAATTCCTAACTGATTTAACTCAAGTTTCAAAATATGTCACATGCTTTTCTCTGACATTCAGTTACTAATGTGTAATCTACTCTATAAAAGGCATTGGCTTTTTTATGTTAATAAGCTTCCCAAACCCTTTGTTGTTGTTATGTTACATAGGAACATTGCCTTATGGGTATTAAAGGAACAGTCCGTCGTAGTACAGATGGAGACTTTATCCACGCAAATGTTGACATTGACTTAATTATCACAGAAGAGCCAGAAATTGGCAATATAGAGAAACCAGTGGAAATCTTTCATATCATTGAACATTTTTGTCTTGGGAGAAGACGGCTTCATCTCTTCGGACGGGACAGCACAATCCGACCAGGTCAGTGCTTGTCTGGGTTTTGTTACTCAATCATCACTTCAGTTTTTACAGAAGAATGTCTGTAATAGTGCAGAGAATGGTGCAGGAAGACTCTGGTAAAGTAGCTATTGCAGTTTATTGCAGATCCCTTTTCCTGATTCATTGGAGTTTTACTTTCATAGACAATACTTTTATTTCAGTGGATTCAAAACATGATGGGCTCACATATACTTGAATATTTCAGTGCACTAAAAGATAAACTGAGATAGGAACTAAAGATGTGGGATCTGTTGTGCTGATTTATAGAAGCTTCAGCAATGGGCATTGTATTGCCAAGGTTTTTTTTCCTTCTACAATATTTGTAATGTGAAATGCAGGGCATGGACCATTGCTTGTAAAAGCTATTGGTTATACTTACAATTTCAAGGTCCCAAATGTAGTGTTTTAAAAGTAACCTTCATTTTCATGTTTCTTGGATGTAATAATACAGTTAGCCCACCATTTCCATGGATTCAGTCATTCACAGATAGGACATACTTTTCTATTTTATATAAAGGGCTCCCATTTTACTACAACATTGTATTTAATGGGACTTGAGAATCCTGGTATCTATGGATATCAATGGGAGGTTCTGGAACCAAACCGCAATGGCCCTATCTACTTACAAACAGCAGCATATGAATACTGCAGTGCAAACTATTAGTGTGTGCTTCAGTGCACTCTCTCCTCTGGTCTACTTCATCATTTCTCTGAGGCTGCTTTTACACTGCATATAATCCTGTTGCTTCAGTGCTGCTGTTTTATTTTTCTTATGTTTTATTTGTGTTTTTATTTTGATTGTTTTATTTTACTATGTTTTTATTTTATTGTGTTTCTGTTTTGCTTTTATGTCTTGTGGACAGTCTGTCCCATATGTAAGCTACCCCAAGTCCTTTCGTGGAGATGGTGGCAGGGTATAAACATAAAGTTATTGTTGTTGTTGTCGTCGTCATAATCAAAGCAGATAATCCGCATTATCTGCTTTGAAATGGATTATATGAGTCTACACTACCATATCATCCTGTTCAAAGAAGATCATCTGGTTTTTGTATGGCAGCGTAGAAGGGGCCTGAGATCCACAATCAAGCATGAGCTGGAAAAAAGTTGATAATCCTTCTGCAGCAATTAGAACAATCATAACTGCAGAGGTACCTAAAATAATATAGCTATACCACCAAAGGAGTGAGGTTATCTCACATAAAGTTACAATCCTAATATAATGTTCATAGTTATTTTTCAAAAGTTTAATTTCAAATAACATTCGTTTCAAGCTCTGACTAAATTTATGTATTACAATAGGAGTTTGATCTGGAAATCCTCAAGGCATATAATGCTGTGGTGTTTTTTTTTCTCAGTTGCTTTCTGTGTGTTTGGTTTTTGTCCCTTTTAGGCTGGCTGACAGTGGGACCCACATTGACTAACAGTAACTTCAATGCAGAAACATACACTTCTTACTTCATTGCTCCAAATTCCCACCTCACTGGCTGTACAGAAGAGATTGAGAGACTCCGACCTAAATCACCGCCACCCAAAGACCGAGGAGGTGGTGCCCCAAGGGGCGGGGGAAGAGGTGGAACTTCAGCCGGCCGAGGAGAAAGGGGAAGGGAGAGAAATCGAACAAATTTCCGGGGGGAAAGGGGTGGATTCCGGGGTGGACGGGGTGGCGCCCACCGGGGAGGCTTTCCTCCCCGCTAAATGCATTCCACTTTCAATGTTGTCCTGCTTTAATGCTACCAATTATCTGGATTTTTAAAGTATTGTTTCCGAATTATTTTTTAAATAGTCACTATGCATGTGCCCCACTGCAGTCCTTTCACACTCCTTTGATTCTGCTTTAGCATCCCTAATCCTTTCTACGAAAATTCAGGATTTGCAGTTTAGAATTCGTAGCCAAGAGTGTTCATGCATCTCACCAAACTACAAATCCCAAGATTGCATAGGATGCATCCGTGCCTATTAAATTGGAACTGTACCACTATAACTGTGTAATGTGAAAGAGTCCCTAGACATGATACAGCATTCTATTTGAGGGGCAGTATTCAGAACTTCTCATTTGGTCTCCATTTTCCTCATTTTTAAAAACTCAGTTTTAATCATAGTAGCTAAACACTGAACAGAGTTAATCATTTGCCCAACTGATTAGCCTTCCTAGTCTGGCATGCTTCAGGTTTAATGAACTACAACTTTAACCTTTGGCTGTACTAGCTGGAGATTGTTGTAGTTTTGCCCAATACATTTGGAAGGTGTGAGATGGGGAGGTTTTTCTAGACACCTTTTCTGTTTGGACTAACTACATCCAGCTCCATTTCCCCCTAACAATAATAGGAAATGAATTACATTTTAAATGTCTTTAATGATTTGTACAAAATATTTTTAAAGGCTGGTTAATGATACATGGAAAGCAAAAAAAAGAAAAAAAGACTGCTATGAGTATTTCTATACCATATTTCTGTATAACAACATATTGTTTGTTTAGAGTTAAATCAATTGTTACACCCAACTGGAGTAAATTCAACAAAATGAAACGATTTGTTACTCCCCCGCTATATAAATCCCTTGTCCACATTTAGAAGGAAGATTTTGACAAATCCTGTGGATCCCTCCCAGAGTGTGCAGCTTTGTCATTTAACTTTGGCTAAAATGCTGCTTGTAAAAAGCAAGCCTAATTGCCATTATTATAATGAAATGCTATTTTCCCATGTAAATATCAATAGGAGGAAGAGTGGATTTTTTTGGCCCAGGTAATATGCCTGTAGAGAGTTGGTGTTATTTTTTTGTATCCAGTCAATAGCCATGGGCTGTAAGAATTAAGTTTAAGGTCCAGATCTTTTCCTTGAAAACAAACTTTTTAAATGTCTTTTAAAGTGAAAACAATGGAATTTATTTTACTGTTTTGATAAAAATCATTTTTTCCTGGATATGTGCTTTTGTTTTAATTTAGAAAGAGAAATATTTTCTTAAGAAGATTCTTGGTTTTCACTTTTCAACTTCTGCTTTAAATGTTTCTAGTATTGCTGTAAGAATTCGATTACTATTCATGTTTTTGGTTCTGTGTTGATGATTGTACAGTAAAAGGAGGTTAACGAGAGTTTGACTTATGATTAAGCTCTTTAAAACTCTCATGATCTCTAATAAGTATACTAACAATATGTAGAGTAATTTTAGAACAGTTTTTTTTAAAAAAACTGTTTTTTTTAGAACAATGCTTAAGAATTTATGATATACAGCTAATTGAATGTTAGTGTTGAATAATTGGTTTTAGGTTGATGTATTATATGGCAAGGTTGCAAAGCTTTTCAAGTCATTCAAGAACTAAAAGAATGCTATAAATAGAGTATCAACCTACATGTAACAGCTGTATGTAGTTTTTTGGTATTATTTCAGAGCCATTTTCCTGCATACTGTCTATCCCCCACCCTAATATTACAGGGCATGTTATAATCAGCCATATATGTAAATGCTTATATCAGGCTTACACTCGTATTGTTTTTCAGTATCAGTACTCTAGAGTGCTTCATATAACACCCTGAGGATTAGTAAACCTCTAGTTATTTTCTTGTCTGAATAAGTCAGTGTGTGAGATGGGAACTAAATTTGTGCAGTATTTTAGGAGCTTTGATTTGAAAAAAAAACCCAAAACATCACAACAGGTGGAACATCATTACCTACCTGATATGTTAGTACTGCAGCATTGCCTGCCCATTGCAGTTGAAAACTATCACAAGTGTTACTTAATGAAAGTTTGGCAACCCATGGACATATTTGGCATAGGCATTCGCTCATTACAGAAGACACTGGTATTTCTTGTCTTGTGTTCTAAAGGGTACCTGCTCTAATAGTGTTCTGAATGTGTAAACATTCCCTTGGAATGATTTTTTTTACTTGAAGCTCAAAAGGTATATATTTTCCTCTTAATTTTGTCTCAGATTTAGCAATGTAGAACATGTATAAAAGAAACAAAAAACAAGAGTTTATCTACTCTTATCACGGATTGACAGTAACTAAGTGACCTCTCCACAGAATGTTTCATAAGCTAAAAAGTTACAACTAGTCATGAATTTGTGGTTTACCTTGTCTATCTTGTGTATGTAATTACTGATAATTTGCTATTATACAATGTGCCAAACTGTATTTCTCCACTTCAAAAATTCCTAACACCTGACACCCACTGGGAGACAGGATAAACATTTTCCCCACTAACCTATTGTCTAAATGTATAATTTATTAAACAAAAGTATCTTGCTCCCCCATAAGCAGCTCCTTGGATCTCGTTGACCACAATTAATTGAGACAGGAAGCTTAGGATCATAGCAAATAGCTCAAAGAAATCGTTGTTTAAATTTGGTTAGTGGTTCCACCTAGTGGCATAGGAATGAAATTCTAACTTTGTGGTAACCTGTTTCATTTCCAAGGGTCCTTTTATCCCAAGGATTTGTCTGTATGCCATGTGACCATAATTCATGGATCACATACACCAGATAATGGTGTTTAGGCTACTGAAATGGATGCTATTGGGGGGGGCATTCATTTCTGTGCAGCCTTTAACATCAGGTTTAAACAGGGATGTGGGAACTCCCTGAATCAAATAATAAATAGCTAAGTCATTGTATCTCTACATACCAGTAGTTCAGTGGCCAAGATCTGATGAAATGCTTACAATGAGAAAGAGGCAGTTTTCTTCATACCCATATACTTTCCCTGCATATCTTCAATTTTTGCTCTAGTTGACTAAAAAATCCCCCCAGAACAGAGTATGGGGGCTCTTCTACACAGCTGAATAAAATCCCACATTTTCTACTTTGAACTGGAATATATGGCAGTGTGGACTCAGATAACCCAGTTCAAAGCAGATATTGTGGGATTTTCTGCCTTGATATTCTGGGATATAGGGTTGTGTGGAAGGGCCCTAGGGATGCCACCAAGAATTTGGGGAAGGAGGGGAGAACATCTTGCACTTGCTGCATGTAAAGGCAAATCACTTCCTTCAGATTCTTTTTGAAGATCCAGTTGGATACTTTACCAATAGCAATACAAATTCCATACCAGATAGTCGTGGTAAATAGGAAAAAAGACTATTTGTTGCCCCCTTCATATTTTGTGCCACTGATGGTTGAAAGTAGTATGGCAGGCAAGATCAGTGGTTTCTAACCTTTAGTCCTGAAAGTGTTTTGCACTTCAGCTCCCAGAATTCCTGATAGTTGGCCAAGCTGGCTGGGTTTCTGGAAGCGGAAGTCCCTAACACCTGGAGGAAAAAAGGCTGGGAAACGTTAGGCTAGATAGAGCTTGGTCTTATCTGGCAAATGTTTCATGAAAGTGCACCAGTATAAAAAGGTGGTAGTAAAAGAACCTTTGTGTAGAGTTTGTATTGCATGGTTTAGAGTACAATTTGTGGTACCACAGGTTTGAATTTTAACTTCCACGAGGTCCAGCATGGCTAATATTCAGGGGCCGAGAACCATTGTTTTACTGCAAGTAGGGTATCTTGCAATGTCCCAAATGTTGGAATGCAATTTGCAGCTTCCTTCATTATTGGCTATGCTTCCTAAGGCTGATGGGAATCACGGTTCAAAATCATCTGAAGGGCTGCAAGCTTCTTCCCTTCCCAGTCTTAGATGATATGCATCAATAGGCTTACAGTTCAGTGAAGAGGAATAGATCTACTAGATCACTCTGAAGATCAATGTCACTTAGAAGCCATTCAGTAAATCAGTTTCAGTGTTGCTAGAAGAACCTCTTGGTGATATGGAGATAAGTACAGTGGCTGCTGTCCTCTGCATTACAATTATCTTTTCTGTAATTAAAAAAGCCCAAAGTACTTAGAGTGTTTATCCAGAGGAAAAGTTGGTCAACTTTGTAATTGGATACCAGAGATAAAGAAACTGCTCCTCCAGAAGTTGGATTGCAATTCTTGCTGTTGTTCATTGTGGCTGATGGAAATTTCAACAACATTTGGAGTTCCAGAGATTCCATATTCCTGCTATGGCACATCAGAGGACTTCAAGCAATAAGAACAATTCCTTAAGTGCTCCAACCAAAGAAACCGTTTATAAACCAAAACAGACAATGCCAGCACCTTGGAGTCCTCCAGAGTTTAGAAGAAAAGTCATACATAATTATGCTTTGCTGTTTATTAAAATTTATGGAATGAAAACCACATGCTTTAAGCTTTGACAGATTCCAGGATTCAAACCTCATCATATGAAACTATCCTTTTAAAGAATAGTAAAGGCTCTCCCATAGGAGTTATACCTGAGCGCAGAGTTGCCTATTCTACATTATAATGTAGCCACCTACATTTATGAAAAAGGGTAGAAGGATATGAAATTAGAAACTGTACAAAATGGTAGCATTAAAAAGCACCTTATGGTGATTTGGTCACTTAAGTATAGTCCCTCTTGACAAACAGAAATAATTAGTATTCAGGCATCCATTAATTAAGCAATTGACAGATCTCTTTATGAACACAACATAAGAAATCCACATAAGAAGCTCCTCCATAAATATTCTTATCTTCAACCAAGAACTGTTTGAAAGCCATCTCTGGCTGTTCCCTTTGCTTGACAATCAGGATCTGAAAAGGAGAAAAATGGTGGTTCAGGTGTTAACAGAATTTGAAAATACTGCCATGAGACTAGCATGACCCCAAAGGAGGCAAATTTACACTGTTGAATTAACTGCAGTTTGATACCACTTTAGCTGCCATGGCTCAATGCTATGGAATCTTGGGTTGTTTTACAAGATCTTTAGCATCCTCTGGCAATGGATGCTATAGCCTTGCCAATCTCCTACTCCCACACTTCCATAGCATTGAGCCATGGCAGTTAAAGAGAGGTGAAAACATTAATTCTGAGGCACCCTAACAAAGATTTGAAAACTATTGGACTTTCCAGTCCCAATAGTATTGATTACAGTTAGGTAAACATCTTAGAATCTCAATGAATGTTTAATAGTTTACCTTCATTGTATAAGGAGTCTTGTTCTGGAGATGATCTATCATTGATCTCAGCTTGGTAGAGTAGGGATTTTCCACTTCAGGAAGGCGTGTCTGAATGACATAAATATATAGACAACAAGCAATATCACAACATAGTAACAAATCAGTCTAAGATTTTGACTTACCCCAACGATCCTATTTCTCTTCCCCAAGTCACAGATGTTCTCTCTCAATCCTCTTGATAGATTTGCTTCTACTCTGGCTAATTATCTTAATAACAGACATATCTTCCCCAAGCTATTTAACCAAAATCCCACTTGATCTGAGGGTAATTTAAATTTGCTATTACTCTGAAACAAAAAGCTTTCCATAAGACTGGAAGCAAATTCTCTTTTTTCTCTCTTCTCTCTAACCTTAATTTGTAAGTTAATCTGTCAAATAATAGGGGATTCTGTCATATTTTGAGTCTCCTGTTTCAGACTGAGGTGGTGGGGCTACTTCCCAAACGGAGTTTGTGATCCCTTCCCGGTTGAGAATAATCTTTCTAAGACCTAAAAAAGGCAAAGAGGCTCCAAGTATTGCAGAATTACCCATTTCAACTTGTAGAACAAATTTGGGGGTGGGGTGGTAGAGGAGATGTTAGTTAGGTCCAGGATGCAGTCCCCAAACCTAGGGCAGGTGCCCTCCCTTGCTTTAAAGACATTTGGTCCCATTCAGTGTGAGCCCTCTTGCCCATAAACTGCTCACAACTGGGAATAGGAAAAATGTCAACCTTCCCAAAATACTCCTAGTATTATCAACCTGGAGATAAAAATTTAAGGACATAACACCATTCCCCACAAACACTTAACACTCTTTTACTCACAGCTTCAGTGCTGACATGTGCAAAAGATGGCACATTAAATATGCCCTGGATAACTTCTGGTGGGGCACTGATTCCCAGCCATAAGAACATATGTATCCCATTTGCCAATAAAAATAAGCCTCCTTCGGACAGGCGTTCTTCTGAGCAGCGAACAGCAGAGGGCAAAATATCACTATTTATATCCATGGAATGCTGCAAAAATAAACGTTAGGTTGTTAGGTTCCTTTTCCTTTATTACATTAATGGGAAGAGCGTTGTGGCTACTGGAAAAAAAATAGACATGACAAGACATGAAACAAATTGTCTAATTAGTTTTGATCAGCATGCACCTTTCTCCAACAAAGTTTAACCAAACCCAATGCTCATCTCTGTCTTGCCAGAACAACTACAGATTGCTGGACTGAATATTCCTCCCATGTCTTTTCAGTTATTCATAGACCTAATAATGCCCTTCTTCCCAAATGCTTACAATTGGCAGAAGCTGTGGATAGAATAAAAGTTGGGTGCTTGCAACATCCATGGACATGACCAGCTGTCTGTGGAGGGTTCTTTCATCTGTAGGGATCTCTGGTTTGCCCATCAGAACAGAGCTTTTCAGAAGACAATTCATGTAGACTGGGAGCACCTTCATTGAATCAGGAAGGATAAGCTGGAAGATCATAAATATATATGTGAGCAGGCAAACACATACAACCAAGTCATATCCTTTATCCATTTGCTTCACATTTACATAGCCATACACCAAATCAACAGCAGCTTGGGGGGGGGGGGTGTTCTACATTATCTCTATTTCATGGAAATCCACTTTAGTTTGATTATATGAAACAAGAATAACAATTTCAAATGAGGGCCCAACATCAAGCAGACTGGCATTAGGTGTGCTTGGACACGTCACAAATTCTGTACCATACACATACCTATGTGTAATGAGTGGATACACACATCATGGTAAATGTGACTAAATGAAGCTGAGAATGAAAAGATCTGGTTAAAGCTACACATTTCCAGCTGATGAGGTTTGCATAGAATGAGATACTTTGTTTTGTCAAGGTTAATTTATAATGCTTTCCATGCCAAGAGTTTTAGTGGGTGTACCTCTCACATATGATTTAACTCATAAAAATGTGTTCTGCTTCGCCTGCTGATTAATTAAGATGTAAGCGAAGTGGTATTTTTAAAATGTTTATGTTGCACTTAACTTGCAGCCCCACAATAAGTTAACTAAGGGCTCTTCCACACAGCCATATAACTCAAAATATCAAGGCAGGAAATCTCACAATGTCTGCTTTGAGCTGGATTATCTGAGTCCACACTGCCATATATTCCAGTTCAAAGCAGAAAATTCAAAGCAGAATTTCCTTCCTTAATATTCTGGGTTATATTGCTGTGTGGAAGGGCCATGAGTTTTTCATTTATCCCTCTGTAAATAAATATAAACTATTGAGAATAAGTAAATATTTAGTGTAAATACTTATTTATTTACCCTAGCGATCTTTTGTATTTCTAATCCCATGAATGTGGGATATAATGAGCAAGATCATGATATGAATCATAACAGTTTAAATAATGTACCAGTAAGGCCTTACAAATTGGCAGCAACTTGATGCCATAACAATCCGCAATATACAATTAAAACTTTTAAAACAGCATTATAAAATCAATATAAAATCAATACAATACAAAAACCATTAAAAAGAGCGGTGGGGGCAGGGGACAGTTCCCTCTTGTCTCCTGCATATGTCATCAGTTGGGGACCCCTTTCTCCATCAGTTCCTTAAACATTGTTATGACTTTTTGTCTATTTTCTAATTCAAATACTTTGTGAGTAGAAGCTTCTCTGCTACCCACAATCCTGAAATCTGGATTGAGACAACTGTGATTAAGAGAATGCAGATTTTAGACACACATACATACAGTAGAACTACTCTTGTTAAACCGCAATAGACTAGGCTCATTGCATCAATGAGATTTACCTAAGTATTGAGTAATCATTCAACCACTGACTGAATTGATCTACTTGGGACTAACCAGCAGGGTGATAGCTATTTTTTTAAATATATATATATATATTATATATATATATATATCTTAGCATTACCTAATGTCATTTCCAATCAAAACCTTTTTTTTCCTTCGCAGAGTAAATTGCATGTGTACTTTTCTCTCCAACTATTGTCCACAAGTTAGGGCTACATGTCCATTTGGACACACATATTCAAAACTCAGATTTTCTGAGCTAAAAGTAAAGAATGTGTAGAAAACTCAAACAACTGGAATTGAGAAGGTACTGTACCTGGCTCACTGCAGATGGGGTGGCACAGTTCTTTCTGTAACATGCTAACATTCGAGCTGTCTGATTCACCAGGATCTCACGAACAGTCTTCAATGGTTGGCTGAGAATGGCTTTGTAAGCTATAATGATATGAATTAGAAATCTAAAAATGCTGAGCAGTCTCTCAGAAGGCTCGGCAAGTCAATACATTATATTTTGTGCTATTTGGTTGCAAAAGATTATAATGGCACCCAATTAGAGGTTGTAAAGTGTTTAGCTGATACTGAACTCCATGAAAATTCTGCACAAGTGTTTAATTGCTGCTCTTTTGTAGTAATTTATTTATTTATCCTATTTACACCATGCCTTTCTCTACACTGAAGGGGACTCAAGGCGGCTTATATAGAGGCAATTATTCAATGCTTTAAAACACATAAAATTTCAAAAAAATAAAATAAAATTACATTAATTTTTTCAAAACACATACTAAACTCTTAAAAACATTCCATTCCATATTAAAATCATAGAATTAAAATATAGTATGCAAAAACTTTGCTATTTATCCTTAAAAATACCCTTATGTAGTCTTTATTTGCTTTATTTAAGTGCAGACTGAAAACTTCCCAACTAATGGAAGTCAGAGAGTAATATGATACAATTAGAGAGTGCCCATATCAAAAAAGGAGGAAGAATTCTGTGTTTTAATATCTTTTATCTCCTGACTGTTCATATTAGAGCTGCTATCCCCCCAAAATAGATGTTTTTATTAGCAGAAACTGATTATTATGTGCCCTACTGAATGGGTCAAATATGTCAAGTTAACCCTGATAAAGAGAAAAACTCCTGCCTAGTGACAAGATACAATCTCAGACCAATTTTGTATGTTTTTATTATCCATTCAAATATTTTATCTTAATTCTGTTGGGATATGAGATTGGTTTTTTATAGCTGCACGCAAATGCCTGATTAGTTAATGCAGAATAAACTTAAGTTAATATTCTGTGCTAAAAAACCCCCCTGATGGATATCAAAATCAACATGAGTTTTGTTCGAACTACTACTCACTACATTTCAGACTTTTCTGGAACCAGATATAATTCCAGCAGATAACATCTGCTTACAGAGTCATGAACATTAAGTTTTAAAATATAAATCATGAAAAATGAAACTGTGCCCAGAATGTGTTTTGATGATGCATCTAAGACATAACATGACTTGTTGACTTGACAATAGTCCTACGATAATTTAACAGTTTCAGACTAAAACAGGAATTATTGTTTTTGCCAAGTAGGTATTAGCTAAACCAGTGGTTCCCAACCTTTATTTTTAACCAGGTTCCACTTTGACCAAGGACCACTCTCCAACATTAGTACCAAAAGGTTTATGAATCAGTTTTTTGGTCAACTTTAGATCTGATTTGGTTATTTGGGGTGCTGATTCGGAAATGTGTATTGGTTAGACCACATCAGCTCTAGTTTCCAATACAGAACATATGCCATCCAGTAGTCACCATCTGCTCACCCGCAGAAAACCATATTTAACAAGCCTCAGCAGTATAAGAGGGTTTTGCGAGACCAGTTACTCTCGTTGCAATGGTGTAGTAATGGTGAGGCTGTGGACCATAATTTAGTTCTGTGAACCACTGGTGGTCCACAGACCACAGGTTGGAAGCCACCGAGCTAAACAAAATGTCAGAGATGTGGTAACTCTGCAGTCATCTTCATTCAATTTGTAATGTATTATCTGTTATTTAAAATTATTTGCATTACAAGGGAAGGTATTTATGAAGTCATTTGCTAAGATTTCACATCAAGGAGAGAGAGAGAAAAACTTTATGCTTGTTCTGTTATTTGATAGTTGAACAACACTGCATCATTAGTGAATTGTACAACTAAAACATCTACATTTTCCATGTGCACATTGGTGTCAGATATGTAACTCTGTTTCCAGAACTTTAAACAATGCAGGTCATCTAACATTGGACCTAAATTATCCATAAGGGAATGTATGCACGTGTAAAACATCAACAGGACTTCACCATCAGGCACCATAAGCTTACCTGACTTCACAAGGAAATTTATGAGTGCATCAGTCTCGCAGCTCTTGTAAACATCAGCTAACTGGGAACTACAGTTCAGCGCAGTGTTATGGATGCGTAGTCGTCTTTGACCATTCATGGACGTGTAAAGGACTGCACACTGCAATGGCAAAACCAATTGGAATTTTTAGTGAAATCTATTTTTCTCTAATTCTGGATCCCCTGCAATATTTCTGACTTGGTTAAAAAAAAACACCTCTACTGTAATACTTCAAAATGACATTTAGATGAGCCCTTTTTTAAAATTCCTCATTGTTTTGCTAGGTTCACTGTGACAATGCAAAAGAATGCCAAGAGCCCATAAATTACAATTCAAGATGCCATTTTTTAAAAATCCTCATTGTTTGAGAAAGTTCACTGTGACTATGTAGAAGGATGCTTAGCTTAACGTATTTGGATGCTTTATAGTAGGGGTGCTCACACTTTTTCAGCATGCAAGCTACTTATAAAACAACCAAGTCAAAAAGTTCTACCTTCCGCACGGTGCACCTTCTGCACGGTGCACCTTCTGCGCACGTGCACCTTCCACGCGTGCGCACTGCCCACGGTTGCTTCTGGACGAGAGAGAAGCAGGGCACTCTGCCCTGCCTGTCTCTCGCTGGCAGAGGAGGCTCCACGGTTGCTTCCGGACGAGAAAGAGGCAGGGTGAAGAGCAAGGCGGGGGCGTCAGAGGCCCCGCTTTGCACTCCGCCCTGCTTCTCTCTCGTCCGGAAGCAACTGTGGAGCCGGGCGAGAGACAGGCAGGGCAGAGTGCGAGGCGGGGCCTCCGGAGGCCCTGCCTCGCGCTCTGGCCTGCCCTCTCTCTCGCCGGCAGTAGAGGCTCCACGGTTGCTTCCGGACGAGAGAGAAGCAGGGCGGAGCACAAGTCTGGGCCTCCGCAGGCCCCGCCTCACACTCTGCCCTGCCTCTCTCTTGTCCAGAAGCAACCGTAGAGCCTCCGCTGCCGGCGAGAGAAAGGCAGGCCGGAGTGCCCGGAAGCAACCGGAGGCAGGGCAGAAGCGCCCCATCCGGCTGCAATCGACCTCCTTTGGACCCGCAATTGACTGGTTGATCGCGATCGACTTCGTGGGCAGCCCTGCTTTATAGCAATACTACTTATTCTAACAGCCAGTAGCTTTCTAGGTGTCAAGAAGAGCTCCTACTACTGGATATGTCAAGGATAATCCCTACAATATTTTAGGTGCAAAAGGTAAGTCCTAGTATTGGGTTAAGTGGCCAGACATGCCATAAAGTACTTTGTATTATGGCACTGTATTTCAATATTATGAAACTATACCATATCCTTAAAAGAAAATACTCACGTTTCTTTTGTTCACACTGTTGGAGAAATCTAACTTCGTATACCTGCTCAGTTCTGACATTGTCATACTGAGTCCCACACCTGGATATTTCCTAGATTCTCTAAAACACTTGAACCTATGCCCAGATCTATTTCTGCAACTCCTAACATCCTTCTGTATTAAGCTGAGGCTAGATGATTAGGCATTAGTCATGTTGTAGGTGCATATTTCAATGTACTGCATTTATTTATACCAAACCCTTTAACCAAAACTGGGATTCAAGGTGGCTGCTGACATTTGAGATCCTTTCAAACCCTCTGATTTCTTGCTCTAGCTTGGACACAACTTGAAAAGTTACCCTTTTGGATGATGATCATTATTATTGACAACTTTATTTATATCCCATCTTTCTCTCTGTGGAGACTACAACTCCCAGAATCCTCAATAAGTGTATGATTCAGAAAGCACAGTGCTGAAAACAGTAAGTCGTCTTCAGCTTCAACTCTGAAGTAATCAGGGGAAAACATGCAACTAGCAGGATTTTATCAACAAGGCTTGCAAAATTAGTTTCAGCACCCATCATGTATTATTTTATGCCATCCTAAGGAAAGAGTCAAACTAAGAAACATCCTCCCTTCCGGTTCTGATCCAACTGTCCAAAGAAAGACATCCACCACTTCCATAATTGCTTCTTTAGATTGAAGCTTGAGACCAAAAATGTACTGTTCTTAGGACAAATGTTTTCCTTGCCAAGTCCAACAATGTTTTAATGTACTGCATTTACACAAGGATTTGTGGCTGACTCATAGTTATATTTTAAGAGTATGTGATTAACTCAGACAAAAGTATAAAGTTTGGGTGATTTTTGAGCTAGATTTATAGCCTACACTAAAAAAGGAAGCAGTCACGACAAAAGCTTCACTTCATGTGGGAGTTTATGAGGTTTCTGTTTTCAAGAGCAGAATTACTCAGCACACTTAAGGCAGAAATGCCAGAAAAAGTAAACTGAGTCTTTGTTCTCTTTCTTACAAGAAACTGAGAAGTAAAATCGTTGAAGTTTTTACTGAAACACATCTCTATCAACACATTCATAATAACAACCCACAAGCTCCCATGCATTTCTACCATCTTGCTTTGTGGTAGAGATAGGGATATTTGTGGTTTCCATATGTTTTCAGCTTCAAGTCACAAAAGCCTAGCTAACATGGCATCAGTGGATCTTCACTGCATAGTATCTGAAGAACCAAAGATTCCCCAGCCCTGCTAGGACATCTTTCAGGGCACTGAATGGTACTGCATCAATAGAATCACTGTGGTCAGGTAATTCCTCCTGTAGCTGAAATAACAATCCCAGGAGTGCTGAAAAACAAGGAAGTAGCAATTCAAAACGGAGTCGTGAGAAAACATCATTCAAACCAGAAGCTTCTTCCACCAGAAGAGATGGACTCCAACAAACTTATCTCCAAGACGGAGCCCCCCGTTGCAGTGGGTTAAACCCTTATGCCAGCAGAACTGAAGACTGGCAGGTCGCAGGTTCAAATCCAGGGAGAGCGTGGATGAGCTCCCTCTGTCTGCTCCAGTTCCTCATGTGGGGACATGAGAGAAGCCTCCCACAAGGATGGTAAAAACATCAAAACATCTGCATGTCTCCGGGGCAACGTCCTTGCAGATGGCCAATTCTCTCACATCAGAAGCGACTTGCAGTTTCTCAAGTCGCTCCTGACACGACAAAAAAAAAAAAAAAGACAAAGGAGCACCTTATCCCAGGATGTTTTCTGCTACAAAGATAGTATAGGCATAAGAAAGCATGCAAATAGGTAGGAAGATCACACTTCACTAATGGCATCCTTTGATAGGCACCTGTTGGCTTTTATACAACTGCATTCTACATGCCATTTGCAAAAACCATAGTAGAAAGGATTGCATATTCCCTATGACAAAAATATTGTTACCTGAGCACCAGGAAGGTCCTATAACACAAGACTCATATTGATATAAAGTATATGGAGGCAGAATAACAAATGTTAAAACATTTCTGGGATATTGGAAGAGATTTTTTAAAGGATGCTATGGTTTGTTACCTGGATTAATGCTCCATTGTCTTCATTCAGCTTATCATCATGCTTAAATTCTACAGTTACAGCCTTGTCACAGTCTACTCCTGCCATTTCAACGTCGGTGGTATTATTCATGTAAATAGCCCCCAAGAAATCTGTTGCTCTGAAACCTATGCAAAAGTGGTGGGGGGGGGGGTGTCAAGTACATAGCCAGTCTTCCATATCCAGAAATTCAGCATCTATGTATTCTACCACCCACAGCTTTAAAATATTCAGAAATAAAATCCAAAAACCAAATTTTAATTTTGCCATTTTATATAAGGAGCACATTTTTTTTAAATGTAAGGAGCACCATTTTACTATGCCACTGTATCTAAAGGAATATGAACATCCATGGATTTTGGTCCTAGAACCAAACCCCAACAAATACCAAGGGCCTACTGAATATAATTACTAAAGGCTTAAGGCGGGTTACAACATAGCTGTGAATAATTAATACATAATACTGGTTAAAAAAATTACAAGCAATAATAATAATATACAAGGCTTGCAGTATACTGTAGGTATGATTTTGAAATTCATCTGCTTGCTCAGGGATATAATAATAATAATAATAATATATTTGTATACCGCCTTATCTCCCCAAACAGACTCCAGCATATAAGGAAACATTTAATTGCCAGAAAGAAACCATACAAACAATTACAACAAAATTAACTCATTCAACAAGATAACACCATCTAACAAACTTAACAAACAAGATAACAGCAGCTGAAAACATCATAAAATACAACAAATTCTTCTAAAACTTACTAAAGATAAAAACATTAAAACCCATTTCATTATAACTCCATCAAGTCGAGATTCAGCAAAACTACATTACAGCTAGTCACGGCCAATTATAAAGGGCTGGGCATGGGCTAGTGCAAACCGCAAGTCAACAGACTGGGAGAGTGGATAAAGTGCAGGACAGAGTGCTATCTGGCTAACTGGGGATTGGGCCTAGGGACTAATCTTCCTGGAAAACTTGTTGGAACATCCAGGTTTTCAACTCCCTGCGAAAGGAGGACAGTGTGAGAGCCTGCCTAATCTCCTTGAGGAGGAGTTCCAAAGTTGGGGGGTCACCACCGAGAAGGCTCTCTACCTCATCACCACCAACTATGGGGAGCAGCAGATCTTAGAGCCCGTGTCGGTTCATAGGGTGAGATGCAATCACAAAGATAGGTAGCGCCCAAAATGTTTAGGGTTTTGTAGTTCATAACTTGCACCTTGAATTGGGACCAGAAACGTATTGGCAGCCATTAATACCCTAATGTGGGCAGGCAGTCATCAAACCGAGTGTATTTCTCTCGGGACTTTCACTGGTTCATCTGCCTTGTCTGAACTAGGTCAAGAAAACATTTGAAACCTATAAAATTGCAAAATAATTATTTCAGGTTCTATTCTCACAAGTGTGCTATAAAACTGACAGCCTGGTAGAAATGGGATTCCTGTCTCCTCTCCTCTTTTCCTTTCCTGTCTCCCGCATTCTTAGGATTTATTTGCACAATAATCTATATGGAAAATAATGATGTATCATTAGAAGAGATGTTCTACAGTAGAACAGATTATTTCAGCAGGCAATGAACTCAGTTTTACTGAGGTTTTAAAGTAGAGATTGGTTAGACAATTGTCATGTTTCTGCTGTTAGGCAGTCACTTATTTTTTGAGCCTCACTAATAAATAATTATCACTGTCAATTATGAAGTTCAAGTAGTAACATATGCAATGGAACATACAAATCAGAAAGAAACATTTGCTTGAAATAGTCTTCATTCTTCTTTATGAATATACACTACTATTGAATCTGAAGAGTTTATTTTATTTTATTCACAACTATGTGATTCCGTTGCTACTTTTAGACAACAGTTATTCTCTTCCAGTTATAACGTTTCCAAGTTTTTGCACCATTTGCTCTACATTAGATCTTTTCACAACCCCAAGTTCATTAAGAAGAAGAAGAAGATGGAAATATTATATAATATTTCCTTACTGGTATTGTTGAGAATTACAGTATGTGCCTGGAAAAACTTTTAAAAACCTGTGAAATTGTAGCTCACAGTGACTCATTGATGACTTCACTTAATATGGAATGAACTAATTGGGTTCTCTATATAATGCATTTATTATGTGTCATGAAGTCAGCTTCATCTTATGGCAACACTATGAGAGATCATCAAGCAATCGGTTATTAACAGCCCAGGTCTTGCAAATTTGAGCCGATGGCATATCTGTAATATGGTTTTCCTCTTTTCCTCTTGCCCTAAACTTTACTCAGTATTATCCTATAATACTGATTAATATACAAAAAACTCCATAAAAGCATTGTTACCTGTGCTAGTGCGAACCCTCATGATCGCATCAAATGCCATCCTTTTTTCTATATTCTTCCTAAGGTCACTCAAAAACTGGTAACTGTCAGAAGTCATCTAAAAGGAAAACAGAAGTTAATTACTAGGTTGCTGTGAGTTTTCAGGGCTGTATAGCCATGTTCCAAAAGCATTCTTTCCTGATGTTTCACCCCCATCTATGGCAGGCATCCTCAGAGGTTGTGAGGTCTGTTGGAAACTAGACAAGTGAGGTTTATATATCTGTGGAATGTCCAGGGTGGGAGAAATAACTCTTGTCTGCCTGAGGCAAGTGTGACTGTTGCAATTGGCCACCTTGATTAGCATTTAATGGTCTTGTAACTTCAAAGACTGGTTGCTGCCTGGGGGATCCTTTGTTGGTATGTGTTGTCTGACCCTGATAGTTTCATGTCAGGAATTCCCCTGTTGCTTGAGTGTTCCACTTTACTTACTGTCCTGATTTTAGAGTTTTGAAATAATGGTAGCCAGATTTTGTTCATTTTCATGGTTTTCTCGTATTTGTTGAAACTGTCCACATGCTTGTGGATTTCAATGGCTTGTCTGACAAGTTGTTACAGTAGTTGTTAGAGTGGTCTAACATTTCTGTTAATTGCTTGAGATACTTACCACTGGAGGGCAGCAATACAACAGAAATGCTTCCAGGATTTGCTTTAACATCACTGCTACTCTTCATTCTTGTTTATGAATGCAACTGACTCCTTGCATTTCACAAGGTGGGCTATTGTCCATTAAACTTGTGCAGTACTAAAGTGTTCATTGTTATGATGTAAAAGGACTGTGTGTTCTTTCTGCTATAACACATCTATCCCTATCAACTTTGTACAAAATTAAAGTATCCAGAAGATTTGTACAGAGAAGGGGGGAAAGGAAATGAATGTTTGTTAAATATCTTCGAATAAATATAGCAGCATAGTGTAGATACAAAGAACCAATGAGAACTTAGTAAATCAATACTTATGTAGGTTTTATTGATTCACTGGGTCTATACCAGTTGAAACTGACAAACCAACTCAGTAAGAAATGCAAAGATTACGTCCTCCAACGTCATCCATGTATGCATAGCAGTCACACTGCTAGTAATGTTTGTAGCTACAATAAGTTGTTGCATTTCAGTGTGAGTATTTAGAGTTGGACTTTGACTACTGTGTTAATATCTGGGTTTAAGAGCTAGGTGATTATTTGACAAATGAAAAGCCACTACAACTCCTGAAATAATTTGGCATATGACACAAGTTTTCTTTCTGAGTATAGTAACCATCACAATGTAAAATCCCAAGACCATGAGAACCTGAAAGATTCAATCTCTAAAGTCAAGAGGCGGTAAAATGAAATGAAGCACTACTAAAAATGTGTTGTTTTGTGGAATTCACCACCAAGAAGCACAGAAAATCACATTTCATTTGTTTTCTATCCTTTTAGAGGTGAAGAAGAGAATCGGAACGGTATTTTTATATCCAAGCAACTGCTGCCAGGTAAAGTGTCATGCTTCTCTGAATATGGAAAGTATGGAACCTAAAACATAACTTTAGAAGCAATTTTTTCAACAATATGCCTGAGAACAAAAGTTAGTATGAGAGTCTCCAAACTGAAAAGGAGCAACTCACACCCAATTTGGAGCCGTAATGGAGCAATGGGTTAAACCCTCATGCTGCTGAATTGATGACCTGAAAGCTGGCAGTTTGAATCCACGAGATGGGGTGAGCTCCCGTTTGTCAGCTCCAGTTCCTACCAATCTAGCAGTTTGAAATCATGCAACTGTGAATAGATAAATAGGTACTGCTTTGACAGGAAAAAGGCAAAGAGGTGCTCCAAGCAATTTTGCTGGCCACACAACCAGGAGGTGACAACTCAGGCTCCTTGGCTTAAAAATGGAAAAACCACCTCCCCAGAGCCGGAGATGAGCACCACCTCCAGAAAGCAGGAAATGAAAGGAGAAGCATCTGCCTTTGTTTGTGTATCTCATTGTAAATGATTGCAAAGGCATTGAATGTTTGCCTATGTATGTAAATACTGTAATCTGCTCTGAGTCCCCTAGGGGGAGAAGGGTAGAATATAAATAAAGTGTGTTGTTGCTGTTGTACATTCCTCCTGATGGTAAAGCTTTGGGATCAATTTTGAAGTGAAAATGGGGTTAACCCACACTTTTCACAGTCCTGTTTTGGATCACGTACATGTTGTCCTCCCACACAAACATACACAGTTGCTTTTGTTAAAAAAAATTAAGTGTGACAGGTCCGGAACATGCTACGTATTTCAGAATGTGATTGATGTCCTTAGGTGATCAAATTTTTCTTGGAAATTCCTGTTCCTGGTATTTCAAAATCTAAACAGACACAATCTATGATGCTGCAAGCAAATCTGCTAATGATATTTCATTTGTTGCCATTGGTTTTTTAAAAAAATAAAGAAACATTCAAGAGCTTGTAGAAACTCACTTCAGAAGAAATAAAAACTTCCATCCTACAAGATTAACTTGGGTTTCTATATTTCCTCCCAAGTTCTTTCCTTTCAAGAGTATTATCAGCATATTGCAACTGACCTTTGAATAATTAAATTCTGCTCATCTACCCCCAATTCATTTCTAGTTTTTAGAGACCAGCTAAATGTGTAAAATTCCAAGCAACCAAGAAAAACATTTGGACACCTACCTGAAAATTATTATATTTGTACAGAGTTCCTCCAGTAATCATAGTAACAAGACCCATGGAGGCTACATCAATGTATTGGTTTGGGAAAAGAAACAGATCCACACAGCAGCCATTAGCAACACAGTCTTTGCCCAGGGTCTCATAAATATTTGTCTGAGGCTGAAACAGCGTCTGGAAAGTTTTAAAGGAAGCATTCTCAGTAATACACAAACAAACAAAAAGCCCTGTACAATGCTAAGTTGCATTTAATAGGAAAATATATATACAAAAAAGTAAATCCAATTGAAACACAATTTTGACAGACAAACTGGGGCAAATATTCATTAGCACTAGCTGTAAAGCACACTGTGTAATTTTCCTAATATATTTAGAACCTCAGTTTTTAAATATCTGCTTTGTTCACAAATTGGATTAAGGGAGGAAATCATAAATATATGTTCCATATTCAGCTGAAATAATTACCACCAAATAATAGCTGCAGATAGGCATTTAATGCCACCGAAATGCAAATGAAACACAATGACTTTTGTCCATGGTTCCTTTCCCTTGTAAGTGGAAGGTATTCAACATGGGTGAGGGGGGGTTTCTGCTAGTCTTTTGCTCTCCATAGCAGTAGTCTCTCCTATCTCTGCAAAGTGACGTCATAGGGTTATGAACAGCTCTATATATCTTCTCTCTTATCAGTACATTCACACATGGGGATATTTTGATTCATATCAGCAATTCTCAGTTGATAACACAACCACAGACATTAACAAAGACCTATCAACTTGTCTTGGTTTCTGTTCTGTGTAGGCAGGGATTTGGATGAACTTTAGTTAGCACAGTACTGGAATTCTGGAGGTTATAGTCCAGGGAAATTGAGAGAAAGAGCTTTCTGGCACTCTCTTTCTGAAGGCTTTGTGGATCTCAGGTTTACTATACTAATTTGCTAAAATTCAAAAAAGACTAGCTAAATTTTGAGTGACATCATAACTAAAAAGCCGCTGGACTAATTGCCACCAAATTTGGCCACAAAACACCTATTAACCCAAGGAGTGACTATCAATCAAAATTATTTTGTTATTTGGGAGTTGTAGTTTGTTTGTTTGTTTATCACATTTCTATACCACCCCTCTCAGCCCGAAGGCGACTCGGGGTGGTTTACACAAGGCAGTCTCTGCCCTCCATTCAAAACACAAGCAAAACAAACCAAACAATAACCATATAACACAACAATTAGCAATCAAAACATAGAATTACAGTCTCAGCGTCACGCTGAAATCACTTTCTGTCACATCGTCGTAATTCCATATATCTAATTAAACCGTTATATTTCATCAGCAAATGCCTGCTCAAACAGCCAGGTCTTGACTTTCTTGCGAAATGTCAGGAGGGAGGGGACCGATCTGATGTCACTAGGGAGGGCGTTCCAAAGCCAACCCCACCAACGATAGAACTTCCCAAAGAGAATCCCCATAACCAACAGAAAATACTGCATTTTCTGATGGTCTTTGGTGACACTCCCCCCCCGGCAGGGGTCTCGATCCCCAGATTGAGAAATGCTGCCTTAAGGCCATCCAGTCCAACTCCCTTCACCAGGGCAAGAAAACATAACCAAAGCCCTCATGACAAAGAGCCACCCAGCCATAGATATAGACAAATATATATGATTCACACACACACACACATACGTATGTATATGACAGATATAGTATCCATTTTGAAAGGGACCCCTAAAGAAGGACAATTATATGTTGCATGTTCCAGAGTAGGCAAACCAGACAATCTCTACAACAACACTGACAAAGAAACAATAAGAAATACTGTTTACCCACAAACATAAAGACATTAGTGCTATATATCTGTACAACAGTAAAACTGAGAATTGTTATCATACTAGAGGTGACCTGGAGCCTCTGGTAGTGCAGTGAGTTAAACTGCTGAGCTGCTGAACAAGTTCTTCCCTGACTTTAAGTCCAGTCGTATCCGACTCTGGGAGTTGTTGCTCATCTCCATTTCTAAGCCAAACAGCCAACGTTGTTTGCAGACACCTCGAAGGTCATGTGGCTGGCATGACTGCATGGAGCGCCATTACCAGAGCAGTACCTATTGATCTACTCCCATTTGCATGTTTTCTAACTGCTAGGTTGGCAGAAGTTGGGGCTAACAGCGGGAACCACCCCGCTCCCCAGATTCGAAACTCTGACCTTTCAGTCAGCAAGTTCAGCAGCTCAGCAGTTTAACCCGCTGCACTACCAGAGGCTCCGGTCACCTCTAGTATGATAACAATTCTTCGTTTTACTGTTGTACAAATATATAGCACTAATGTCTTTATGTTTATGGGTAAACAGTATTTCTAGGGGTGACAAGAAACACCAAAGAAGAGAGTATTGGCATTTAGCCTCTGCCCTCAACATTTGGTTTGGATCACTGGTTCCCAATGCTTTGTTACTTGGTGTTTTCAACTTCCAAAATACCTGACTGTTGATCAATCTGGCTGGGGCTTTTGGGAGTTGAAGTTCCAAACACCTGAAGGACCAACATTTGGGAAGTGGTGGTTTAGAGGAATATTTAGCAGGAATTTGAGGAGACAAAGATCATAATTATGGTCAGCTTACTGCAAGTTACAAGAAAGAGGAAGGAAGTAAAGAAGAAATACCTTCTCCTTCTCTGTATTGACCAGTTTCCTATCATCTCTGCTCTTCAGCTTCCCTGGAGCTTCTGCAGTTGGTAGTGAAGCATGGAAGATGAACAGCTTTCCAGCACATTCTGCTGCCTATTACAACAGCAAAAAAAGATGTAGTTTGAAACACAGTGTTGTGACGTAGGCTATCCTTTCAATCCCACCACTCTACCACCAATTTGTGGTGACTCGTTATTTGCCAACTTTTACGCCGTGGCAGGGCAGGCGATCCCACCGCTCTACCAATTTGTGGAGAAGCCAAGTTTACTGTTCACTCTTTTAAAACTATGGAGACTTGTGAAGATTTGTGGAGAGGCTATCAACTGGACAGGGTGGACCCTCTTTTAGAATCCCACCACTCTGTCCCTAATTCACTACATAAATCCTTGTCTTTAAACTGCTGCCACCGTTTTGTGAGAGAGAAGTAATCTGAAACCCTTTTGTGAGGGAAGCTCTTTGTGAGGTAATGAACGCTTTCATGCAACAGGAATAAACTTTTGAAATGAGGCTTGACTTTGAAATCAATGGCACAGAGAGGTTTTTAGATGAAATAACAACTAATAGTTTATTTTGGTACAAAGCTTGGTTTGGTATAACTCTTCCGAGGAGGCACAACTTTAAAAGGTTACTAATTCTAGTTATGGCAAAACCAAAGTTACAATAGCCTAACTATTGTCATCAACCAGTTAGATTAGCTTTTCACTCTTTCAATATATAGGCACACTGGCCTTCTTCAGACACTTTGTCTTCCTTTAGCCTTCAGGCTTTCTCTAAACTAACTGATTCACAGGTTCAGTTAACCAAGACTGTATTCTTTCAGCCTTAAACTAATCCTAACCCTGCTCTCTCTCTAGAGCTGGTCAGACTTAACCACTCACTTTGAGCTCTTCCCTCTCTAAACTCTTAACTCTCTCTCTGAGCTCCTCACACACTGAGCTCATAACCCTAACTGACTAGAATTCCCTCCTTGGTCTTGTCAGAAGCCTTTTGGCTCCTCCCACTACAGCTTCAGAGCCACGTTGCTATGGCAACTTTGCTCTCACTGCAGAAATGTGCTCTTAATATGAGCTCTCTCTCTCTCTCCTGTTCACTCTCTCCCAACATTACAATACATATTCATTTATATAATACAATTAATCACTTCAACACACACAGGAATCAAAACTTCACTTGAGACTCAAAATACCAGTTTAAGTGACTTTACAGTAGCACAAGCTAAACCATGAATTTTGACAGAATCATAGGATAATAGAGTTGGAAGAGGCCACATGGGCCATCTAGTGCAACCCCCTGCCTTGCAGGAACCCCCCCCCCTCAAATATCCTTGACAGATGGCCATCCAGCCTCTCTGTAAAAGTTTCCAAGGAAAGAGCTTCCACCACACTCCGAGGCAGAGAGTTCCACTGTTGGACAGCCCATGTGGTCAGGAAGTTCTTCCTAATGTTTAGATGGAATCTCCTTTCCTGTAATCTGAACCAATTGCTCTGAGTTCAAGTTTCAAGGGCAGTAGAAAACAAATCTGCTCCCCTTTCCTTATGGCACCACGTGATGGTGATTTAAGTCAACTGAAATAGTGATCAGATAAGTATATATAATTAAATTATTTATTTATTACTTTTCAATACATGTTGTCTTGACAAAGCAGTTCACCACATACATAAAGTAGTATAAAGCATCAATTTTGGAAAAATCACAATAAGAGGAAATGGGACAATTACATGGCCAAAGACATGGAAGGAAATGTAGCTGTAACATAAACAGATGTTATTTGAGGAAGGAGCAGCATGCAAACAGGCAGGCATGTCAACATTTAGCCTCCTAGCATTTGCTGGGTCATAAATTTAGCATCTGTCATGCAAACATTAACAGTAATAAATAACTTTTTAAAGCTTCTACACTATACAGTCAATCAAGGTTTGTCTTTGGCTTAATACTTTTATGGACTGCTAGAGTGTCATTCCCCCGCCTCAGAAACTCCAACAAATTTTATGAAGTTTTCAAACAGCACAAATTTTTATCTGAGAACCAATTTCCTCTTCCTAGGGAGACAGTGAAATACAAAAATACTGTGGTCATTTGATTTATGTAGAATAATATGCATTACTGTATTTGCTCACAGTTGGCATTGCGAGGAAAAGAAACAAAGGAAAATAAATGCAGAGACAAGAAGTCTGTTCAGCCACTGAGATCACTTTCATGGAAAACACACACACACAAATTCCAGATGGACCTAGAATGGCCCCTTTGAAGTAGCAATGTATTGATTTTACGGTTTTTGGTTTTAATTTTCTTTGTGTGTGTGCTCCCAGTATATTTATTTATTTCCGTCACACATGACAGATGGTATTAAACATTTATCTGGATTTAAATACATAAATACATCTTCTTTAAAAAATAAATATAGCTCAGATTTCTTCTCCTCCTTCACAGAAACTTGGCTACATTTAATACAGATGAGTTAAGGCACTAATAATAATGATTTTCTAATTAATAACGACACCAAGTAATACCTTGGCTCCAAAATTAAAATGACATCACCTCAAGGAATAAAGGAATAAATCATTCACTTATTTTTAGACATGTTGTAGGAAGAAGAATAAAGGTCAAATGTATACACAATAATGGGCACTTTCCCATTTAATCCAGTGTCATTTACATGAGGCTGGACAATATCCTTCCCAATCTGTGAGAGGCTGAATCTTGTTGACATGTTATAGCAGCAGAAAATGCTATTTCTTCACTCCAACACAAAAAATCACTTTGTTTGAAAGAAGAGTCATGATTTCAGAAGGCTGCCAGGAATGCAATTCTGCTATAAAACAGTCTTTTAACCTTGTTGCCTGAAACAGATCTCAGAGCTATCACATCATTCTAGCAACTTTGGTATCAGTCATGTTTCCAATTTCACCACCATCATCATCGCCATCACATTTACATTCTGTCCCTCCTTGATTGTGTTCATGGTAATGTGTGTGGCTGTCATCCTTCTGGTTTTATCCTTACAACAATACTGTATATCATGCTGTCATTGCATGACAAGCCAAAACTCAGGTTAATAGGTTGATGAATCTGTATTTCCCAAATCCACCAATAATCTGACTCCGTGGTTCCCAAACTGTGGTCCGTGGATCACCAGTGGTCCACAGGAACTAAAATATGTTCCGCGGCCTCACAATTACTATATTGTTGCAACGAGAGTGACTGGTCTTACAAAACCCTCTTATAGTGCTGAGGTTTATTAAATATGGTTTTCTGTGGGTGAGCAGATGATGACTACTGGATGGAATATGTTCTGTATCAGAAACTAGAACTGATGTGGTCTACCCAATGCAATTTTCTGAAACAGCACCCCAAATAACAAAACTGAATCTAAAGTTTACCAAAAACTGATTCGTAACCCTTTTGGTGCTAATGTTGGAGAGTGGTCCCTGGTCAAGTGGATGCTGGTCAAGTGGTCTGTGATAAAAAAGACTGCTTGGCCACCTCACTGTGAGAAATGTTAGCTTTCATCAGCATTTTTGGGTTTTTGTCCTAATAAGGACATTGTGGTGCAGAATACTGTACATTCTCACCTTGAGTGCTTCCATGCCAGCCTGGATCACAGGAGCAAAGACTGTCTCACTCTCATTACTGTCTGCAAACATCTCTGGAATCTGGTCCAGCAAGCTACGGAAAGGGAGGAAGATCAGTGTTTCAACAGGTTGGAATAGACAGGATAATCCTTTAAATATAGAAAAATCATAATGACTGTAGATTCCCTTGCTGAAAGATTAACACTTAGCATGAAAGAGAGAATAACAGTGGCTAAGCCTATCAGTCCTTACAAGACTACTTAATTGCTTTAAAAATTACTACTCAGATGAAGCAAGAAAAATTCCTCTAACTAAAATGCACTGTGTTCAAACTTTTAAGAAAGACCAAAAATCAAGTTTGACAGAGATATTTTCTGTGATGTTTAGAAAGTTTATGGAATCTATGATAATACATTGAAATGTCTCTGCCATTACTTCGTGAATGAAGATACTTAGGAAGGACTCATCCCACGCTTTCTACAAGCACGTTGGTGCTTTTTCTGAGGTTGGATGTGTCCTTTGAGCCTGTGCTTGAAATGTAACATACTTATTAATAGGCTAATATGTAAAGCAGAGGTGTCTATCAAAAACTAACTGAAAAACACATGGCCTTCTCAGGGGAATGCATTTATATCTGAGTAAAAACTGGTATAAACCGCTTACTTATTGATGACAGAACGTGACTCCTGGAAATTGACAAGGAAACCATCCAGCAAAGGCACAAAGACTTCGCTAACATCAGTAACGACCATCATCTGAGGTTGAGCAAGGTTGCTCTTTACGTTGAAGAAATGGAGCACTTTGTTGTAGGTGACAAACCCAACACGGATACTTGAAGACTCCTCTTGTTCCTCCCTGGAAAAGAAATGGTTTTGAAAAGCATGGTTTACAGATAAATACAATGTCATTATTATGAATAGCAGGGGGGAAATATATAATTATGGGTCACTTTTTTTGGGTTGAACTTAGCAACAAGAAACATCTCAATGAGATATCCAGATTTTAGCTTTAGACAGTGCATAAAAGTCTGTTCTCAAACATACAAACCATGATATTGAGTCCGCTGTGCTGGTGTATGAATGCTTGGATGTCTGGTCTTTGGGCAAAGTACAGAATTTTTCTCTGAAAATTCAGCACAGGAATAGCTTATTCTCTTTTTTAAAGAAAGCTGGCTAAATAATAGTCACTGACTACTTCTCATGGCAGTCACAAAGCCATTCTCTTCCCACCATACACATTCCCAAAACACTTTTTCAAATAATTAAGAATGGTTAAATAAACATTTAGCAAGGGCAAAAAACTGATGTTGTAAATGTTATTTTTATTTCAACCTGTCACCCCCATCCTGGCACTTTTCAATTATTGGACTGCAGTTCCTGCTATTCAAAACTAAAAGCCATTGGTTGTGCTAGTTGGGAATGTTTGGAATTACAGTTGGACACATCTGTAGGGCACCAGGTTGGGGAATGTTGATTTAAGCCACATGCCTGATTGAAGCATGGAAACAAATATGGCAGAAATAGGAAGAGAAAGAAAATCACACCATAACTATGTAGGTGTATCGTTAGCAGTGTTAAGTCAGTTTTGGACCAGCCCTCACAGATCCTAACAGTGGTTCCCAAAACCCCCAAAGGTTGGGAACCACAGTTTTGGACCAGCCCTCACAGATCCTAACAGATGGTAAGTTGGCTGGGATTTCTGGGACTTAAAATCCAAAACCCCTGGAGGCTCAAAGGTTGGGAACCACAGTGCTAAAAGATAGAGCAAAATCTAAGCATTTCACTTGTCAGTTGTTACTTCAGTATGACCCCTGTAGTCACGGGTCCAATATCTATTGCTTCATTTATCCACATCTGATAATATACATCCTCCCTAGGCATTTTCTAGGACCTCCAACATGACTCTATGGCAGGCATGGGCAAACTTTGGCCCTCCAGGCTTTTTGGACTTGCAACTTCCACAATTCCTAACAGCCAGTAGGATGCTAGGAATTGTGAGAGTTGAAGTCCAAAACACCTGGAGGGCTGAAGTTTGCCCATGCCTGCTCTATGGGCTGGATGTCCTTCATTTCAATACAGTTTGCTATTATCTGCAGTTTAGTGTATTTATGTGAAATTCAAAAATGTATACCTCACTAATATAGAGGTTGTATGTATATGTAATATGGAGTACGATTACGGTATAATGTGTTGTATAGGCATTTGGTATTGGTGGTGTTGTAATGTAACATAGTATAATACTGCCAATAATAATGTGATATAATAATTATATCGTGATATTATAATTTGTATATTTGTATTACATGCAATATTGCTAATCAATATTGTGATATGTTGTAGTGCAATATGATGTGTAGTGCTGATGTTGTACTATGACAGTAATGTTATTTGTTGTTTTTCAGTTTGCTGTAAGCCACTCTGGCAATATGTACATTGGAAGCCACTCTGGCAGTATTGTTGTTTGCTGTAAGCCACTCTGAGTCCCCTTTGGGGTTGAGAAGAGCGGCATATAAATATAGTAAAGAAATAAAGAAATAAATTGTACTGTATTTCTTCACCAAAAGGAAAATTCTAAATTACTGCATATCTATTGCTGTCTTTACCTTGGGAGTCTATCCAGTACAGTCTTCAGCTCATCACAGATAAGTTTAACAAGACCACTCTTTATGTTATTGTATGACACGTCTATCATGAATATATATGCTGGTGGTTGTGCAGGCTTGTTGTTCTACAAAAAAGGAGGAAAAATAAAATAAAGATGTGATTCTTAACCCAAACAGATTTTTACAGGACAGCCAACAAAATGTAAAGTAATATATTTGCATAATTATGTAACAGAAGATAATGGTTTGAATAATATAATTAGAGCCAAGTAATATAGACTAATTGAATCAGTGGGATTTACCTAAATGCTGATGTACCATGCAACAATTGAACTATTGAGCCTATTCTAGTTGGTATGAACCAATGGTACTAGCCATAATCTCCAACTGCATTAAAGTCATATTTGAGTAAAATTATTAGTGCTGGGAAAATATAACAGCTATGTTCTCAATTAATGTTTCACAAATAGTTTGTCCCTCTTGATTTCTTCAACCATATTTTGAAAAAAATTATAAAATTTTCTATCAAAAATATTACATTTTTTCAAAGGTCATTGGTAATTATAAAATATTGTTCTGCCATTTGAATCTTTTATTGAAACAAGTCAAGGAAAGATCCTATTGTGAGGTCTTAATGAGAAACATCTCACCTTCGCTCACATGTTGAAATTGATATTCACCCTGGGAGTTTCCTTTCCAAGGGAAAGAGCAGCCTTGGGTGGGTGAAAGAATTTTCACTGAGACCACAGAGAAAGAAGAAAGGGCAAATTCCCTTCTCTTCACACCATGCCCCCAATCCTGATATGGTACCCCACAATTGTTATTTTTTTAAAGAAAGAAGGCATACCATTAAATACCTAAATCCACATAAAGTGGATCTTGGCCCACACTGCTTTTTCTTACATATGCAGAAAAAGACCTGCCCATGCACTACAAAAGGTAGGCAGACTGCTTGATATAGGTATGGATTTCTTCATGCTATGTTTTGTTTTGTAAATCATTATAGTTTGTGCATGTGATAGACTTAATCTTTGAGAAGTACTCTGTAAACAGGTATTTTATGTGGGTTGTTGTAGGTTTTTCAGGCTGTATGGCCATGTTCTAGAAGCATTCTCTCCTGACGTTTCGCCTGCATCTATGGCAGGCATCCTCAGAGGTGGTGAGGTCACCACCTCTGAGGATGCCTGCCATAGATGCAGGCGAAATGTCAGGAGAGAATATTTACAGAACATGACCATACAGCCCGAAAAACCTACAACAGCCCAGTAATTCCGGCCATGAAAGCCTTCGACAATACGTATTTCATATATTTCCATTATGAAAAGTAGTCTGACAAAACAGAGTCTAAAAGTCAAAGTAGGTACTTTGGCCTGAAGTACTGTTTCAATGCATTACACAAATCTACAAAGCAACTTTTTAGGAGCACAGAGCTGGGGAACACTGTGGGGAAAGAAGAAATTGACAAAAAAAATCTGCATGCTTCCTCAATAGGAGTGTTGCTTTGAATTGACCTCCACTGAGAAGTATGGACCCAAGCCAAGTATCATGTAATGTACACAAAGACATATCTCTGTCTTTGATACAAGCACACATGCACACACACAAACCACCCAGATAGAATCTGAATCATATGCACATTATCTTCACAGTTCCTGCTCAATTCTCAGCTGTGCTTAGAAGACAGATTTATTACATTAGGGAATTAAAGTACTAACCATCTAAACTAAGCACTAAGAAAGAGACAGAGACCCACCCACACAAAGGAAGTTTCTTATAGTTCTCCTGAAGACAATTTATGAGAAGGCAATTGAGAGATCAGACCCAGTACAATCTATTTCTGTGTCACTTTGGTTCCTAGGAACATAAAGATGATAAATGTTCCCTCTGCCACAATTGGAGTGCTGGATATTCCTTGAATTCAGATGACCATGTAGAGGGGAGGCCATAATATTTCTACTATGAAACCATCAGTATGAACTGTAGCATGTCAAGTGCTATGTGAAAACTACTTCCTGCCCCATAATTAACTCGTTAAAGTTCCCCTAAACACAAACACACACACACACACACACACACACGGAGTAATCATGGGGAGATGGTAAAAAGGCTATTAAATCCCACAAATTTCAGCAACGGTGTGATAATGAGTGTCAGTTCTGTGTGAGTGAATTTTAAACCATAAATGTATGGAAATGTCACCATCTTACTTTTGTTCACATCTATGTGTCTCTGAAGCAACCCCAGGTGGTTGCTTCTTGGCTAAGATAAGATCTGATGTTTAATGGCTGATATGTTCCATTTGGACTATATATTAAATGGGTTTGAAACAATATTAAAAAAATTTAGAAAATTGTTAAGACAGATGTGGCAATCCAGGTAGAGTTCGAAGTTTTAGAAAATTGTTCCAATTTCAGCATTTGCAGCCAGCTAGCAAAATCCTTCATACTTTATGTAAATTCTATAAACATTTATTAAAAGACTTTGGCTAACTTCCTGAGAAGTTTATTGAAAAAGCAAAATGCTTTGTATTTGCTAAATCCATTCCAATGTACTGCAACACCACTCAACAGCTGTTTTTTGTTAACATTTCCCCTAACAGTTCGTGCTCATTGTTATTCAGTAAGCACAAAGGAAAGCCATGGCTTTCCTTAAGTGGAGGGGTGGGAAATACATCACTGTAGTTTTGTTTGATATGGCACATTCTTCTCATATTGTGACATGCACTGTATCTATAAGGAACTGTACAGTGTTTACAGTCAACAGTAATAGAGGCATGAACTGTCAGCTCATAACATCTGTTAAATGAAGAACATCCATACAATGGAAAATAATTTAATCCCATCATCTCCAGAGGCAAACCAAGAATGGCCAACTCGGAAGGCCATGAACAGACTCAGAAGTGGAGTGGGCAGGTCAAAAGACAACCTGGCAAAATGGCACTACCTAAAAGAATCCCACACCTTGTGTGACTGTGGAGCAGAACAGACAACTCCGCATCTGTGTGCTTGTTCACTATGCTCTGCCTCATGGACAAAGGAAGAATTGTTGGCGGCTAGAGACAATGCGGTAGCTGTTGTCTGTTTTTGGTCAAAAGATATTTAGACGCTTGTGCTCCTATTTTTATCAGTTTTATACTAATTTATGCAATGTTTTTTATACGAAATGAAAAAAAATCTTTTGACAAGAGATCTGTGAAAACACAGAATAAACAATACCTTTAAGCTGCAGGCCTGGACTATCCAGTTAGTCCAATGAAGGGATATATTGATCTGGCTCCTGTTGGTTACTTGTTTTGTTTACTGTCATCAAGTTGACTTTGACTTATAGTGAGCCGATGAATGGCAGATTTCCAAGTTATCCTGTCATCAACAGCCCTGTTCAAGTCTTGCAAATCCAGGACGGTGGCTTCCTTGATTGTGTCTATCCATCTGCAGTACGATCTTCCTCTTTCCTTACTGCCTTCCACATTGCCAAGCATTATTGTCGTGTCTTCTCAAGACATGTTCAGAATTGTCTCCAGAAACCAGCAAGCTCAAATTATATATAGGAAATTTCATAGAATCATTTGCTCATGTATTATTTCACAGTCCACAGTACTACTCTTCTCCAGCACCACATTCCAAATGAGTTGATTCTTTTCCTATTAACTTTCTTCACTGTCCATCTTTCACACCCATATACAGAAATGAGAAATACGAAGGCTTGAAAATCTTGTCTAATTCCTTCATAGTTGCCCTTTCAAGCTTCAGTCTTCTGATTTCTGCTCTGCAGTCTCCGTTTTGATTAATGACTCAGCCTATTTAAAGAAAATCTTTGACTGTCTTAATGTTTTTGTTATCTTCTTCAAATTTAAATCATCAATGGTCATTAGTTATATCTATATATTCAACTGTGAAAATGCTGTTGCACTTTATTCCTTGACCTTTTAAAGTGTTTATTCCTTCAAAGTCTTTACTATTTTCTTCTAAGTAGTATGGTGTCATTTGCATATCTCAAATTGCTGATGTTCTTCCTCCAGTTTTCACATCGCCTTCTATTTTTGTGCATGAACCATTCAACATACAAGTTTAATAAATACCATAGTGCAATAAATGTAGCCTTGCCCGACCTCCTTGCCAAACGGAAACCATATTTTGCCCTAACAGTGGCTTCTTATCCTGAGTATATTGTATGCATCAGGACAATCAAGTGTTGTGGGATGCACATTTCTTTATGATATACACAATCAAAGGTTTCGTTACAATCTATAAAGAATTGCTGATTTTCTTGTGAAAGACTTTGTTATACCCCATTAGTCAATATGCTTGTAATATGATCCCTTGTGCCTCTTTCGTTCCTGAACCTGACTTGGACATTTAGCATTTCTTTTCTTTTAAAAAAAATCTTTGAGAGTTTTATTAAAAATACATGTTCTATAAAATCTGACATGAAAAAAGAATTTTAAAAGATAGAAAGAAAGGAGAGAGAATAAAAAAGGAGACCCAGTAAAGGGGGGGGGGGGGAGAAAAAAATTAATTAGAAACAAAATAAAACAAAACAAACAGCATATATTTTCTTGTTTTGACTTCCTGATTATCTTCAGTGAGGCATTTTCCTTTTCTTTCGTTTGGCTACTTTCTTCTTATTCCTTCCTCTCTTCTCCTTTTCATCTCTCTTCCCTCTCCTCTCTCTCTCTCTCCCTCTCTCTCTCCCTCTCTCCTTACTCCCTTTCTTTTAGTTGGGGTTGATCTATTTCCGCATTATACAAAGATCTCATAATTTTTATCTTTTAAATATTCTGTTACTCCTTTCCAATCTGTTTCTTTTATCGGTTTTCCCTTATTTTTTGAGATCAGATAAGTAAGTCTGTCCATATTTCTTATATCGAGTATCTTTTCTTGCCAATCTTCTGTTTCTGATATCTCATGTTTTTTCCATAATTTGGCATAACAAATCCTGGCCAGAGTAATTAAGAGGAATAGAAGTTTATTGGTGTTTCTTTCTTCTTTCTATTCTGTTATTCCTAATAAGAATAACTCTGGCTTTAATTGAACCTTTATTTTTAGGAATTTTTGTAGTTGCTCTTGTATTTTTCTCCAGTTTAGCTTCACCTTCTCACATGTCCACCACATGTGAAAGTATGAACCCTCTTTCTTTCCACACTTCCAGCACTTCGTATTAACATTTTCCTATTTTTTTCGGGGTCAAATACCATCTATATGCAGTTTTTATTCAATTCTCTTTAAAATCTGTTGCGTATGTGTATTTCATTTTTCGATTCCATATTTTTTCCATTCTTCTTTTTATTATAGTTCTGCCAATGTTCTCCTTCCATCTTTTTATATAATTTTTTCTTCATTTATCTCTGTATTCAATTCCAATAGGGGTTTTTTGGTAGATTTTTGTTATTATCTTCTTATTTGAATCTAATTTCATGTCCCAGAACATTTTTTGTTCCTCGAATCCTATTTGTTTATCCTTTTCAAAACATTTTCCTATCTGCCAATGCTGAAACCATAAAATTCTGTCATTTATTTTTATTTGTTGTAGAATTTTCAGCATCGTTTTACTTGCATGGGAAAGTAATGCAATGATTCAGATGATCCCTAGTGTTCCTTCTCTCGGGGAATGAAATGTATTGTATGTTGAGTGTTGCCAATCTTTTGCTTTCTATAACTGCAAAGGGACGCTAAAATTTGACTGGATTCTTTCTCTATGGCTTGAAATGTCTCCATTGGTATGAAATCAGTTACTGGTGATTTCTTTCTCCCAAGTGCATTGAGTGCAGCTTCCACTTCACTTTCTAAAATTGTTTGTTTATTGTTAAATACTTCTTCACTCTTTCACCTCTCTTATATATTTCCTCAGTGTATTGTTTCCATCAGCTTTCTATTTCTTATTGATCATTCCATATGTTTCCTTATTGGTTGGTGAGTGTCCCTACTACTGATTTAAATTTCACTTTGATTTTTGGATCTTGTGGAAGAGGTCCTTTGTTCTAGCTTTTTGTTATCTTCTATTTCTCTGCAGCAATTGTTATAGTTCTCTTCATATATATTTGCATTACTCTTTATATATTTGAATTACTGTGTTTTTAAATTCTATATGGATTTTCTTAAGGTAGTATTTTGGCAGAATGATTGATTTAGTGTTCTTCAGCTTTACTTTAATTTTTGATATTGACAGCTGATGGTCTTTGCCTGTATCTGCTCTTGCTCTGTTTAGCCTATAGTTTCTTCATGTTCTGTTTCCAATTATGTAGTGTACCCGATTTCTTTACTGGCCATCAGGTGATGGCATATATACAGTCACCTCTTTGATTTCCTTTGCAATGAACAAACTGTTGGCTTCACAAAAATTCAACCCATTGAATCAGCTGTTGAATTGTGATTCTATACATAAGTGAGCCTCATTCATTCAGCGAATCAGGCTTAACAATGGTGTATGAAATACTGAAGTTTACATTTGGCACCAGTTACAGTTTTAAACAGTTAAGGCTGCAGTGCGTAGCACACTTACTTGATACTAAGCATCACAGAATAATGAGCAACCATTCCCTAATAAATAGCTAATCATATCTGCAGGATTTCCTCTTTCCCCAGATTTCATAACACATACCCTCCCTTTTCTTGACGTTTCATAAACATAATGAACTCTCTTTCATTTATGACATAGATTACAAACTCTTTTCTTTGTGGAAGAGACTTACCCTGCAATAATCTAAAGTAGCAGCATATTCATATGATCCTAGAGATAACTCTGGCCTTTCGTAGTGGTCTATTCTTCTGCCAACATGGTCCAGATGTTGAAAATAGAATGGAGGGACTAACGAAACAAAAACAGGAAAGCTGGTTTCTCCCCTTTTGTTAAACACAGATGAACAAATACAAGCTCATGCTTCATGGGTATTCTAATTGGTTTTATAAAAGAAGAGCAGTGCAAGAATGTTATTTTTTATGTGAACCAAAAGAGTAATCCTCCTCCTCCTCCACATCATTTAATCTTTTATTCTTATTAAGATGCTATGCTCCCTGGCTCTTGGCATTAATTTTCCTTTATGTTTGGTAGCAGTGAGGAATAAATTGCTTGTAATATACCTTTGGCATCCAAGCTAAGATAACTCAACCCTTACCATATATGTCTACATTCTCAAACCTTGTCCTGTCCAAATTTTTCGGCCATTTTGCCTTAAATCCAATTAAAGTACACCCCCCTGAATTAATGTGATTTAAATGCATTCACAGCATTTTATAATTACAATGTTATTGAGCATAGAATGATAAACTATTATGAGTTCTATAGCAACAGTTCCATTCAATTAAGACCAAGTATAACTGGAACATATTTGCTCAAGAACACATCATGGCATGCTATTGTTAGTCATTTTTAAATAGTAAACATGTATTTATTTCCCATACAAGTTTCCTAATGTAATGTTACTATCTTGTCATGTCAGTGTAAATATTCTGCACTAGCCAAAGTAATGCATTTGAGTTTGCATTATGCAAATTCTCATTATATCAAAAGGTACAGTACACATTGAGATGTTTCCCAAAGCAATTGAAGAGTCATAACTCAGAGATAGACAAGGTGCTTGGCATGCAGAAGGTCAGTGGTTCACTTCCTTGGAAAAGCTTTGATGAACCCTTGGCAGACAGCATAAATAGTGCTAGCTCAGCTCAGCCAAAGACAGATTCATAGTACGGTAAATATGTATTAGATGCTTGCTAAATCAGATTTAAGTGTTTGAGAGATTATAAAAAGGAGTTGGGAAGAAAGGAATGACAAAACCATGCTATGCTTTCTTTCTTTCTCAGTCTCCTGCTTACCAAATGGATGATGATGGTACTGGACTTTTGAACTAGAAAATGATATATGCAGTGAAATGGTTTTTGGAACAGTGTGAGTTCTCGCCCAGTTGTGTGTATACTCATATATTTCCATAATAACTTCCAATAAAATGGTCTCCAAAGCACTTTACAACACTGCAACTATTCAACAGCAAAGGCTAGAAGGTCTTTCCCCATCTTCTTCAATCCCTGGACAAGTACAAGAAGGCTGGCCGTATGCCTTATTTCTGACTTTGTACCTTTTCCAACTTCCCGTGGTCCTTTTTCCTTCATTCAGACATTAGTTTGTACAACAACATTCCCAGATGTAACCCCACCAAATTTAGGTCTCTTTGTCCTTCTAAAATTACCAGTGACTCACTGTTGCCCATTACCTATTCAGAAAAATTGGTCAATTTTCTCTTAATTCCTCTGCTTATGATGGTTCTTGAAGCTTTAATTACAGTGCATAAAAACATAGATGAATGGGCACTGTCGAAGTGCAAGCCATTCTATTTAATTTGCAGTATTGCTGTAAATAATAGCTTGACATTAGAGTGTTATGCAAATAGTGGGCATTTGTGAGAATGTCAGGCTGAGTAACAGCCCGTGCAGCCGCCTGCTCTCTATATTTCATTCTACAGATTAAGCTTTGAGGCAAACAAGAGTTGGCATAAGTCTTCTAAGGTTCATGTTTCAGAGTTGAAAAGATTACTGTATTAGGGAAAGCTCTGTGCCACTTTGATCCAGCTGAGGAAATCCAACTAGATACAAATGTCTCGAAAGGCTCATTCTGGCAAAGTCTTGGGAACCAGCCAGGAGCTCAGGAACTCATGAGTCACATGCAATTGCACTTGGACAAATATGGCATGGCATCTCCCTTTGAAAGCAAGTCCTGTCGAAATAAAATTAATGGCCAATTTAACCATTAAAATCCCCTGTTGGAGAAAGGACATGATGACCGAAATATTTTCTCCTTTCCAGGTGATCAAAACAAGTATTTTCCAGTTGAAATACATTTTAGCCTCCTTTGTAAACAGCTGCAGGTAAAGTGCTATCTAGTAGGCCTGCTAAATCATGCTTCTAAATGTTTCTAAAGTACTTACAAAACTAAAATTCTGGGGGTGAAAACTAGATGGTGCTGTGCTTTGCTTCTACAGTGTTGCTAAAGGTCTGGTGGTGAGTATTTCACCACCAGAACTTTAGCAACACTGTAGAAGCAAAGCACCAGCGCCACCTATTTTTCACCTTCAGAATTTTAGTTTTGTAAGTACTTTAGAAACATTTAGAAGCATGATTTAACAGGCCTACTATCTAGCTATATTATGGCACAATTTTCTTATAACATTTATCTGCTTGAATTAAACTGCAGGTAATACAGAAATCCTTACGGTCAGTAATATCTGGTGAGTTCTATGTCAATCAACTCCAGCATTTAGTCCAAACTTTAAAGGAGCTATATCAAGGCAGCAAAGCTATTTTAAAGACATGTCCAACATCTTGGATACTGCCTTATTAAAGGCAGGTTCACCACCCAACTAAATTAATCAACTGTCTTTTTGCAGGACTACTCTCAGCAAGAAATTCAGTTTTAGAACATGCTTACCTTCCCTCCAGAATAAGTTTATATGAATTTCTTAGGAAAAACCCAGAAAAGGCTCACTACATATGTGGTTTTTTTGCTCTGTGTTTCTTCTACATCCCAACATGACAGGTTTTTTATCCGTCCTACATCTCTGCATCTGGAAAGGGCATTTCTCACAAACCTGAGAAACTGTTGCACTTTTATGCTTGCAGAAAACATCAGCTGTGTTATTTAGTCCTGTTCTGAGTTAAGGCCATTCAAGAAATCCCTCCTTGAGGATCCTAGACCAAATGGCTGAGTGAGTCTATCTGATACCAGTTGACACAAGGAATGCTAGCGACTTTCAGTTCTTAAGAAGTTACATATGTAATAAAAAGCTCAATTCAGGTAGCTTTGGCAAGCTGCCAAACCTTAGATACATTCCTACTTTCACTCACATGAGAGAAAGCTTCAAAGGACAAAGCAAGACTTCCTTATGAGAATTACAAACAGCACTAGCTTGGACATTAATTTGTAATTTTGCACACAGTGAAACTAAGAAGAGGGAATGGTGGATGGATAGATGATAACAAAGTCTCTTACCGGAATTATCACAGGTTTATATGAATCTTATCTAGAGGTTGTGCTAAGTATTATAATTCCTAACACCTTGGCTTCTGATTGACCTTCACCATTAATTAAATCAGTTGTGATGTATACATTAAAGAAACACATTTAGAACTGATTTACTTCTGAAGTTTTACATCTTTTGAAGTCAACCAACATGTTTTGCATTCATTTGGGGAAAATTATTTCTCTTTAGTTTCAAAATGAATAAAAACACCATAGCATGCAGATTCTACTACTTACCATCATTTACACAGCTACAAAATCCACACTGATATTTTCTTCCCCCCTCAATGAACTGCATGAAGGGACACATATAAGCTTTGCACCGGTTGCATCGGAGGGGCCCAGTTTCACCATGGTTGACCATGTAAATTGGTGTCTACAGAGATATTTTTTAAAGATATGATGTATATTAAAACAATGATTACATCAACAACCCATTTGGACAATTATATACTTGTAAAAAACTTATTGAAGCACTGGGTATACAGTAGTAGAATTCAAAACGATCTCAACAGATTAGAGATATGAGCCAAAACTAACAAAATGAAGTTCAACGGTGACAAAGGCAAGATACTGCACTTGGCAGATAAAATGAAATGCAAAGAGACATAATGCTACCCCTCTATTCTGCCTTCGTCAGGCCACATCTGGAATACTTTGTCCAATTCTAAGCATCACAATCTAAGGGAGATGTTGACAAGCTGGAAGATGTCCAGAGAGGGGTGACTAAAATGATCAAGGGTCTGGAGAACAGGCTCTATGAGGAGCGGCTTCAAAAGCTGGACATGATTAGTCTGCAGAAGAGAAGGCTGAGATGAGACATGATGCCCAAGTATAAATATGTGAGGGGAAGTCATAGGAAGGAAGGGAGCAAGCTTGTTTTCTGCTTCCATGGAGACTAGGACGCAGAACAATAGCTTCAAATTACAGGAAAGGAGATTCCACCTGAACATGAGAAAGAACTTCCTAACTGTGAGAGCTGTTCAGCAGTGAAACTCTCTACCCGGAGTGTGGTGGCTTGTTCTTTGGAGGCTTTTAAATAGAGGCTGGATGGTCATCTGTCAGGGTGTTTTGAGTCCGATTCTCCTGCTTCTTGGCAGGGGGTTGGACTGGATAGCCCACAAGGTCTCTTCCAACTATATGATTCTATGGGTATAATTAGTAGGTACAATCCAGGTTGTTGATCATTCCTGTTAAGTTATTTTTGGGAGACTAAAGCAGATTTTTTTCTCTCACATAAATGTGTGGGGTTTAAAATTGCAGGATCATATTTACTGTAAATAAATATTTAGGCTGATAATCAGACATAATTGCATAGCATGATAGTACTTATTTAGAAGTAAGCTCCACTGAAATTACACAGTGTTATCAAGAATATGTGTTACATTTTTTAAATAAAAAAACCAACAATTAACATCTACAACGTCATACATATTTAACAGGATTTCAGCTGTCATTAATTTATCCTCACTATCTTCTTTCCTATCTCCCTAGCAGTCTCATTTGCAGTTGAAAAACCCCCTCAATGAACATTTTACAGTGAAAAGGGAAATTGTAAGAAAAATATCTTCCAAAAATAGTATCTGGAAACCAGTAAGTTTTTTTAAAGTCACAAAAGTTATTAGTTAAGTACAAGATACCACAGATATATTATCTCTTTCTTGATACATAATATACATAATATATTACCACATAGCCGGTTTCAGTAAAAACAAAAACTCTTGTGTTATTAGATTGGAACTGGAAGTATATCACTCCTCTCCTTCTTATGCTATAAAAAATTCACAAAAGTTATGCCATTCTCTTTGGCTTTTTAAAAACATTGTCAGCAGCACTGGATAGAGAACAGAGCCAAACAAAATGCTTACATCTTTCTCGGAAAAGTTAACTAGAATATAATTCAGTCTAATTAGAAGCAATATTTTGGAAAAAATGTTATAAGATAAACAGAACTGCCACAATTTAACCTATTTAAATCAGGTTAAATACACAAATATATGTAAGTGATTCTCTAGTAAGATGAAAATGCCACCCACTAGGAATAATCTAGTTATCCCAAGAATAACAGCCTTCAAAAGAAATCTCTGTTTTCATAAGAGAGTTTATTCTAGTATATTCACCATAAATCCAGAGTTTCGAAAGGTTACTTCAAGACTGCTAGTCCAGGAGATCCCATGCCAACATGAACAAAAAATAACTTTTCCAAACTCCAGAAATCTATTTTACTCAGTCAGGAGGCATAGTTGTTTGGGATAATGGTTCTGGCCAAACACTGTTTCCTTTATGTCAATTTCCTCTGGATTATATGTCAGTCATTCTTTTCCTTCAATCTCCCTAGCAATTACTATTTGTATGCTGGCATTGATTTGGCAACAGTAAATAACAATTATGAAATACAAGTTAAGTATTCCTTATCCAAAATTCTAAAATTCAGAATACTCCAAAATCTAAAATCAACTATATGGATAAGCTTTGATAGTGCTACCTTTTCTTTTTGGTAGTTCTATGTACACAAACTTTGTTTAATGCTTTAAAAAATACCCATTAAAATATTGTGTATAAAATATATTCAGGCTGTGGGTATGAGGTGTATATGAAACGTAGATGAATTTCATGTTTAGACTTGATTCCCATGTCCAGGACTTGATTCACACGTCCAGGACATATGAAAAACATTTCTGGGCCCAAACATTTTAGATATGGATGCTCAACCTGTAAATTATGAGCCAGAGTGATGTAGTGATTTAGGTATTGGACTATGGCTCTGGAAACCAAATCCCCATTCTGACATGGAAATTAACTGGGGGCACTTCCAGACTGGCTCCAAAATGCGGGTACTGTTGGATTTTTACCAGAGGCGTCAGGTAAAAGCAAATTAATTTGTGACAAAGCGGGAAAAACCTGTTTTGTCCTGAATTAATTTGATACCCCATTGGACCAGAGCCTTCCTGAATAGCCTAGGTTTAACAGGCTATTGGTCCTGTGGGAATGGACTACTGGATAGTCCTGGGACTACCCAGGTTTCAGTCCCCACAGCCCTCTCGGTTTAAAGGGCATCAACCCACTCCCCCAAATCTCACCCCAAACCAACCTTAAAATTAAAGAAAACTTACCAGGTCACCATTATGCTGCTCCAGCAATCTTCCTGGCACATAGAAATGACACACCCAGAAGTGGGGAGGGGCAATTGCTCCTCCCGCCACCTGGCACATCATTTCTCTGCACCAGGACGACTACTTAAGCAGCGTAATGGTGCCCCAGTAAGTTTTTACAACTTTTTAGGTCTGTTTTGTGGTTTTTTGAGGTGGCCCCATACTGGGATGGCATAGAGACACCCCACCAGGAAAGCCCAGTTTTTTGGATGGGCGTGGGGATTTAAACCCATGCTGAATTGGGTTTCTTAAACCTACTCAGGGGCGGACGAAGGTAATTTTAAATGGTAAACGAACATTATTTTGGTGCCCCCCCCCTCCAAATCGCTTGATAACAACAGGTATAAGCAGGGCCGTACTAAGGTAATTTAAAATGGTAAGCGAACATTATTTTGGCGCCCCCTCGCTCTCCGGCCTCGTGGAGCATGCGCATGCATGCCAGGCGCACATGCTCTGGGCCAGCTAGTTCTGCGCATGCGCCATTGCTGCGGAGGGACTCCAGATGGACCGAGATACCAATCGCCCTAAGTGAGGCCGAAAAGGAGGAACATTTTGCAGCCGGGACGGAGCCGGGGCATTTTGGGCGATTGGCGTCTCAGTCCAGCTGGAGTCCCTTTGCAGCAATGGCACATGCGTGGAACCTGGCGGCCAGATGCGCCCCTGACTATGTGGCGCCCAAAGCGGGTGCTTACTTTGCTTAATGGTAAATCCGCCCCTGAACCTACTTCATCATGGGTTTAATCCCTGTCTGGAAGCGCCCTGGGTAATCTTGGGCAAGTCACACTGTCTCTGCACCAAAAGAAGGCAAGGGCAAACTTCCTCTGAATGGATCTTGCCAAGAAAATTCAATGATAAAGTCATCTTAGGGTGGCCATAAATTGGAAACTACTCAAAGGTACACAAGAACAACAATAAAATATTTGTTATTCATTTGAATTTATGAGTTTATAAACAGATTATAAGCATATAATAAAAGACTGCTTACTTTGTGTGTGTAACCTAGCACCGCATTTGCATATACCTTGCTTATTAAAATTCATAAAATACAATAGAACACAAACTCTGCACTGTATCATCCTGCATAGTAATATAAACTTTTTTCTAATTCTTACTGTAGTTGTCACCTCTTAGAAAAACAGCATGTATGTTTTTAACAATCAATTTTATGCCTCAAACTCTCTGTAGGTGTCACTGTGCACTAAGAGAAATTGTGGCAATATATGGAATTCCATTTATGCAAACATTAAAAATTATACTGTCCTCTGGAGAACAGATTAAATGTAATTTATCTAATCAAATTGGGAAATGCTGGTTTTGCGTGGTACATTATATAGTAACACTGGCTACAGAGCAGTTACAATGTACAATATTCAAAGCCAGCAGTAACAACTCTGGATTTTTTCCATAGCAAAAATTAGAAGCAAGTTCTAATAAGGATCTGCTGTAATGGTTAATTCTTGGGATCCTTACTGATCAATAATGCCGTCCCACCATAGACAAGTCTGCATTCTACGCCCACTGAGCGTTTTCATTGTTTACATAGAGGAGATGGACAGATTCTGCGTCAGGAGATGATGATGATGATGATGAGGATAATAATAATAATCTTTATTTATACCCTGCCACCATCTCGCCCAACGGGGACTTGGGGAGGCTTACATGAGGCCAAGCCCAAATAGCAATTACAATAAAATAAAACAAAGACACAAATAACAATGCAGCAAAATACAAAACATATAAATACAATAAGCAATAAAATATAAAATACAATATCCATAATCACAATGACAATGAGTGGGCCACATGTGCAAGATAGAACGCTAAAATTCAGGGTGAGATAAGAAGGAGCAGATTATTTGTAAGGGAGGGCTCATAAAAGAACGGGGTTGTAAAAAGGGGGCTTTCATATAAGCGGGGGAAGAGTACTCCAGGAACAAAGATACTGAGGGGAGCAATAATATATGGTTGTGTAACTACTCTCCAAAAGCACAAGGGGGGCTTTCCTAATCTCTCCAGGCAATGAGTTCCAAAGTCGGGGAGCCACAGAGGAGAAGGCTCTCTCCCTAGTACCCACAAGTCATGCCTGTGATGTTGGCAGGGACAAAAGGAGGGCCTCCCCTGATCAAAGAGCTCTGGCTGGTTCATGGAGAGAAATACAGTCACGAAGGTAGGCGGGTCCCAAATCGAGATACTTTTCTCGATTTTTAAAGACTTCTATGCAAACCTCAGGGTCCTCTAGTTAATTGACCACTTTCTTCTTGTGGCGGTACCTTGACTAGAAAAGCAACAATTTTCATAATATGGCTTTCATTAAAAGTGGGGGTTATTTTCATGTGATCAATTCCATGTGATCAATTCAATTATACATGGTATAATGCTTTAAGTGATAGACTCTCTGAGGGACCATGGTTCAGATCCACACTGAACAAAGAAATTTACTGAATGACCTTGTGTAAGTAATACTTTCTTAGCCTAAGATAAAGACAACGACAACTCTTGCCAAGATAGAATTGCCATGAGTCAGTCTCGACATGGAAGTACATCACACCAACAATGAAAATCTCATTGTTGCTGTGCGCTTTCAAGTCATTTCTGACTTAAAGTGACCCTAAGGAAAACCAAATCAGGGGTTTTGAGCAAGGTTGATTTAAAGTGCCTTTCTCTGGCACTGGGTGACTTGTCCACATTAACCTGATCAGAATGGAGATTTTAATCCAGCTCTCCCGGACCCCTCTATACTGTCATATAAAATCCAGATTATTTGCTTTGAACTGGATTATATGGCAGTATATACTCATATAATCCAGTTCAAATCAGAGAAAGTGGATTATCTGATTTGATAATCTGGATTATATGGCAATGTACAAGGGGCTCCAGAGTCCTACCCCATGCAGACTCTACCTCTTATAATGTCACATTTAAGTGACAGCCTAAGCTTTTGGCCCTTTCATTGAATTACTCTACTGATAATACATTTTAATTATATATTAGACATGTAATCATAATTTGATTTATTTTACATGGCAAAAACTGAAGTGATTTTAGAAATGTGCATTATTTTATTACTATTATTTTATTCTGAAACAGTCTTTTTTAGTGAACATACAACAGTCGTGGTGTCCAATTTGGATCTGAATTCACTTCTGAAAAGAACATTTCAACACCTACCATGGGCCAATCTGGCTTCATCATGCATGTGTGTATTTATAAAACAGACTCTGACTCACACAGAAATCACCTTAAGTCAAACATTCTATTATTAAATATATCCTAGGGCCTATCTATCACTGGGAGTCACTCTGGACTATGCTCGGATTTACAAGAAGCACTGCTTGAATATCAAGCAAAATGTGGGTGCTAGAAATAATATCATATGAAAGCTGACTGGCACAACCTGGGGATCACAACCAGACACAGTGAAGACATCTGTGCTTGTGCTTGGCTACTCTGCTGCTGAATATGCATGCCCAGTTTGGAAAACATCTCACCAAGTTAAAAAAAAGTGGATGTGGCTTTTAATGAGACATGCTGCATTATCACAGGATGTCTACACCCTACACAACTGAAGAAATTATACTGTTTAATGGGTACTGCACTACCTGACATCCGTTGGGAAGTAGCAGTCTGTAATTAAAGGGCCAAGGCATTAACATCTCCAGGCTATCCTCTGTTTGGATATCGGCCAGCAAGCCAATGCCTTAAATCAAGAAATGGCTTCCTAAAATCAACAGAGTTATTCACAGGAACATCTCAGCAAACGAGAGTCCAAAAGTGGCAGGTTAAAACCCGGAACTTCAAATAGTGGCTGATACCAGATGAGAAATTCTTTCTGGGCACACAGAACACTGGGTGACTTGGAAGGCACTGAACAAACTACGCTCTGGCACCATGATATGCAGAGCCAACCTTAAGAAATGGGGCTACAAAGTGGAGTCCAGGACATGCAAGTGTGGAGAAGAACAAACCACAGACCACTTACTACAATACAGCCTGAGCCCTACCACATGCACAATGGAGGACCTTCTTAAGGGGACACCAGAGGCACTCCAAGTGGTCAGCTTCTAGTCAAAGGAAATGTAGAATAATACCAAGTTTTTAACCTTGATGGTGGTTTTTCTATACATTATAACTGCATTGGCTTCTGACATGATAAATAAATAAATAAATCTATGACTACACTGAGTCAATCATCTGCCTGAGACAGGTGATTTGGGGTATCATCAAGGCATAGTAAATCATTAAATATTATTGCATATTTACTATGAAGGAAGAAAAGAAGTTCCTATTGGATTTTCCACGCAGGGTGACAAAATAACATGAGTAATCCTGGGTACAAGGAGACTGTTTTGATTTTGCAAGTGGATATCCTTTATTGCTCTACCAGTGGCAGGGAAATGTCTTTACGCAATCCTGCTACAAACATTAAGACAAAGATTATCACTCCAAACTAGCTAATACTATTTTTCTCTCATCTTTTTCTTGAGGTAGGAGATACAAGCCTAGAAGGTCAACACATTCACAGATGCCAAAGGCTACAATGCTCACTGGCATACCATGAAATCAAAAGGGCAATGAAAGAAAAAAACATTTTATGTTAAAGGCATAGAATGACGCCAAGAAATCCTAGACAACTTTGGTCAGGAATGAAGCTAAAGGTTTATAAGCACATTCCATTGTCAGCAACAGCATTTTAAATGCTATTATCATGTCCATAAATCAATGCAAGAATAGCTGAAGAAACTGCATTACACCATTTAAATGTATCTTGACTATCTAACATCTTCAGAAGTGACTTGGCTATATTCTTTTACATAAGTAACTTTTTGAAAATAAAATATCTGCAACCTCCACAACTTTGGAAGCTCTTGGAAATGGGCAAGGATAATGGACTGAACTTTCAGCTGTATTATTTTCCCACATCAGAGCAAGGAACACATTCTAACACAGATACGGGTAAACCCAGGCCCGGGGGCCCTTTGGGCTCTTTTCTGAGGCCCTCTTCTCTCTCACCATCTTATCCTTCCATCTCTCTTTCCTTCCTCCTTCCCTCCCTCTTACTCCATCCCTCCTTCCTTCCCTTCCACCTTTTCATCCTTCCCTCTTTCCCTCTCTTTCGCCTTCCTCTCTCTCCTTCTCCTTTCTTCCCTTTTGTCTTCCCTCCTTCCTTCCCTCCATTCCCTTCCACCCTTCCATTCCTCTTTTCTTTCTTTCCTTCTCTCTTCCCCCTCCATTCCCTTCCACCCTTCCTCCCTTTCTTCCTCCCTTGTCTTTTTCCTTCCTCATTTGCTCCTGGGGGATGTTTACCTAGGAGAAGCTAGAGAGGGAACATGAGAACCATGTTTCAAGATTTTAAAGGGTGTCCCATTGAGGAGGAAGGGAAAACTGACTTTCTGCTGCTCTAGAGACCAGGGAACAAAGGAGCAATGGTTTCAAATGGTATGAAAATATTAGGAAGAACTTCCTGGAGAGTGGCCTAGACGGCCTGGGAGTGTGGTGGAGTCTCCTTCTCTGGAGGTTTTTCTGCAGAGGCTGTGTATTGGGAGTGCTTTGATTGTGCCTTCTTGAATGGCAGGGGTTTGGACTGGATAGCCTTTGAAGGTCTCTTCCAGCTCTAGGATTATATCAGGAGTAGGCAAATACGGGGTCTAATGGATATACTTTTCTCTCCCGTCCACCATCTTATCCTGACCAAGGCCAACCCCTTTGGGATCCAAATGTTTCTCGTCTTTCACCTCCATCCAAAGAACATTATTAACCCAAACAAGGATGGATCTGGACCAAACTTGGCATGCATACCCAATATGGCCAAATTGGAATACTGGTGAGTTTTGAGGGAAATTGGAGTTGTAGGTACTAGAATGCATAGTTCACCTGCAATCAATGAGCACTCTGAACAACAAAGATGAAATTGGACCACACTTGGCACACAAAGCACCCATGAGCTGCAAAAAATACTAGTGGTCTTTAGGGAAAATTCACTTTGATTTGTAGTTCACCTACATCCAGAAAGCACTGTGAACCCAAACACTGATGGATCTGGACCAAACATGGCACACGTACCTGATATGCCGAAATGTGATTACTGGAGGGGTTTGGGGGAACTGACCTTTCTTTCTGGGAGTCACAGTTCACCCACAACCAGAGAAAATGTGACCTCCACCAATGATAGACCTGAACCAAACTTGGCACACAGAACCCCCCATGACTAACTCAACCCACTGGACGGATTTGAGGGGACTGACTCACTGTAGTGGGAGTTGTAGTTTACCCTACAACCAGAGAGCAGCTGAACACCACTGATGATGCATCTATGGCAAACTTGCCCAACATAACAAACTTTAAGTACTGAATGGAGTTTTTTGGGGTTAACCTGGCATGATACCAGTTGTAGTTAATCCACAGCCTTATGCATTTTGTACAATTAAAATTTGATTTTTTTCCCAAATAACCCGGGCAACACCAGTACCCAAACTAGTAGATAATATGTGTATCTTATCCTCAAAGGAACAATTTCTAGATTGGTAATTCTGTTGTGTGATGCAGATGAATTTTCCGACACCACCCTTGGGACAGTAAGACTGCTTGGTCACTGGCAGCCACTGTAAAATAGTGCATTTTAATGACTATGGGCCAAGCTGGGGGTGCATCAAGTACCAGGACACAGTACATCCAGCTTCTACTCAGCTCTGAAGTGCTGATTGTTATTTGGATCTTGAGGTGTGCTGTTTATCAAGGGAAGGTCAGTCATCTGGACAGAAACATGGATATGAAATTGGAATGCAAGATGATAATCAAGAAATCCTGTAAGACAATAGGTCTTCAAAATGTCACTAAGCAGGAGCAGTCATTGAGTAGGAATGCAAAAGAGAGGGATTTAACAAGCTTGCATGTAGAACTGATGGGTAAATTGCTGTTACCAGAAGGTCAAGAAAATAATTTATGACATTGGTTCCCTCTTTCCTACTATGCCTTTGCTTTTAATTTAAGGCTGAAGTGACATCTGTACTGCTGACATTTAGTAGAGTGCATATAGACCCAACACCTAATCTGTTTGTGATTTTGAACAAACCTTTACAAAGAGGTCGCATAACCATTTGCAAATATGCCTTTCTTTCTTTTCTATGGCAAGAACCATCACTGTTTGCCTTACACTAAAAAAAAAACCTGATGAGATAGGTTTTATTAAACAAAAAGCAAATTCTGTGTTCTTGATCAGAGGCATCCACTAAAGCCTGGGAAGCAAGATTTGGATGCTTGAGTGCTTCCTATCAACCCTGAAAACAAAACTTGTGTCTTGGGGGGAGGTTAGTAATATCTTTAAAATAGAAGGGGGTAATTTTTCAGAAGTTGGTCATATCTAACCAGGGCCAAAATACCTTTAAAGTCACAATACTCTGTCTGATCTAGGAAATTAAGGGCCCTTCCAGACACGTCCTATATCCCAGAATCTAATCCCGGATTTTCTGTTTGTCTCGGATTATTTGGCAGTGCGGATTCATATAATCCAGTTTAAAGCAGAAAACATGGGATCAGTCCCTGGAATGTAGGGTCTGTCTAGAAGGGCCCCAAGGCTGGATCTACACTGCCCTATATACCAGGATCTGATCCCAGATTATCTGATTTGAAGTGGATTATATGAATCTGCACTGCCAGATAATCTGGGATCAGATCCTGGGATGTAGAGGAGTGTAAATCCAGCCTAAGCAAAACAAACAAACAAAAAAAACAAAATCAAAAAACAAAACCCCCCGAAGCCCTAGGTTGGATCTAGGTAAAGTAAAGGTGTTTCTTGTCACCCATAGTAGAGTAAAGATAAAGGTTTTCCCCTGACATTAACTACAGTCGTGTCTGACTCTGGTGGCTGGTGCTCATCTCCATTTTTAAGCCGAAGAACCAGCGTAGTCAGTAGACACTTCCAAGGTCATGTGGCCGGCATGACTACATGGAGCACCGTTGCCTTCCTGCCAGAGCAGTACCTATTGATCTACTCACATTTGCATCTTTTCGAACTGCTAGGTTGGCAGAAGCTGAGGCTGACAGCGGAATTTCATGCTGCTCCCTGGATTCGAACTTGCGACCTTTCAATCAACAAGCTGAGCAGCACAGCAGTTTAACCCACTGCGCCACCGGGGATCTACACTGCCCTATATTGCAGGATCGGATCCCAGATTATCTGATTTGAACTGGATAATATGAGTCTACACTGCCAGATAATCTGCAATAAATAGATAATCTGGAATCAGATCCTGGTATTTAGGGCAGTATAGATCCAATGCTAGTTAGCACTTGGATGGGAGATATACCTCTGAGTATTCCTTGCTTAAGAAAACCCTTTGAAAACCATGGGCTTGCCATAAACTAACGTACGTCTTCCGGCAGGGATTGTCTGCCGTATGTGTGATATAATCCGCTCTGAGTCCCCTTCGGGGTGAGAAGAGCGGAATATAAATAAAGTGTATTATAATTATGTTATGTTAGTGAAGTTTATTAAATTGAAAAATTTATTGACTACCATTTAACTAAAACTGTATACTGCATTAATAAAGCTGTTTTTATAGTACAATAAAACTGTGTTACATGAAGTTTTTTTGTCTTTATTTGCTTTTTCAATATGGTATAGTATTAGATGTATTTGTAAGAGTAACTCTCAAAGAACTGCCATTTATCCAACACTAGCTGAGGACCCGGCGGTGCCCGGGTTATTTGAGGAAGGCATTGTGTGCCAAGGTTGGTCCGTATCAGTTGTTCATTTGGCTCGCAGTGGTTTTGGGAAGTGAGTGAAGGATTATGGACCATGGACCATAATCCATGGTCCATCCTCCTCCAAATTGCACCAGGATGTAGGGGGTTCTGTGTGCCAAATTTGGTCTTGATCAGTCATTGAATGAGGGTCGCAGCAGTCTCGGGAAGTGAGTGGAGGTACTTCAAGTCCCATCATCCGTGGTCCATCCTCCTGAAAACTGCACCAGGGTGTAAAGTGGGTCATGGGGGCTCTATGTGCCAAGTTTGGTCTTGAAAAGTCACTGGATGAGAGTTGCAGTGGTCTCAGGAAGTGAGTAAAGGTTCTGCAAGTCCCATCATCCATAATCCGTCCTCCCCCAAACTGCACCAGAATGTTGAGTTGGCCATGGGGGCACTCTTTGCCAAGTTTTGTCTTTATTGGTAATTGGATGAGTGTCGCTGTGGTCTCAGGGAGTGGAGGTACTTCAAGTACCATCATCCATGGTCCATCCTACTCGAAGCTGTACCAGCATGTAGGTCATGGGAGCTCTGTGTGCCAAGTTTGGTCTTGATCAGTCATTGGATGAGGGTCGCAGCGGTCTCAGGAAGTGAGTGGAGGTACTTCAAGCCCCATCATCCATGCTCTGCTCTTCTCCAAACTGCACCAGGACATAGAGTGGGTCATGGGGGCTCTGTGTGCCAAGTTTGATATTTATCGGTCTTTGTTGTGGGCCACAGTGGTCTCTGGGAAACAAAGCACTTTGAAGTACTACAAATCCCATAATCCATGGTTCATCTTTCCCAAACTGCACCAGGATGTAAAGGGCATCATGGGGGTTATGTGTGCTAAGTTTGGTCCAGGTCCGTCACCCATGCTGGTCAGAGTAAGTGAGTGAAGGTACTGCAAGTCCTTCAAACTGCACCAGGATGTAGAGTGGGTCTTGGGGGGGGGTCTGTGTGCCAACTGTAGTCTTGTTCTGTCATTGTTGGGGGCCTAGTCATGAAAATAAAGTTAAGTAAGCCTTTCTGTCAATTCAGGCTGAGGCCTAGTCAGGAGAATTAAGTTGAGGAAGCCTTACTGTGAATTCAAGCTGAGGCCTAGTCTCAAAAATCAAGTTGAGGAAGCCTTACTGTCAATTCAGGCTGAGGCCTAGTTTGTAAAATCAGCTAAAGGAAGCCTTTTTGTAAAGAACTCTGTCTGGCACCTTTGAGATTTGGGATGTTGGAATGCTGGCCTATCCATGGTCCATCCTCCCTCAAACTGCACCAAGACGTAAAGTGGATCTTGGGGGTTCTGTGTGCCAAGTTTGGTTTTGTTGTCTCATTGTTGGGGGCTGCAAAGTGTTTTGGACTGAAACTCCCACCATGCCTGACTGCCTCAGGCCTTTTCCTTACCCCCCTCTGGCACTTTTGAGTTTCGGAATGTTCGTGTTGGCTGGCCAATGGGAGTTGTTTATGCAAATAATCCCACAGTGGGACCCAATCAGAAAGCTGCCACATATCCTTCCGCCCTCCGGATACAAACATACATACATACAAACATTCTGCTTTATAAAGAGATAGAGATAGAGATTAACTGATTTCCATGGGTGCCAGTTAAGCTAGAGTCTACTGTACTTAATCTACGCAATGTGTTCTGGGTGCAAGATTTTCGAAGAAACACATGTGGCTTCATTACAGCCATCTTAATAACCATCCGTAATCTTCAAATAACCAGTGCCTAAAACACATTTTAAGAATTATAATAAGAAAACAACATGTTTTAATTTGGTAGGGTACACTTCTTGACGTGAGCAAAATTCCCTTTAGACATTGCAAACACATACACATTCTTTAGAACTGCCCTAGGCTTTCCAAATGGTAAAACATTACCTCTAGCCAAGATAATATTAGTAGCAAACAGTACTAAATGTTAAACAAAGATCATCTGGTTTATCTAAGCTTGGCAAATATTCATCCATCTCCAAAACCAACTTGCCGAGTGCCTGGCCTAGCTTGATAGCTGTTAGCTTTTGTTTTTATAGTCTGTTGCTAAAGCAGTGGTCTGCTAAAAATAAATCCTGTCAAACAATGATCTCGTATTCTCAAAAAGACACACACAGCCCTCCGCAAAGAACGATGAATACTCTCCATAGATCATCCCTATCACAGTAGGGAAAATGAAAAGCTATTGTGCGGTTAGAATAAGAACAAGGAGGGATTCAACATACATAAAAAGAGAGAAAGTTACAAATGGCAATCTTTCTATAAACCTTTTTTAAAAGTTAAAACTTTGCCTATACTTACACATCCAGCATTTCATCCACAAGAGGTTTACTATGATCCAGCACACCAGAATTAACTACATTGCTTATTATAATGAAATAACTCACTGAATGGTGAATGACACTATGTAATGTCCAATGGTAACTCTTCTTTACAGTTTCATTATAACATGACCAGTGAACCTTTCCAAATTTAATATTGTTATTTTTTATTTATAAAATATAAATATATATTTATTTATAGAAAAACCAAATCTAGTTACTCAAATAATACACAGATAATGTGAAATAAGATGATTCAATGAATTGTAGATATATAAACAAAAAAGCAAATTTCACAGATCAATTCATATATTGTAAGATTTTGATATATGGGGCCATGACTAGCACAGAGGGGCTGCGGCTAGCACAGCGGGCTAAATTGCCAGCTACAGAAGAACTTGCTGACTAAAAGGTTGGCCGTTCAAGCCGCAAGTTGGGGTGAGCTCCCGCTGTCATCCCTAGCGTCTGCTAACCTAGCAGTTCGAAAACAGCAATGTGAGTAGATAAATAGGTACCACTTTTGCAGAGAGGTAAAATGCGCCCCTGAAGACATGCTGGTAATTTGATCAGGAAGGAGTCTGTGGCCACAAGCTCCTCAATGTGGAAAAATGAAACAACAGCATCTCCACATGGCTGAGTCGAGCATAGCCTCCAGATGCCGGAGATGAAAAAAAGAGGGAAGACTTGCCTTTGTATTGTCTCTCTTTAATGTCCAGTAGTATAACGGCATTTAACGTCTGCTGTATATGTACCCTGTAATCCACTCTGAAGCCCCTCAGGGAGATAGAGTGGAATATAAATAAAGTATACTATTATTATGTTTGCTCTGCTGTTACTCCCCAAATAACAAGCCAGTCAGTATAATAACAACTGAATTAATTACACTAGAAGACTTAACTTGAGAACAAGAATATTCCCTCTGAGACGATCCATTTGTCCCTCTTACCTCATTTGGAAGAACATTGGCAAAGGGCTTGATTATAGCAGCCAATGGAATCTGAGCCTGTTTTGCCAGGTCTGAAGATGCAGGAAAGCAATAGGTGGTACATCGAAGGTAACGAGGACTGGCATTACCTATAAAATCAAAAATGATGACAAGATCAGAAGAAAAATAAGAAGCAGCCTGTTTAAATGACAAAAAAACAAACAAAACATTAACAGAGCTATGACAAATGTTCTTCATATATCTTTCTGCTCAAGCAGTGGAATGAGCTGGGTTGCTGTGAGTTTTCTGGGCTGTATGGCCATGTTCCAGAAGCATTCTTTCCTGACATTTTGCCCACATCTATGGCAAGCATCCTCAGAGGTTGGGGAGAGAGCATTTGGGGTGGGAAATTCCTGGAAACATTTCCCAAAACGAATGTCCCCAGCACACATTTTTCACTACCGTGATTTGTAACACTCTGTGCTACTTAGCTTTTGGCAGGACACTTAAACATCAAATTTCACACAGACACATCTCCACATTGAGAGTAGGAAATACCACCCTCACTGTGAATTAGCTTCCTAGTGAAGCCAAGTAATCGGTTGGCACTGTCTTGCAGCCTGCTCAGAATAACAGCCGCAATTCCTCCTCTACAATGAAGTGCAAACATGTCTTCTTTTTACTTCACTCAAGGGGTTCAGATCCATGAGATCAATAGCCACAAAACCACCAGAATTTTCCCTCTTGTCTTTAGAGGAGGGCCAATTACTACTAATGATATAGTTTTCCTTGAACTTCTATTTCTACCCTTTTAGCAGATCCTCATAAAAACAAGTCACTTAGAAATGCACCCAGTTCTCCTAGTAAACATGGGAAAATTGTTGCTGCTTTTCAACCCTTTCCCTGGTTATTTTAAGAGAGATCTTTTTCAAACAAAAAGGGATCTAGAAATGATAATCCAATCATTTACTTTTGAATAACAGGACCAATGGAGTCACCCAAACGTGATGAAACTCCACCAAACTCCAAAGGTACACTGAGTGGCATTTTGATGATTTTTTTAAAAGTAATTTGCCTTGTAAGGATGGTGCAGTTATGAAGGACAGTAGTCTACCCGTCACCAAGATACGCCCATCACTGCTTTAGAAGAGTCTTCACAGAGATTAAATTCCATAGTCCACCAAGACCACATTTCTGTATATTGCCAGTCTGCCAAGAAAAGGAGGCTGGCCAAAAAATGCTATAGATCAATTGTTACTGGTACATTTAAGTCAAGAAAAACTAGAAAATCAAAGCTGGGGAAGGGATGGGACTTTATTACCTTGATCCTGGATCACACAATCTGTAGTAACCAGAGGAGGAACCTGCCCTCTGATGTTTGTAGCATAGATTTGTCCTCCTCTGGAAGCTCTGTCATTTTCAATTACCTGAATCTTAAAAGTGAAAAATAAAATAAAATTATAAGTGAGAAATTTATATATTCCTAATTTTTACATTATTATTGGTAGAAAGGGGAAGGGAGCTTCTAATCCATGGTAGACATTCTCTTGGGTATTTATGTCATTGTAAACTGATTTTTGTAAAAGTGGATTGCACAATGCTAACATTCTTAGGAGCAAAGAGGCAGAGATGTAGCTATGTCTCCGGAACCTTTGTATAAATAGATTCATTAGTGCAGTACTGTGCAATGGTCCTAATGCACAATGAGGCACACTGAGCATTGGGAAACATTGTGCGATGGCAGCTCCTGTTGTGCAATTCGACCACATTGTGCTCTGTTGTGCATTGTTGCAATTCACTAGCCTGGTTGCATATCACATCAGAAACATAGCTCTGTCATCATAAAACTATGCATCCTATTCTCCAAAGCAAGATCTCAGCCAATGTTTATAAGGAACCAAAGGAACTCCTATCATAGAATCATAGAGTTGGAAGAGACTTTGTGGGCCATCCAGTCCAACCCCATGCCAGGAAGCAGAAAAACTGCCTTCAAAGCACCCCCGACAGATGGCCATCCAGCCTCTGTTTCAAAGCCTCCAAAGAATGAGCCTCCATCACACTCAGGGGCAGAGAGTTCCACTGCTGAACAGCTCTCACAGTTAGGAAGTTCTTCCTAATGTTCAGGTAGAACAGTGCCAGTGCTTCTTCTATTGAAGAACACTGGCATTGCTGCACGCCAGAAGAGGCATATGGACCCCAGCTGCTTCGCAGCAGCCATTGAGCCGATGGAAGTTTCCGGTGGGACCTTGAATCAACGGGTGGACAGATGGAATACAGTCCTGTCGAAAGCCATCGACCAAATAGCCCCCAGACGCCTGATCCGGCCACGAAGAGTCCTTTCTCCATGGTTCACGGACGACCTGCGACTGCTGAGCGAAGGCGGAAGCAGCTGGAGCGCGTGGCGTCGGGAAACCAACTCAGACGTCGAGATCAGCCTTCAGAGATATGCGCAGGTCATATGAACGGGCGGTCAAAGAGGCCAAGAAGACCTATAACTCCTCCTTAATAGCGGCGGCAAGATCGCGCCCAGCACAGATCTTTAAGATCGTCCGAGACCTAGCTATGCCCAACTCACTGCTGAGGGACAATGAAAATTCAGCTATCTCAGCGGAAGAATTTCAAGTTTTCTTCACTGAGAAAATAATTGCCCTTAGGCGTGATTTACCCTCTATACCTGAGGAGAGGAGCGGGATGGGTAAGGACCCAGCTCCATCGCCTAGCTTGAAACTCGACCAGTTCAAGGCCCTGAATTCAGAGGAGATTAATCAAATCTTGACCGCAGCAAGGGCAACCACTTGCTCTACAGACCCGTGCCCGTCCCATCTGATTAAGTCCTGTGCGGGGAGCCTCCTGGCCACTCTGACAGGGTTGATAAATCACTCATTGGAGCTGGGAGTCTTTCCCGATGCGCTGAAGGAGGCTAGAGTCCGCCCGCTGCTGAAGAAGGCGAATTTGGATCCAGCGGTGCCGGCAAACTACCGTCCGGTCTCAAACCTACCCTTCCTTGGGAAACTGATTGAACGGGCAGTAGCGATCCAATTACAGGAATTCCTGAAACCTCAGGAAGCCTGGACCCCTGCCAATCGGGTTTCCGCGCCGGACACGGGACCGAGACCGTCCTGGTGGCCATTACGGACGACATCCGCCGCCAATTGGAGAAGGGAGGTTCGGCTATCCTGGTGCTGCTTGACCTCACCGCGGCGTTCGACACGGTGGACCATGACTTTGCTGTTGCGGCGACTATCAGCCATTGGGATTCAAGGCACAGCTTTGGCCTGGTTCGATTCCTTCCTGCGGGGCCGTTCGCAGCGTGTTGAGTGGCGAGGCCAAGCGTCCAAGAAATCCACCCTGGACTGTGGAGTGCCCCAAGGCGCCATTTTGTCACCAACGCTTTTTAACATCTACGTCCAACCCTTGGCAAGCATAGCCAGAAGTTTTGGATTGGGGTGCTACCAATATGCAGATGACACCCAGCTTCTGCTGAAGCTTGAGCCAGGTGTAACATCGGTGCCTGAGAACTTCAGACAAGGACTAGAGGCAGTGACCAGATGGCTCGCTCATACAAACTCAAGATCAATCCATCAAAGACTGAGATTCTATGGCCGGGACGCCCAGAGCCACCCATTCCGCTGCCTCTCTTTGAGGGGAGAGCCGCTGATCCCGGCCCGTCGGTGAAGAGTCTCGGTGTGATACTAGACTCGAGACTCTCACTGGAGGCCCAGGTTGCTGCGACAAGTAAGGGAGCTTTTTTTCCACCTACGCCAGGCACGTCAACTGGCACCTTACCTTCCATCAGATGCGCTGGCTACTGTGGTCCATGCCACAGTGACATCACGGCTGGACTACTGTAATGCCTTGTACGTGGGGTTGCCGCAGTCAACCACTCGTAAAATCCAGCTGGTGCAGAATGCAGCCGCCAGACTCCTCACCGGGACACCACTGAGATGCCATATCGCGCCATCTCTGCAGCGCCTGCACTGGCTGCCAGTCGAGCTCAGAGCCATCCACAAGATCCTGTCGCTTACCTTTAAGGCCCTCCATGGTGCCGGCCCAGCTTATTTAAAAGACCGCTTGTCCGAACCAGCTCATTTAAGGTCGCGGCCAGGAAACAGGGACCTTCTCCGCATCCCAGGTGTGAGTGAGGCCCGCCTCGACACCACGAGACGGAGAGCTTTTTCCATCGCGGCCCCTGTCCTTTGGAACTTGATGCCGGCGGATCAGAGAGCTATCCGGGACATGCCCCAGTTCCTGACCGCACTGAAGACCTGGCTCTTCCGAAGGCTTATGGCTAAGGACACCTCCCAGACTTAGCCTGAGCTACTGGAACTATTTTAATTAATCTTTTTATTCTTTTAGCTTTTAACTATTGAATTCTTTTATGTGTTTTTGTGTGTAAGTCGCCCGGAGCACTGACGTGGAGGGCGACTCATAAATAATAAAATCAATCAATCAATCAATCAATTTAAGAAGTGTACAGAGCATCTGGTACTTAAAGAAAGGCTAAAATCTATTAAAAGTAATATAAACTAAAAATTGTTAGAGATGATGATAGAATTTATTTCCATTACATTCCATGCAGTTCTGTATTTGCAGAACAGTTTCTTGTTTAAAAATTAGTGGAAGCAAATCTAGCTGGATTCTGTATTTAGGCTTCTTTTGATGGACAAACTACTAATATCTTAACAGAACTCTTTTCCCCATTTCCCTGACCTCTGGGTCTGGAGCTGGTTATGATTATTTTGAGAAACTGTGAAATATGTGAAAAGATGACTTGTTCCGAGTTACACTTTTTAATAATTTCAACATAGCTGTCTCCACAATTTTTCAAAATTTAAAAAAGAGAGAGAGCAAAGGCATCAGCCTGGTTTACATTATAAACGATTTTGGTTAGGAATAAACATTTGGATCCTTTGTTACTAATATGATTAACTAGCTTTCCAGCTAGCCAATAGAATCCCTAAATCTGATTTAGTTTTGGAAGACGATATGGCACGTCAACCTGGCATGACACATAAAGAATAAACATATCTTCTATGAACAGCAAATGTGGTTTTATGAAGAGCAGCCCTTCATAATGCCTTCTTTGAGAAGCAGTATAGAAGGAACCTATATGTCACTGCTATATGCATTAGTAGCAGCAAAGCTTAAATTAATATGCTCCTTCTTCCTCCTTACTACTCCAACACAACTGCAAGAAGACAGTAAGAATTAACTCTCATTACATTTAATGTGGTAAGAAATCTGGTTAAACTATCACCTATTGAACCAAGTCAAGATCAGAGTAGTTTACAATCCTGGGTTGCTTCAACAAACCCTTGGTTAAACTAGGTAGTGTCTGCCTTAGATCACATGTAATACGGAAGCCTAGTTAGTTAAAAAAGGTTTTAGCAGACAGCTATCATCCTATATTTCAAGGTTAGATGAATTAAATAGTCATGATAGCGATGACATCACATTGCAATAATGTTTAAAATTCTCTGCTTTTCATTTCATTGTATTAATTTATCAACATTCCTTAAAGCAGTTTCTTCAGATTTAAGCCCTTTTCAACTTGGCCAATGGTCATCACTAATGGTGGGTGTGCAATTGTCCTTTTTTGCAGGATAAGCATTCTTGGAGTTGATTAATCACTTATTACTCTGGCACTGCCTTATACATGACCAAAAATACATTCTTTCTAAGCATTTCTAGCTCTTTCAGCATGGTTCTACCCTGTTTCCCCAAAAATAAGACATCCCCTGAAAATAAGACCTAGTTTTTGTTTGGAACCATGCTCCCCTTGTGTCTGGAAGCTGCAATACCGTCCCTGCTGTACAAGTGGTGTGTTAGATCATTACAGTCTCCAGACGGTGTGTGGGAGTCAGGAACTTTTTCAGCCCTTGTTTTTGTGGCCCTGTGTGTGAGGGCAACTATATTTATTATATACTGACAACTACTGTGCAATATATAATAAATGTTTATTTTTTTGGTTCAACAATAAATGTGAACTCTTCTTTGTGTATATAAATTAAATGGGTTCCTGATTATCCACCAAAGTAATCTATACCCACAAATACAACAGTATGTATAGGTCAATAATCAATAAACAGGTATTAAATATAAACTTATATTGGGTAAACAAGTACAAATTTACAAGTATAAGGTTGATGCGCCATACATCAGGATGAGTAACAAACTAAACATAATTTTCCACTTGTGAAGTCAGTCAGTTGAACTGAAGAGTCGGTAGAGAGCACGACCAGTTTCGACTTTTTTAATCTTCCTCAAGCAACTATGTTTAAGAATATTGTAATACATTAGCTGGAACATATGCCATTTTCATATACCTGTAAATACATTTCAATCAGCCACTGTTTGTTCCTTTTCAGTACCCTCCTCTGATATAATTTACAAAAAGAAATAAATAAAAAAGACATAGAACACTACTTGGGAGAGAAATATTGACTGTCAAAAGAAATGTATAATTGTGAGTATTCATACCTGATTGAAATGTATTTATCTGAAAATGGCACATGCTCCAGATAATGTATTACAATATTCTTAAACATAGTTGTCTGAGGAAGACTAAAAAAGTCAAAACCAGTCATGTGCTCTACAGACTCTTCAGTTCAACTGGCTGACTTCACAAGCAGCAAATTTATGTTTAGTTTGTTACTAATTCTGATGTACTATGTAAGCCATCCTGAGTCCCCCTTCGGGGGTAGAGAAGAGATGGGATATAAATACCAGAAATAAATAAATATGGAGCATCAACATTATACTTGTAAATTTGTACTTGTTTGCCCAATATAAGTTTATATTGAAATGTATTTATCTGAAAATGGCATATGCTCCAGCTAATGTATTACTTTACTTTACTTTTTTACTTTATTCGGGCTTCTATGCCGCCGACTCCCTGAGGCTCGCGGCGGCTCACAGGAACCGAAGGTGCAATAAAACACAAAGCAATGCAATAAAAACATCTAAAACAATTAAACAATTAAAACAGCAAAGTACACAACCCCCAGATACAGTTCAGAGATTAAACAGCGTAACACCCCAGGATGGCGACTAAAGCGGAACATGGGCAGGACCTACTCACCGAAGGCCTGCTTAAACAAGTAAGTTTTGCAGGCACGTCTAAACGGGAGCAGGTCCTTTATGGCCCGCGTTCCGGCCAGGAGGGCATTCCACAGCGTAGGAGCTATGACAGAGAACGCCCTCCGGCGGGTAGATGTCAGTTTAGCCGATTTCGCCGAAGGTATCTCCAACAAGTTTGCATCCTCGGAACGTAGTGATCTCGGGGGACAATACGGGGCGAGTCGGTCCCTCAAGTATGCTGGCCCCAGGCCGTGCAAGGCCTTAAAGGTAAGAACCAGCACCTTGAAGGAGATCCGGTGCTCAATTGGGAGCCAGTGCAGATCCTGCAAAACAGGTGTAATGTGGCAACCTGCTGGGGTTCCAGACAGGAGCCGGGCGGCAGTGTTCTGCACCAGCTTGAGCTTCCGGGTCGCCGACAAAGGAAGGCCAACGTAAAGCGCGTTACAGTAATCCAGCCTTGAGATGACCGTAGCTTGGATCACCGTGGCCAGGTCATTCCGGGAGATATAGGGGGCCAGCCTCTGAGCCTGTTGCAGATGAAAAAAAGCAACCTTGCTGACCACGGAGACCTGGGCCTCCATGGTCAGCTGGGAGTCCAGATGAACCCCCAGGCTCTTAACGGAAGGCGATGGGCATAACGCCACACCGTCCAGGGTCGGAAGCTGGACACCTACACCACCCGGACGGCCCGACCACAAGATCTCCGTCTTCGCCGGATTCACCCTCAACCTACTGGCTTGCAGCCATCCAGTAACAGCCTCGAGGCAGTGTTGGAAATTATCGGGGACGGATCCCGGCCTGCCCTCCATCCTCAGAATGAGCTGGGTGTCGTCAGCGTACTGGTGGCACTCCAGCCCATAACTCCGCACCAGCTGTGCAAGCGGCTGCATGTAGAAATTAAACAACAGAGGGGATAGGATGGCCCCTTGCGGAACTCCACAAACTAATGAGGAGCCCTCGGAGACCACCTCACCCCTCCTCACACGCTGGGACCGCTGGTGGAGGAAGGAGGTCAGCCATTTCAAGGCTGTCCCCCTCACTCCAGCCATGGCCAGGCAGTGGATCAATAGATTGTGGTCGACCGTGTCAAACGCTGCCGTGAGGTCCAATAACACGAGCAGCGCAGACCCGCCTTGGTCGAGCTGGCAGCGGAGTTGATCTGTGATGGAGACCAGAACCGTCTCCATAAACATAGTTATCTGAGGAAGACTAAAAAAGTCAAAACCTGTTTATTGATTGTTGACCTATACATACTGTTGTGTTTGTGGGTATAAATTCTTCTTCATGGACATCTCCCGAAAACAAGACCTAGCACATCTTTGAGAGCAAAAATTAATATAAGACACTGTCTTATTTTCAGGGAAACAGGTTATAGTCAATTTATAGTGAAAGCTGGCCACATACAGTACTTATGCTAGATGACCTAAAAATGCTTAGAGTAAACATTTCTCTGCATATTTCTAGGTCCTCCAGCATGATTTTACAGTCAACTTCTTGCCAAAGTTGACCAAGAATTATAGTAGTGGGCGTGGAAATGCCTAGAGAAGTGGCAGCTCAGGTGAAATAAAGTGTTTGAGAATTTTATTTATGTTTGCAGTTTTCCCACTTTCACAGGGACCCCATGCCTCTAATCCAGGTATGGGCAAACTTTGGCCCTCCAGGTGTTGTGCACTTTAACTCCCATAATTACTAACAGCTGGTAAGTTTGCCCATACCTGCTCTAACTCCTGCAAATGTGAAGGGTACTACTATAATTCAAAATATCTGGAGCAAGCCTATGTTGGTCCTTACTCTAAGGAAAACGTCTACTCACTGGGCTTGGAATGGAATCAGGATCCAGTTTCCTCTGCTGAGGTCCAGCCAGTTGTGCTGGGCCTGTGGGAAGGCCACCTGGATAAGACAGCTGTGCACCTGGCATCGGAGGGCCATAGTTTGCTACAAAAGTATAAAAATGAATAATAATAAACTTTATTTGTAAAATAATAATAGTACTGTTTATTTATATTCCGCTCTTCTTACCCCTAAGGGGACTCAGTGTGGGTTACATTACACATACAACAGACAGTCCCTGTCGGAAGACATACAATTTACAATACACAGTACACAGTGCAATTTTAGAAGGATTTCTTCTTCCTGGCTGTGTCACAGGGTGTGCGTCACAGGGTATGATTGCTCCATTACGTCTTTGTTGTTATGTCATTGTGTCGTTACGTCACAAGGGGGTGCTGTTGTTCCATCCTCATGACTGGGAGCTTCTGTTTCCGCATTCCACCTTCCTGACAGTCGAACTTTCCAGGCATTGTAAAGTCCTTCTGTAAAAATCCTTGCCCGCTTCGCAGTTCCCAGTTTTGTCTAATCACAGCTGGGCTGTTTTCGAACTGCTGGGTGAGCAGTGGACAGGGCTCACAGCTGGTTGTGCAAGCCAGCTCGGGAATTGAACTTGCAACCTTCAGATTGCAAGCACAGCTGTGTTACCACTGTGCTATCTCTCCGGCCCCTCATCTCCCCAATGAGGATTCAGGGCAGCTCACATGAGGCCAAGCCCAAACAACAAATTACAATAAAATGAAATCAAAACATCAGCAATAAACACAATAAAAATACTTACATATAAATTTTAAAAACCCAATATACAACTAGGTATCTAAAATCACAAAGACAGGACAGGCCGCAGACACACATATAAAGTATTAAAACTCAGGGTGAAATAAGCGGAATAGCATATTTTAAGGGGAAAAACATCATTTATGGGGGAGGGGGGATGGACTCCAAGAACGGGGGCATTGAGGAGAGCAATGGTAGAAATTAAATAACTACTCTCCGAACACACAGAAGAAAAACCAGGTTTTCAGGTGTTTTTAAAAGTCTCCAGAGTGGGGGCTTTCCTAATTTCTCCGGGCAAGAAATTCCAGATTCGGGGGGCCACAAAGGAGAAGGCCCTCTCCCTTGTGCCCACCAGACGAGTCCACCAGATGAGTCTGTGAGACTGGCATGAATGTAGATGTGAAAAGATACAGCTTTTTAAAAAAAACTTCCTTGTTAGACACATTAACTTTTAATAATTGTAATTGATTCCTCTGGAAAGGATGTATTAAAAAACAAAACTAGAGAACATTTTCACTGAAGCTGACACACTACGTTTTAAACTGAGCTCTATCTCTCTCTAAAATATTAGAGAAAGACACAAGAATAGAGGTTTCTTGGAAGAACTGCATGATTCACATGAACAACAGATTTGACTTTGGCTTACACTTAATTACTTACTAAGGTAAAGGTAAAGGTTTCCCTTGACATTAAGTCTAGTCATGTCCAACTCTGAGGGGTGGTGCTTATCTCCATTTCTAAGCCAAAGAGCCGGCAGTATCCGTAGACTCCTCCAAGGTCATGAGGCTGGCATGACTGCATGGAGCACCGTTATCTTCCAGCTGGAGCGGTACCTATTGATCTACTCATGTCTGCATGTTTTTGAACTGTTTGATTGGCAGAAGCTGGCACTAACAGTGGGAGTTTACTCTACTCCTCAGATTCAATCCGCTGATCTTTCGGTCAGCAAGTTCAGCAGTTCAGTGGTTTAACCCATTGCACCACTGGGGGCTCTAATTACTTATTGCATTTTGAAATTGCACTGTCCATCTGCCATGACTTGCCATAAATACATTAACACTACATGTAAAACCTAGAAATGCAGGAGCAATTAATCCCTACTGTACAAGAAAATTCAAAAATTGGATCAACAGTAACATTAAAGCCCAACAAAGTATCATATTGTATTAAAACCTAGAGAATCATAACAGTCTTTACTGCTAATCTATAGCAAAATAATGATCAGCCCAATCTTGGCTTCTTTAGTTTCACACTTGGACTACTACTATCTAAATGACCATGTCTCAAATATCCACCAATCAAGTTTCTCTGAGCGCATCTAATACATAATAGGAACTGTAATAGTATGGCCAATCAAATAATTTAATTTAAATGAAGAACTAATGTAAGCGAGGAATCTTTGGTTGCGGTCTGACACTACCCCGATATGTGATACTGTTTCTCATCACCTATTTATTTATTTATTTATTTGCAATTTGGCAACACAAAACTTCCAATTTGCACTGACTTACTTCGGGATCTATTTGGTCCAATATGAAAATAAAGCATTTTTTTCAAATATTTTCTGCTTTTTCAAAGAATTATATATTATGATATAACATTTTCATGTCAGCAATGAATTCATTTAGTATTTCTACTCCAAACATTATAGTGCTATGAGAGATTTCCTTCTCCAAGATTGATGTGGTTACAGGTAGCATATGCTGCAAGAGACCTATCAGAAAATGAAACCGATGCCTGCTATAAATAATAGCATATTCACCTGGAAGAGCCTGAGTTTCCACTTGCCAACTCTTTGTAAAACATCCCCACTTACCATACTGGGGAGAAAACCCAGGACCCAAGGGTTCGCCTGGGAGTTGTTGTGGCAAGTTGGTGTTCATTGGGCTTGAGCCAGGCATCCCTTCTTGTCTGGCCATTGAAGGTGGAGAGGGGTGACTGTTCAAGTTGTTTGCTGGTGGCGGAGAAATCTGAGGACCAGGTGGTAAGGCCATTTGCTGTGGTCGAGGAGGTGGAGGACCGTGCAAAGACTGTGGTGGTCCAGAAGGCACACAAGGAGGTGCACTGGGGGCACTATTAGAACCTGCAGGAAACAATCATGGTTATGTTACATAAATGCGGAAATAAACATGAAAATAAGAAATTTAATTACAGGCAATCTCCAAGTTGTTTGTATGTTTGTTCTTAAGCTGAATTTGTATGTAAGTCAGAACAGATGCATGTGCATATAGTTCTTAAGTACTTCTATTTTAGAATTAACACTCTTTTTTCGGACCCATTGAAATTAGTAGAGCTATTGTGACTAATTTGTCTCAGTAATTTCAATTGGTTTGCTCTAAGAGTGACAAAAACTGGTTTCAGCTCATTAATTATATCATATAATATTAGTTACAGCTAATGCTCAAAATATATACTAAATTTATTATATAAATACTACACAACTTCAACCTTTTATACGTATCTTTGGATATTTTATTTATCTGCTAGATTTTTATCTTGCCTTTCTCCTGAGTTTCAATTTATGTTGTCCCAATTTAAAATGTTTTATTTTACAACATTTCTCCACAAAGCGATGAATCAAAGAAAATTTCACCCACAATGAAGAACTCTATCACATGCCTATATAACTGAGCAAAGCAGGAGAGCCAAAAGAGAAACACTGAGAGGTGAGAGAGTGAGGCTGTCTGATGCATTGATGGAACATTTTGAGAGGAAAGAAAAGATTATCAGGATGGGTTTCTTGTATTTTCCAAGGTAGTATAGAGGAGGAGAAAGCAACCACAATCTTAAAGGAAAGGATTTCCTCTGCCTACTTAAAAGTAGAAGGAAGACATGAATCTTGGAGTTTAGGTTTTGCTGGAAAGATTTTACTCTGCTTGCTTAGTTAACGGTGATCAACTGGCATCTGCTTTCTTCGTCTAGTACAGTGGTTCCCAACCTGTGGGCTGCAGCCCATTGGTCGGCCACAAGACCTAAATTAGGGTCCACAGCTCTAGATTATTAAATATGGGGTTTTTTTGTGTGTGAGCAGATGGCAACTACTGGATAGCATATGTTCTGTATCAGAAAGTAGAGCTGATGTGGCCTATCCAATGCAATTTTCTGAATCAGCACCCCCAAATAACCTAACCAAATTGAATCTAAAGTTGACCAAAAACTTACTCATAACCCTTTGGGTACTAATGTTGGAGAGTGGCCCCTGGTCAAAAAAAGGTTGGGAACCACTGATCTAGTAAGAAAGCACTGTGAGCTATACGTTGCCCCTCTTATTGTATACTTTGCACCCTCTGCAGAAGACCCAGCAGAAAGAGCATAATGCCTCTCTCTTCCAATGTGCTTTGGGAAAACTGTCTGGAGAAAACATTTTTAATCAATGTATTCCTCTGAAGAGATTCAGTAATATAATGACAAGTCAACTCGCTCTAGGCAACCCTTCTTGGAATCAGCAGTTGCTGCCTCTTCTGGTCCCCCTGGAGATTAAATACACATTTCTCTAGCCTGGAAAAAGTAAGCTTTGATATTTTATGCTTAAATATCTTTAAAATTGGTGATGAGTCAAATAAAATAGCTGATTTTGTGATTATTTAAGCTTGGTCCAAACATATCCCTCTGTCTCAAATGATTCCCTCCAGAAATTATTCCCATTGTTTACAGCAGTCTCAATTTACATCACACGTCATAATTCACAATCCTAACATAAATCTAGGCCTCCCTATGCTTGAATATATTGTTTTAAACAAGTCTTCATTCAAGTCTTGAACATCAGAACAATGATGGTTATTAAGAGTATGTATATTTTAAATCACAAGAGTTTTGACCATTCATTAGGGGGGGAAACAAGAAAATTTTTCCAATTTAAATAAATAGTTCAGCCGTGGCTGATGTCTCCCATAGTAGTGGGATGATGATCCTGATTCCATTTTGCTCTCATCTTAAAGGAACTATCCAAGGTCCTGATCCCTATCCTTAAACAAGATTCAATCCCTTGGTCTCTTAAGTTCTGACCAAAATCCTTACACATGTTATCAGCTACTTCCAAAGATTGTGCTAAAACATCTATATAATGGAAGAAAAAGGTTCCTCTTCCAACTGGAACTTTCAAAAAGCTTTTAAAGCTACCTCCTAGAAACCAGTTTAATATGTATACATTATTTGTAATGTATCTATAAAATTATTTATAGAATCCATGGAATTTAAAGTGCATTTGAAATGAAAAGAAATATACAGATTTACTGATAATTTGCACTAGAAATCCTGTGCCAACTATTAAAACCAAAACGAAGAAGAAACATTTCAAGGCCACAATCTTTTAAAATAATATCTAGCAGAAGCATGACAGAAGAACGTTGATATTTGGAGCAACTCAGCAAAATCTGGAATCCAAAATATCCTACAAACTTTCTGAGGATTTTGGTCTATCAAATTTGTCTTCTGAATAAATATATTCAGAGCCACAATGTGATAGTTCAACTCACTTCTCTGAAGAGTTCTCAAGACAAATTAAGTTGAAAGTCCATGGGGAAAAGACAACTCATCTTCTCATTATTATTTGCCCACGAATAATATTTTTTGAACCAAACTTTCAATGCTCAGTTGTGTGTGTGTGTGTGTGTGTCATGCTGGTGTATTATGCATACATCAGGTATGATCAAGTCAACAGAAGTCTACAATGATCTGTTATCTCTCACAGCTTCTATCCCAGTGGTTCTCAACCTTCCTAATGCCGTGACCCCTTAATGCAGTTCCTCATGCTGTGCTGACCCCCAACCATAACATTATTTTTGATGCTACATCATAACTGTAATTTTGCTACTGTTATGAATCATAATTTAAGTATCTGATATGCAGGATCTATTTTCATTCACTGGACCAAATTTGGCACAAATACCCAATACGCCCAAAATTGAATACTGGCAGGGTTGGGGGGGGGGGGGGGTTGATTATATAATTTGGGAGTTGTAGTTGCTGGATGTATAGTTAACCTACAATAAAAGAGCATTCTGAACTTGACCACTGACCTACAATAAAAGAGCATTCTGAACTTGACCACTGACCTACAATAAAAGAGCATTCTGAACTTGACCACTGATAGACCACCAACAGAGAACTCCCATGACCAACAGAAAATACTGGAAGGGTTTGGTGGGCATTGACCTTGAGTTTAGGAGTTGTAGTTCAATTACACCCAGAGAGCACTGTGGAATCAAAACAATTTGGACCAAACTTGGCATGAATACTCAATATGCCCAAATTTGAACACTGGTGGAGTTTGGGGAAAGTAGACCTTGACATTTGGGAGTTGCAGTTGCTGGGATTTATAGTTCAACTACAATCAAAGAGTATTCTGAACCTCACCAAAAATAGAACTGGGACAAACTTCCCACACAGAATCCCCATGACCAACAGAGAATACTGTGTTTTGTGATGGTCTTTGGTGACCCCTCTGAGACCCCCTCGTGACCCCCCCAGGGGTCCCGACCCCCAGGTTGAGAAACTTCTTGCCAACTCCACAGCAACCTCATACAATAACCCATGCCTTGCTGGAAGACCTTTTACCTTCTGAAGCAGATTTCTATATGCATCAGTAAAAGCCCTGTTCTGTGAAAAGAAGTGTACCCTAATGGATTGAATCCAAAATACTAGTGAAATCCTAATTTACCAAAACAGTTGATGGCCAGAACTACTGCCACTAGGACAGCTGAGGCTGTGCTTCATCTAAACCAGACATGGGCAAACTTTGGCCCTCTAGGTGTTTTGGACTTCAACTCCTAGAATTCCCAACAGCCGATAGGCTGTTAGAAATTGTGGGAGTTGAAGTCCAAAACACCTGGAGGGCCGAAGTTTGCCCATACATGATCTAAACCCTTCTCAGTGTGTCAGCAGTAGAAATTCCTTAAGACTTTCCAGGTCTAACACTGTGCTGCACAGTAGCTCAGTCCTTGGATGATGAATTTTGGATCTGATGTTACTCAGCTCTTTGTGTATGTTTTCTTTTGTTTTGACTCTTCTGCCAGCAGAACAATTGTGGAGCAGATGCCAACTGATGTTAGTGGTAACCAACAGAATTTATTTATTTTATTTATTTCAGGATTTTACCCCGCTCTTCTCAACCCCCGAGGGGGGACTCAGAGCGGCTTACAGCAGGCACAATTCGATGCCACATCAACAGCGTAAAACCCCAAACCCCACAACCCATTAAAACATTAAGGCATTAAAATACAATCCCTCAACACATCTACAATCATTCCAATTAAAACAGTATTCAACCCTAGAAACATTGACCCTCTTCCTCCCTCCCATTAAAATTCCGTCTCACATGCTGCCTAGTGCTGGTGAGGGACTGCCTGATCCCAGAGCCAGGATTTCACCTTCTTCCTGAATGTCAGGAGGGATGAGGTGGACCGCGGCGGGAGCGAGAGCAGGGCCTCCCCGGATGATCTTAGGTTACGGGATGGGACGTAGCGGCCGATGCGTTCGGACAAGTAAGCTGGGCCAGAACCGTATAGAGCTTTAAAGGTCAAAACCAGCACTTTGAATTGAGCCCGAATTGACAGGCAGCCAGTGGAGCTGACACAGCAGGGGGTAGTGTGCTCCCTGTATGTAGCTCCCGTTAGTAGTCTGGCTGCCGCCCGCTGGACTAATTGCAATTCCGAACTGTCTTCAAAGGCAGCGTAGAGTGCTGCAGTAATCTATTCGGATGTGACCAGAGCGTGGACGACCGTAGCCAGATCAGACTTCCCAAGGTACGGGCGCAGCTGGCGACGAGTCTCAACTGTGCAAAGCTCCCCTGGCCACCGCTGAGACCTGGGGTTCCAGGCTCAGCGATGAGTCCAGGATCACTCCCAAGCTGCGAACCTGCGTCTTCAGGGGGAGTGTAACCCCGTCCAACACAGGCTGTAACCCTATACCCTGTTTCGGCCTTACGACTGAACAGGAGGACCTCTGTCTTGTCTGGATTTAGTTTCAATTTGCTAGCCCTCATCCAGTCCGACACAGCGGCCAAGCACCGGTTCAGGTCTGGACAGCCTCCTTGGTGACAGGTGGGAAGGAGAGACAGATCTGGACATCATCTGCGTACAGATAACACCTTATGAAACTCCGAATGATCTCTCCCAGCGGTTTCATGTAGATGTTGAACAACATCGGGGACAGTTCTGAACCCTGAGGGACTCCCCCGGACCACGGCTGTGGAGCCGAACAGGTGTCACCCAATGACACCTTCTGGGTACGACCTTCCAGGAAGGATTGGAGCCACTGCAATGCAGTACCCCCAAGCCCCATATCTGCAAGGCGACCCAGAAGGATACCGTGGTCAACGGTATCGAAAGCCGCTGAGAGGTCCAGCAGAACCAACAGGGACACACTCCCCTGTCAAGTTCCGGCGTAGATCATCTACCAAGGCGACCAAGGCTGTCTCAGTCCCATGCCCCGGCCTAAAGCCAGACTGTGCCGGATCCAGATAATCAGTGTCTGCCAAGAACCCCTGGAGTCTCAAGAGAAGGAAATTATGCCAACAGAAAATCTGTTCAGTCCGCACAAGACTTATTTGCCTATTCCTACTCCTAGATTTGCTCATCAAAATAGTCATGTTGGACATGACTAATTTTCACATTGAAAAGACATAAGGATGGCTTACGTTATTTAGGCAATGAATCAATTTGCTATTTTTGTTCTAAGCACATGATCTCTCAATAGTGTTCATGGATGACCATGCAATACTTACCATAATTATTTATTTGCATGTTGCCAAGCTGATTAGCTAGCTGTACTGAGGGTGAAGAGGGTGGGTTATTTGGATAGGATTGTGATGGATGACAATACGGAGGGTGAGAACCTGGAAACCTGGTGAGACAAAATAACTTTACAGAATCCAGAAAGCTATGATCTAATTTACCTTTATAAACATCTCTTGAATACAAAAGACTACAAAAGTCAAATCTAAAAGCCTTAGCGGGAGAGGGGTGGTAAGTAAAGGGGGAGAGAGGGGGGAGGGAGGGGGGAGGGAGGGAGAGAAATAACTCAGTTTATGAGAGTCAATTTTAAACAGTTTTTCCTTATCAATTAGTAAATTTTATACATGAACAAGCCAAGAAACACGTTATGACATTATATACACATTATGATATATACCCCAGGATATTATCAACCTGCCATGTCTATAAAATGCAGTATGATTAATTCCTGCCTAAACATTCGGAAAATAACATAGAAGCAACAAAGAGAAATGAAATAGGATTAAACTTCTACTCATGGCTCATGGATCTTCCACTTTGATCTTTTAAATCAAGCAAAGGGGTCATAGGTTATTCTCTGCCAATAGAATATGCTCCATATTATGGCTGCAGTGCTCAAAACATATGGATCAAATTAGGCCTTGGACTCTAATCTTAATAATTGCTTGATCCAGGAATGAAAGAATTAGGCTTTTCCCCTTGATTAATCTGATTTATGCAGGCATTTCTTAATAGGTATTCCAGAACACAGCAGTAAAACTAGTGCTTTATTTCTCTGAAAGTAAATATTGAGCTTTAAACATATAATATGCTGTATACATGAAAGCGTAGGAGTAAGCGAACTTTCAACTAAATCAAGCTAGGATTTCACTACTAAAATCTCAAAGTTAGCAACTTCAGATATATTAAGAGCAGATCTCAAAACTGATGGCAGACCATAAAAGTATGGGAACATGATATGTTGGTTTTGAAATATACCCAAACAACTAATTACTGTGTGGCTCGTAATCACCAACTCTACACTTAAGCAATCCAAACCCCTGTACCAGTGATGGTGAACCTTTTAGATACAAGTGCCCAATTTGGGGGGGGGGCATTCAGGGGGTGATGAGCTCAGAGGGGCAGTGGGGACGAGACAGTGGAGAAGGGGGGAAGGGGGAAAAGCAGGTAGGTGGGGGTGGGCAAGCAAGCAAAAAGCAGGTGAGCAAGCAGGCAAGCAGGGGTAGGTGATCAAGCGGGGGGTGGTCAAGTGAGTGGGCAAGCGGGTGACCAGGGGAGCACAGCAGCACACATGCCAGGAGAAAATGTGCTGTGTACCCTTCTGGCATGCGTGCCATAGGTCCGCCACCACTGCCATATATGCAAATACTCCATCTGATCACTTAGAAGTCTAAGTTGGATGTCTACCCATTTTAAGGACAGAATACAAGAAGTGGGGCAAGGTCTAAATATGTAAGGGTACTGAATTCCACTTCATATTGGAAGCTAAGCTGGATCAAATCCGGTTTGTATTTGGACAGAAGTCAACCAATGAATACTAGATGCTGTAGGCTTTATTTTAAGGAAGGAACTTCCAAATTTCTACATTTGGTTATTTACTGTCTAAGAAAACTCTGAAATTAATGAAGGTGCCATAGGCTGATAGTCAGTTTGAGGCTACCTATATGCTAAGAAGTCAAGCAAATACTTCTGCTTGTTGCACTCCAGGACAGGAAAAGCCCTTTGACTTTAATCACACCACATGTTGAGCAGAAAACAATCTTTTTATTGAAGCTTAGTAAAAAAAAGCCAGTTAAAATAAATGCTTTTAAGAAAATAGAGAAGTTTCAAAAAGGTAAACAGTTCAGCAAAAGCCAAGTAATCCAAAGCAATGTCTGAAGAGTTTACAAAGGCAATCCAAAGGCAGATTTAATCCAAAACAGAAGTCAGGAAGATACAAAACAATATCCAGACTTCAGCAGTCAACAACAGAAAGACTAAAAAGTCCAAACATGAACAAAACCCCTTAACAGGAATCTTCTAAACAGGACTTCCATGGAACAAGAACTAGGTTTCTAAAATGATGCTTGATCTAACAAGTTTGCTCTTGAGGCAAACCTTATATCCCGACACTCAGAAACTGATTTCTTTTACCCTGTCTATCACCCTTGGCCCTTTTCTCTCAAAGTCTGGAGGAGCGACATAACTCTTGAGTTAACTGCCAATCCTGGATGAACTCCAGCCGCATGTCCCTGGGCTTGCTATTTGGCTGCTCATTAAATCATCCAGGTGTCAGATTGTTTTCAAACCCCAAATCTTGAGAGCTCACAGAGTCATCTTCCCTATGCCCTGCAGGAACATTCTGGTGAGAAACTGCCCTTTGAACTGGTGCCTCTCTGCCATTCTCTGTATGAAAATCATTGACCAAACCATCTCCATCTTGCACCTCGGTGCAATCGTTCCCCACATCGTTTCCCACATCAGAAGCAGCATGATCGTGGAACACAAACACAGGCTGATTTCCAACACTGCTTCCCATGCATACATTTGCCATGTGTTATTGAAACAACACCTATTTGAACCACTGAGAGTAAAAAACGTTAGTAAGACCGGTTATCAGATTCAGACAGGAGATTTTTCTATGAGAACTTTTCTTAGATACTCAGCTTGGAACACAAGGACCTGAGTTATCAAGGCAGTGGTGATAATAAAGAAGGAATTTAATTCCTTCTCTTACATCATTTCCCCTCAATCAAAGCTGCTGTTGAATCTAGTTGGGAAAAATTACTGATGATTTCATACTATTTTTTCCTACAATATACAAAGTAGCAGCCCCAGGAAAAAATCAGAAATTCTCAGATCTATCCAATTCTTGTTTCTATTGAGCATAAAAATGGGATATATAGCACACAGCTTTTCTTTGGTGATTTAATTTAAGCAGTCACCTATTATCACAAAAAAAACCCCATTGTAAGTGAATATCTGCGTTCAAGACCTAGGGCCCATTCACATCACACAATGATAGTACTACATTCCATGTTGACTTCCATGGCAACATTTCATGAAATCATAGGATCTTCAGTGAACCACGAGGCACTTAGAACTCTCACCTAAAGGCTTCTACTGTCTCACCAAACTACAAATTCATAAATCCACAAAATGAACTGACAATTCAAGTGGAATAACACCACCATCATTATGTAGTGAATAGAGCATTTGAAACATGAATACTTGAAACATAGTATGCTTGCTAAGGAGACCACAATGGTATTCATCAGATGGTAATTTTTAAGTATTTATTTATTTATTTATTTTAAAAGGTGTTTGAAGCCTGTAGTACCAGTTTTAGTCACCAGGTGACAGGCTTTCTTAATCAGTGCATAGATCTGAAGTACCATATTTGATCGCATAATAGTCACAATTGCATGACAGGTAACACACTCCTTTTTGAGTGCCAAATTTAGTGTTTTAGGATTACTCACATAATAGTTGCACCCATGATTTAGACAGCCTCTCCATTGTAAACAGTCTAGCATTCCATTCCACGGGTCTTGCTCTCCTGCCCTAAATAATTTTATCTACTTGTCCTCCCCTTTAAGCAAGGGCACATCATCCATTCACTTGATTGGCCATCCATCCGCTTGCTCACCCACCCACCCACCCATTTTACCCCAAAGAATTAAATATAGGACTATTATGTAATGAAATTCGATTAACTACAATTTGAAGTAATCCAAGGTCTGCCTCTGTAGCACAGCAGTTCTCGTTTGTACCTGGGGGGCAGGGGCCAGGACCGGGGGTCCCATTGGCATTGGGGCCTGCAGCAGCAGAGCTAGATTCTGAAGAGGATTTAGAAGGGTTGGCAGAAGGAGAGTTTCCCATGCCTCCTTCACCCACAGAAAGTTTGGCATGGGAAGAAGGTTGGCCTGACCCGTACGATGAGACAGATAACCAGGTGCAAATGGAAAGCAGTGATAGCGAAACCTATGAACGGCCGGGAGGGAGAGGTTCACAAGATCTTTTGAGTGAAAACATGGAAGAGAGCGGCTGGGAAGAATCTAGGGAGGAGAGCTCTCATGAAGATAGAGACCCAGGTGCTGGGAGGCAAGGCCGAACCGGAGACGACGAAGCCTAGAGCGTCGGGGACCTCGGCCGAAAGATTAAGTATAGGATCCGTGGGAATGAATCCCCAGTACTTCGGCCACGTCTCATCTGAGCAGACGTGTAGCGAAGCCCGACCACTGAGCCAAGCCGGGCTAGTGGCCTACTCAAGCCTTGTTTTGTACCTTGCAACTTTGCTTTGTTCCTTGATCCGCTTTGCTGAGCGGCGCCTTGCCAAGCCTTTGGAAACTTACCAAGTGTTTGGAATTATTGCACCTATTGCTTTTGGATTTGCTTTTGCTATTTTTATGGACAATATACCTTTTGAACTTTTGCTATATATTCAATAAAGTAGTTAGCCTTCTGTCCGTCTCTGTGTGTGTGATTCAGGGGCCGGTCAAGTCCGTGCATCGTGACAGCCTCTAACCATCTGCTTTAGAATGAAACACCCACAAAGTCTATGGCCATGCCTCAAACTGACCTTATATGGTTTGTATTATCACAAAAGCTCTTGATAGATTTTTTTAAAAAACAATTATGCAAGACATTCTTTTTTTAAAAAAATGATTATTTCAACCATATCTTTTAAATAAAATAATACCTGTGCAACTGTTGTGCTGTGCTACTGGGACCATTTTGAAGATTCATCTGGTTAAACTGGTGAGTGCTTTGAGGAGGTGGTCCAATGGGAGCAGCAGACCCAAAAGGCACATTTGTTTTCAGCATAGCTAAAATGAGACATAAATAAGAGTAAAGTTGATAAAAATTTAATTCCATTCAATTGGTACATATGACCATAGACTAAAATAAAAAAGGAAACGTAATTTCCACCTTGCCCCTTTCCCTCACCCAAGGTGTAAAGGAGGAACAATGCTCCAGATTCAATGTTAGTCCCATCTAGACAAGAGTCATTCAAATGAATGAGATAGATGACCTCACCAGACGGGGCATGCTTTGGTGGCATATGCCAGTTTAGCCATAGTTCACACACAGAGCCACCGGCTCCCATCCCACAATGCAGAAGAACTTGCAGCGGGGCTCTGTGGGTAAACTATAGCAAAAATGGCATATGCCACTGCCATGGCAACAATATGGGAAACTGCTTGGTTGAAGTTCCCTCCCACCCGAGGTTGGCATGCTGGTAAGCCAAGCGATGTGGGGCGTAGGGTGACCCACTCCCCCCCCCCCCGACAGGCACTGCCAGATTCACCATGATTCATGGAAATTCTGGTAGCCTTTATGATAAGGTCCTTATTCAATTCATTGATATCACAGTTGAGATCAAATGGGACTAACACAGGTGTTCTCCTAAAATAAGTAATTACATTATACTGTAGTCTTCCAAAGAGAAAAGATTTTGTAAGAAAATGAGTTTCTTCCAACCTCACAAGCACATACATTGGATACAGAACACAATCTTCCCTTTCCTTCCCAACTGTATAAACACATATACAATACAAATCTGCTCTGGAGTGTTCCCAACCCTTTAGAGCAGATTTGGAAGTCACTTTAGGTAGGTGTTAGAATAGAAATGCATTCACTTAAACAGACTCAATTCTGTATGTTTTATACCAGAGATCCTCAAACTTTTAAAGAAGAGAGCCACTTTACTGTCCCTCGCACTGTTGTGGGTTTTTTTGGGGGGGGGGGGGGAACGACGACGACCATAATTTGATTTTTTTAAAACATAAACACATTCCTATGCACACTACACATATCTTATGTGTAGTGCAAACAAACATGACAGAACAATATAATATTTAAAATGAATAACATTTTTAACCAACATAAACTTTCTGTATTTCAATTAGCAGTGCGGGCCTACTTCTGGCTGATTAGATAGTCAAGTTAATTAAGATTGTTGTTGTTGTGTGCCTTTAAGTTGTTTCCTTGTCTAATGTTTAGGGCAGGGGGCAGGTAAATTACCTTGGAGGGCTTTTAGCGTGGCCCTGTGTTATACAAACAAGTTATATACAGTCTTTGCTATAATGTTACCCTACCTGATTGAGGTACAGATGACGATGGGTTTGATTCACCATAGTGTCCATATAGGGGAGAAGAAGCAGGTTGTCCAAAGCCAGTTGAAAATCCTCCCATCCCTGGCTGGGACTGAGAATATGGAGGCATTGCAACATATCCTTGCTGATTCATTTCAGCAGTGTTCTATTTTTAAAGGAAATCCTGTCATAAAAATTGGGAAAAGAAAGGTATTTAACTGCAATTAATTAACTGATGTCCAGCATAAGTAAGAAACGCAATAGCATCATTCAAAGTCAGGAGGACAACATTCTGTTTGTTAGTTCTCTGGTGTAATAGTGACCAGGCTTTGATCTGGAGAAAGTATACTGATGTTTTCTTGTACCAAAATTGCTGATGCAATCTCGTTTTTTTAATTAAAAAAACAACAACCCAGAAATCACACGTAAATGACACTGATGCAGTCACAGTTACTTTTAGCAAAAACAAAAAAAAAGTTTTGTTGCTAAAAGCTAGACATATTTCTTGATCTAGACAACTTTATAGGATAATATAATAATAATAATAATGTTATTCTTATACCCTGCAACCATCTCCCCAAAGTGACTTGGGGTCAAAATGCCCACAAAACATAAAAGCAAACAAATCAATTAAAACAAAAACACAGTTAAAATAAGAGCATAGTAAAATATAACAATCCAGATAAAACACAATTAAATAAAGCGTAAGAATATGAAAGAGCAGCTTTGAAACTCAAAACAATGTTCAACAAAACCAATAACCAGTAATACAATGGACATGACCAGGCAATAAAGAAGGCCGAGCAAGGGATAGTACAAGCCAGCATACCATAGGGCCGGGGTATTGGATGAAGCGCAGAAAACAAAGTATTATCAGGTGAACTAGAGACTGGGCATTTAAAACTAAGGACTAGCTGTTCTCAAATGCTACCTGAAACAGCCAGGTTTCAGGTCCCTGCAAAAAGAGGGCAGTGTGGGGGCCTAATCTCCCTGGGGAGGGAGTTCGAGAGTCGGGGGGCAACCACCAAGAAGGCCCTCTCCCCCGTCCCCACCAATCGTGCTTGTGACAATGGTGTGATCAAAAGGAGGGCCTCCTCGACAGATCTTAGAGCCCCCACACTGTTCAATAGGGGAAGATGCGGTCACAAAGATAGGCAGGACTGGAACCGTTTAGGGCTTTTAAAGTCATACCTTGCATCTTGAATTGGGACTGGAAACTGGAAAGGTTTTTTTCCCCAAACACTAGCATTTAGTATAATCTTCACTCTTGGTTTCTGACATCTCAGCTTTGTTTACCCACTTTAGTTCAGCAATCTGTATTAAAATGTTTCGCTTCTCATTGCTTTGACCAGATAATTCTCTGTGTTATGTCCCTACATCAGCCTCCTGTGCTCTCTTAGATCCTTTATAAGCTTCCTGCCTTCCCTTCTGAATTTCTTTAAGTACCTCCTTATTTCTATGTGGTTCAACATACATAATTATCCAAAGGCCTCCCTGCCATGCCTCTTCATTGAAGTCTAGTCTCTATATCTTATGTTAAGGTAAAGGTAAAGGTTTTCCCCTAACATTAAATCCAGTTGTGTCTGACTCTTGGGGTTGGTGCTCACCTTCATTTCTAAGCCAAAGAGCCAGCATTGTCCGTAGACACCTCCAAGGTCATGTGGCCAGCATGACTTCATGAAATGCTGTTACCTTCCCGCCGGAGAGATACCTATTGATCTACTCACATTTGCATGTTTTCGAAATGCTAGGTTGGCAGAAGCTGGGCCTAACAGTGAAAGCTCACCCAATTCCCCAGATTCGAACCTGTGACCTTTCAGTCAGCAAGTTCAACAGATCAGCACTTTAAACCACTGCGCCATCGGGGGCTCCTTAAAGCTTATGCTACCTAAACCAAAAGTATATACATTGAAATAATCATTTATTTTTCTTCCTCTGCTTACCCATGCTTCCCTTCCCTCTTGTCAATTTCAGATAAGAAACTCTTTGGGTTGGGCACCTGACAAACCTCTTCTTGTAAAGCACGAGTAAAGCTCTCTGAATATTAACCACTACAACCCATAGCAATTTCATAAAGCTATGGCATGCATCATAGAAACAATGAGTAGAAAAGGATCACAGGATCATCTAATTCAACCTTTTGCCACAAAAGCAGTTGAGAGAAGGATGGCCATCAACTTCTATAAGGACCTCCACAGTGCATAGGTATATCATACAACTGATCTAACAAGAATATATCTATTTAATTCCATCATCCTACTTTTTAGTTGCATTTAAAATGTCCCAGTTTCTCTCTCCTCCTACCACTTTCCCCCTTTATCCACAGCTTACTTCAGTTGCTGAAAACTGAGGTCAAAGTGCAAAGCTAGTTTGCACTTCATTAATTTAGTGGGGGGAGCAAAGAGAAGGGGGCAGAATCTTGCCCTCTCCAAAAAGCTTCGGCAAAAGCAAACTGTTCCATCCTCTCCAAGCTTGTTGGTTCTTCCTCATTAGTAATTCTTGCCATCTTGACCACATTCTGATGTTGCTTGGCCACACTTGACCTCGGTTTTCATCTGTTCAATGTTAGAGGATACGCAGTGACAAAAAAGGGCTACAAAAAAGCAACCGGTTTTCATGGACCGGGCTGTGGCGTAGCTAGTTAGTAGCCAGCTGCATTAAATCACAACTGACCGAGAGGTCATGAGTTCGAAGCCAGCCCAGGTCAGAGTAAGCTCCCAACCATTAATAGACTAGCTTGCTGTTGATCTATGCCGTTCGAAAGACAGTTGCATCTGTCAAGTAGGAAATTTAGGTACCACTTTATGTGGGGAGGCTAATTTAACTAATTTACGGTGTCATAAAACCTTCCAGCAGTGTGCAGAAGTATGAGGTACTCCATCAAAGGACTTGATGTCACAAGTGAACGGTGAAGCAGCAGCTCCCCCTGTGATCAGAATCGAGCATACCCTCATGAAGCCGGAAAAAGCTGGAATGTTAAATACCTCTGTGTCTGTCTCTATATGTATGTCTAAATGGCATTGAATGTTTGCCATGTATATGTGCATAGTAATCAGCCCTGAGTCCCCTGAGGGATGAGAAAGGCGGAATATAAACTCTGTGAATAAATAAAAACAAAAACAAAGTATCAAGAAACAGCACATCACAGCAGGAAGTGACATGCCAAGACTATATAAAAATGGGAAAGAAACTCAATTCCAATCATTTTGTCCTTTAAAAAAAAAGATGAAATGTGGATTATGGTGACACATGCCCTTACTACCAAAATACATAAAGTATAATACTCATAAACAGTTCCATATACACTGTAGACACTTTACCAAATATTTAAACAGTAGGCAATGTTAAACAGCATTATTCTAGATTAGAAATATGAATGTGAAAAGTTTGTCTGCATTACAAATTGCCTCATAATTTAGTCAGAATATTTATTTTTGCTCTGAATCGAATATATATAGGGGGAGAAGGAGAGAGAGAGAACATTTTTGTAAGTTGAACACTTTGAGATGTTATTTTAAAGAGTTGAGATATTTCAGGTTCATGCAATTACAGGTGACAAGCTCTCTTTCCAGTGAGAAGGTGCCAATTAGTTGATCTCAGTATTGAGGTGTGGATCCCTCTTCCTTTCTAGGCAGAACAAAATGTGAGTTTGAGTTCTGATAATTTCAGTAACTTGACTTAATATTGAGTATTGAAGCACCTGTACTGCTGGTTTAGTTGCTACTACAAAGCATGATGTTTAAGGTGGTTGTAGGAGTTAACTCTCACCACAGTCTTAGCAAAGGAAACAACTTCCTGCATAGTTCAGTGCCAGCAAAGAAAGTGTGCCACGTCAGACTTCCAATACAAATCGAAAGGACATGAAACCAAGAAACCTCAGACATGCAAACAAAACAATGCTGACTCAGTAACATGAATGTATATTTTAAGTACCTGTAGAATGAAATCCCCTACCTCTTGTTTTCAATAAAAATTTTAGACAGACACAATTTTTCAAAGCATTCCACACACCAGTACAAATAATCACCCATAATAAAACCAGAAGTAGGAGAACTGCTCAAATATTTTACCGGCATGGCCAATGGTTTGGGGAATCTGGAAACTATGGTCCAAAATATTAACTGATCTAGACTACTTGTTGAACTATAGCTACCAGACTACTTAAGCCATTGGCCATGCTTCCTGACTGATGTGACTTTCTTAAGATCTGAATTAGAAGATACATAAAACAGTACTAAAACTTCAGCTTAAGCAGTTGGAAACTCTGGGCATATATAATATTTTAATAATAACTTAATTTTTATACCCCACCACCATCTCCCCAAAGGGACTCGAGGCGGCATACATGGGGACAAGCCTGGGCAGACGTAAATTAAAAACACAACACAATAACAATTTAAAAAATAAGATAAACACATAATAAAATATAACACAACATCATAAAACAATCAGTAGCCTGAACAGTAATAAATACTTAGCTCGGAGCACTAGGAGCTAGTGCAACAGTTTCAGGGCAGAGACTGGAAGAAAAATGTAAGAGTCATTAATAATTTGGGCTAGAAGAGTAATATCATTTGTCATTTGAACGTACTCTGCTGAAATGTATCTGCTGAAATGAAAATGTCACCCCAGGGGTGAGAAAAACAGTAAATACTGTAAATAAATAAATAAATAAATAAAATGTGGGCATGATTGTTTTGTTGGTGTGTCTTTCAAGTCATTTCTATCATATTTTTTATTTTTTTATTTATTCGACTTATACACCGCCACTCCCAAAGGCTTGGGGCAGTTTACATATATAAGAAATGCAATTTAAAACAGTACAATTTAAAAATTCCATTACAATTCAAAAGCTTGCTGGAAATGGTAGGTCATCCTATGGTTTTCTTGACAATTTTATTCAGGGTGTGTTTGCCATTGTCTTCTGTAAGGATTAGAGCAGTGTTTTTCAACCTTATTTGAGCCGCGGCACATTTTTTACATTTACAAAATTCTGGGGCACACCACCAACCAAAATGACACTCTAGCACAGTAATACATATAGTTAATATGTTTTAAATGTATTTATACACTTAGTGTGAAACCTGGGCCTGTTTTGATAAACACAACATATATATGACTTCCTCTCACATACTTATACATGGTTATCATGTCTTCTCTCAGCCTTCTCTTCTTCAGGCTAAACATGACCAGCTCTTCAAGCCGCTCCTCATAGGGCTTGTTCTCCAGACCCTTGTGAAATTTCACCCTGAGTGAAACTTGCTTCCAGTTAACTATGGATGTCATGATGCTGTTATAAACAGTTCCTGGGGGGGGGGAGGCAACTTTCAAAAAATTCAGTAAAATAGTAAAAAAAACAAACCACATTTCCAAGCGGAGAGGCTTAATTTGAACAGCCAAAGCTGGAAGCTCCACGTCGTTAAATTGGGCAGTGAGTGAACCTGGGAGCATCGGGAGGCTGAAGCAGCCCTGAGCGGGAGCTGGACCCATGATCAGTCGAGGCTCCTGAAGGCTTCCTCAAGGTGGGCCTGGCCCTAGCATTCGGCAGAGCCCTTCCTTTGCCTCGGGGAGGATCTTTGGGGAGGGAAAGAGGGAGGAAGAGCTGCTAGGAGGGGCAAGAGTGCCAATTTCCCATGGCACACCTGATGACCGCTCATGGCACACTAGTTGGGAAACACTGGATTAGAGACTTTCCATGACCAAGCAGAGATTTGAATCCTGATCTCCCAGAGTCCTAGTCCAAAACTCAAACCATTACACCACACTGGCTCTAATACATCCATGTAACCTCTCCAACCCTTTTTGATGGAGTGAATGTTCTGTACCTTTATAATTACTCCCTTGGGCTAAGAAGGAAATTTATCTACTAGCATTTTCTTCTGTATTCAGGCCATCTTTAAAGTTTGTTAGATCTAATCCTGCAGGGTGCTTATGAGAATGGACTCAACCAGTCCACCCTATGTCTTGCTGAAAGAAATGCAGGATAGTAAACCATAGATGAATCTACTTGCTATAAGTAGATACTTCCATGTTGAAATTGTTTGACCATCATGCCCAAGTCTTGCAGATTCTCTTTTTTCTTTTTTTCCTGTCATTCATTGAAAAATTATTTCTAAAATGAAAAGCAATGTATAGGTCTATAGGTTTTTACAAACATGTTAAGTGTAGCTGGTGAGACAAGTTTATTTGTAGTCCCCTTTTCTTTTTTGCTGTTTATCCATACTCAGTAAAAGATTCCACAGGCAGCTGCTGCTTACTTTGCACGTTGTAGGCAGGCTGTCACAACTACAGTAGGACTAGCTAGAAACTTGATCTTTCCCAGCACAAGTTTTATTGCACTACTTCTTGGAGATTCACGACAATCCAACAATGAAAGTCTTGCAGTTCTCCAGCTCTCTTTAACCCCCCCCCAAAAAAACCCCAATCCTACTTTAAAACCACATACACCTAGACCAGTGGTTCTCAACCTGTGGATCCCCAGATGTTTTGGCTTTCAACTCTCAGAAATCCTAACAGCTGGTAAACTGGCTGAGATTTCTGTTGTAGACCAAAACACCTGGGGACCCATAGATTGAGAACCACTGACCTAGATGGATAACAAGAAAGAAAAGAAAGGAGCTGGGCAAATGTCAAAAGCGTGACTTTTTACAAAGGAAGGAGCTGGTGTTCTCAACAGAGCTGACAAAAGTCCAGTTTCTTCCTTGCTTGTGTGGCAGCTTTTTCCTTCACTTGCAAGCTCTCCTTTTCCTGTCTTCCTTACTTGATGCTATATCCAAATCCATGGAATTATTATTATTACATACATACCTCTACCCCATGACCCAGTTTTTATAAATCCATGGTTTCCAGTTCTAGTTTGGTGGCATACTATGACTTGCAGTAAACTGTTTGCTTGCATTGGACATCAAAGCAAACCATAATTCTTGCAAGCCAGGAAGTGAGAAATTATATTGGAGCCTGAGAGCCCAGGGAATGGTCCTGGCATTATACCACATTGGCCATAATATGCAAGTCAGACCAAGACTTTGGGATTCTCACATAAAACTTTTCACAATGTGAATTTTCATTAGCATTGATTGATTGATTGATTGAATGTAACTGGATTTTCTCCCTGGAGGCCAACATATCAATGCAACAAAAAAAAAACCCAACATGAAAAGTATGTGTGTGTGTGTGTATGTATATATATATCTCACACAATAAAATTTGAGAGCATCCATTAAAATTAAAGAACAAACAGTTGACTATAAAGTGTCTCATGCAACTGAACAGTCTTTATTGGCTGCCTAAAGCATAACAAAGAGGGAGCCAATCTGTGCAGCTACGGAAAGGGCTCTGTCTCAGGTACCCACCAATTTAGATTCCCTACGTGGTGCTTAACAGTGCTTGCAATAATGATTTCAGTTTATAGGCAGGTAAATATGGAATGAAGCACTCCATGAGATACTTGAAACTATTCAAGTCTGAGTATCTCAAGGAGTGCTTCTTTCCATATATGAAGGTGGTATTTTGAATTACACCTAGAAACAGACTAGAAGAAAATGAAATCGTTATATTGTTTAAACATAGTCTACAAAAGCAACAAATGTATGTGTAGTAAACAAACAATTAAAAGTCACAATACATTCAATAGTACACCCCCACACACACACACACACAATGTAACAACAAATTATGACATTCCACTAGACATGAATCTTTAATTGATGACCATGGTCAATGACCATGGATCAAAAGAAGACTTCAATGAAACAAGGGTCAGATATCTCATAAGGAAGCTTTACATAGAATATAATACAATGATCTATAACAGGCATGGGCAAACTTCAGCCTTCCAGGTGTTTTGGACTTCAACTCCTACAATTCCTAACAGAGTTGACGTCCAAAACACCTGGAGGGCCAAACTTTGCCCATGCATGATCTCTAAGAAGGAGAGTTATAGAATGAATCCCTGTGACCAGATCTTCAACCCCCCACACACACACACAATGTACAGTCAACACACAAGCTGAAATTGAGCAAAGACATTACCAAAAATCACTTCCACCTGACTTTTCAGGAGAAAGACAAGATCCATGAGAACTCCAAACTGCATACTTATTTATTATTATTTATTTACAGTATTTATATACCACTTTTCTCATCCCTGGGGGAACTAAAAGTGGTTTACAAAAACAATGGCACAATTCAATACCTTACATATATAAACCAAAACATAAATCAAACAACATATGACTAGGCATAAGATACATTGGACAAATTCTCCATAAGATAATAGGACATTTAAACATAAAGTATAAAAATTAAAAATTAAAAACACCTAGTAAAAACATTAAAATACATGATTCAAACTTATAGACATGGACATTCCAGATACTTCTTGTACCATGTTACTTTAGTAGTCAAAAGCTTGGCTCCATAACAATGACCTTGTTCTCTTTCTAAAGGCCAGGAGGGAGGGTGCTGATCTGATCTCAGTGGGGAGAGAGTTCCAGAGTCTAGGAGCCACCACTGAGAAGGCCCTGTCTCCATCCCCACCAACCTCACTTGCGAATCAAGTGGGACTGAGAGCAGAGCCACCCCAGAAGATCTTATAATCCAACTGCATTCCAGGCCCCAGGTTAGACCGGTTTTTAGGTCATGTTTTGTATAGGACAAAAAGCTGAGTTATGTATTCCAAAAGGAAGAAGCAGTTAATATCAACAAAGATTATTCATTCACATCAAATCAATAGGAAATAATAACACTAGTCAGTATCAAGATAAACTTCAAATAATCACTGGAAAATCAGAAGATATGAAGTGACAATTACAGAAGCAAATGCCACTTTCCCATGTGGATGTATTGAAAGGGATTTATTGAACTGCAGTATATGGGTCTATCTAGTCCAGGGGTGCTCACACTTTTTCAGCATGCGAGCTACTTATAAAACAACCAAGTCAAAATGATCTACCTACCCACTACAAAAATGTGAAACATATAACACAATATCTGCTTTGAACTGGGTTTTCTGAGTCCACACTGCCAGATAATCTGATTCAAAGCAGATAACATGGGATTTTATTCAACTGTGTGGAAAGGACCTCAGATAACTCTGAGCCCTTCCACACATCCTATTTTACAGTTGACACACAAAAACTGATTTCTTACTACTGGATGAATTGACTGAGCCTTCCTCCTGCCCTGCCTGTGATCTACCAGGATGCCCTACGCGATCTACCAGTAGATCACAATCTACCTAATGAGCACCCCTGAGTGGTTCCCAAATATTGGTCCTCCAGTTGTTTTGGACTTCAACACCCAGCCATCTTACCAGCTATTGGGAATTGTGGGAGCTGAAGTCCAAAGCATCTGGAGAACCATTGGTCTATACTGACCATATAATGCAGATTTAAAGTGCATTATATAGCAGTGGAGATCCAGCCCCAGACACTTTATCCACAGTCTTATAACAATCTGGGTTTTAATGTTTTTGTAGTAAAGCCTTTCCCTTTGCGTCCATGTATTCAGCATCCATGGATTCCACCATTCATGACCTGAACATATCTCTCCCCTTCTCAAAAAAAATCCCAAAAGCAAACCTTAATTTTGTCATTTTATATAAGGGACACCATTTTACTTCGCCATTGTACAAAACGGGACTGAAGAATCCATAGATTTTGGGATCCATGGGGCACCTGGGAACCAAAACCCAGCCAATGCCAAGGGCCCAATGCACATTTAGCAGTCAAAGATCAATACAATCCTCAGCATCTAGATAACATCCTTCTGATAGTGCCCTATTTTACCAACATACCACTTTTCCACCCAACAGAGGAAAGAGCACTCCGTATGTATCTAAATGACCTGTTTCATCTCTAATTCTCTATCTTCGAATTGTTCCTTATCCCCCCAAAAAATGTTCATATTACTCATAAGGTAAATATTTCCCCTTGACATTAAGTCTAGTTGTGTCCAACTCTGAGGTCGGGGGTGCTCATCTCCATTTCTAAGCCGAAGAGCCAGCGTTGTCCATAGACACCTCCAAGGTCATGTGGCCAGCATGACTGCATGCAATGCCATTACCTTCCAGCCAGAGCGGTACCTATTGATCTACTTACATTTGCATGTTTTCAAACTGCCAGGTTGGCAGAAGCTGGGCCTAACAGCAGGAGTTCACCCTGCTCCCCGGATTCGAACTGCCAACCTTTTGGTCAGCAAGTTTAGCAGCTCAGTGGGTTTAACCTGCTGCACCACCGGGGGCTCCCATATTGCTCATAGGCTCAATATAAAGTTTTCCAAATAGTCTTAGCTATAATTTATGTAGATTTCAATATACTTGGGGGTAGAGGCATTTTTCCAAAGTATGGATCGAACTGGGTTGTTGTAGGTTTTTCGGGCGGTAGCAGCCTTCGACACTATATGGATCAAACTTTTGAAAATAGATTGGATGTCCCAAAGAGTGCATCTATGCTGCAGATTTAATGCAGTTTGACACTACTCTAAATGTCATGGCTCAATGCTATGGGATTCTGGGATATGTAGCTTAGTGAGGCACCAGCACTCTTGGGTGGAGAAGACCAAGAACTTTGTAAAACTGCAGCCACCATGAGTCTAAAGCAGGCATGGGCAAACTTGGGCCCTCCAAGTGTTTTGGACTTCAAGTCCCACAATTCCTAACAGCCTCAGGCCTTTACCTTTCCCTCTCAGCCGCTTAAAAGGAAGGAGCCTGAGGCTGTTAGGAATTGTGGGACTCAAAAAGTCCAAAACACTTGGAGGGCCCAAGTTTGCACATGCCTGGTCTAAAGCCATTGCAGTTCAAGTGGTGTCAAAGTGCATTAATTCCACAGTGTAAACACACCTAAAGCATAGAAGGGCGTATAATTTTACACAACCACTTCAACATATCACACCATTAAAACCAAGATTGCCAATAAGTGCATAAGAAGTAAGGGCATTAAGTCGGTTATTGAACTTTGGACTAGAATGCACCCAACTTGTTGTGGGAGCAGGACCAACACACCATTGTCACCCTCTGGACTGGCTATGGGCAGGTATATACTGTGGAATCAACACAGTTTGACACCACTTGGCTCAACGCTATGGGACCCTGGGCTTTGTAGTTCGGGGAGGTGCCAAAGAAAGCTCACAACCTCTGAGGATGGCTGCCAGAGATAATTCTTCTGGATCATGGCCATACAGCCCAAAAAACTTGCAACAAACCAGCGATTCCAGCCATGAAAGACTTCGACAAGACAAAGCTAAAAGACTTTGTAAAACTGGCATCTCTTTGAGCCATGGCAGTGCAAAGTGGTGTCAAACTGCATCCATTCCTCAGTGTAGATGCCGATGATGGGTTATCATGTGGGAGTTCCAGTCCCTGGGTGCTTTGATTCTATGAGATGTTCCCCATATCAGCGTTTCTCAACCTGGGGGTCAGGACCTCGGTGGAGGGGTCATGAGGGGGATGTCAGAGGGGTCGCCAAAGACCATCAGAAAAAAACAGTTTTTTCTGTTGGTCATGGGTGTTCTGTGTGGGAAGTTTGGCCTAATTCTATAGTTGGTGAGGATCAAAATGCTCTTTGATTGTAGGTGAACTATAAATCCCAGCAACTACATCTCCCAAATGTCAAGGCATACTTTCCCCAAATTCCACCAGTGTTCACATTTGGGCATATTGAGTATTTGTGCCAAGTTTGGTCCAGATCCATCATTGTTTGTGTCCACAGTGCTCTCTGGATGTAGGTGAACTACAACTCCAGAGCCTACTTGTTTCCAAGTGTCCTGACCTCAAGGTCAATGCCCACCAAACCCTTCTGGTATTTTCTGATCGTGGGAGTTCTGTGTGCCAAGTTTGGTTCAGTTCCATTGCTGATGGAGTTCAGAATGCCCTTTGATTGTAGGTGAACTATACATCCCAGCAACTACAACTCCCAAATGACAAAATCAACCCCCCCCCCTCAAAAAAAGCCCCCACCAGTGTTCAAATTAGGGTGCATTGGGTATTTGTCCCAAATTTGGTCCAGTGAGTGAAAATGCATCCTGCATATCAGATATTTGCATTACAATTCATAACAGTAGCAAAATTACAGTTATGAAGTAGCAACGAAGGTAATGTTATGGTTGGGGGCCACCACAACATGAGGGACTGTATTAAGGGGTCGCAGCATGAGGAAGGTTGAGAACCACGGCCCTAGATGATGCAAGCGCCTATCCCCAACCCAAGCACTTCATCTTGGTCCAGGTGGCATTCCCCTCAAAGCTGGGCGCAAACCCCTTTCCCCTTCCCATCAGGATCTCTCTCTCTCTTTCTCTCTCGCCCTTTGCAGTGCCCTCACCGAGCCAATCCCCAGCGACGGTGCTCTTGTCTGTGCCTCTTCTTGCCTCCTCTCTGCGCTTCTCTCCGCGTCCCAAGCCCGCTGCTTGTTGCAAAAGAGCGAGAGGCAAACAGAGCCGGCTTCTTCGCCCAGTCTCTCCGCCCGGGAACTGCTCAGTGAACTGCCACGTCTAACAGGGCGGTCGGGAGCGCGCGCCGAGGCTACAGCTGGACCGGGAAGGAAAGAGGGAGGGTGGGAGGGAGCAAGGGGCGCGCGCCGCAGCCGCCACGATTCAGGGCTGGCGTCAGCCACCCTTCTGCGCATGCGCGTTGCCTCCTCTGAAGCTCTTGCCCTTTCCTTCCTTGCCCATCCGAAAATAAATGCATGGCCGCAAGAAAAGGTTGAAGTGGGTGGAGAGGAAAGCAATGGTCGAAGAACGGCCGAGAGGAGAGCAATAATTGAAGAAAGGAATGGAAAGAGCATATCTATCTATCTATTCTATGTATAGTATATAATAAAAGTCAGTGTTTGCAGGCGGTGGTGCGGTGGGAGGAATATGTGCCAGCGTTTCGATTGGTTGCCACTGTGGGATTATTTGCATAAAGGACACTGATTGGCCAGCCTCAGAAGTCCAACATTCTAAGGCACCGGACAGAGGGGATTGGTTCCCACGGAGGGAGTATTTGCATAAAGGACTCTGATTGGCCTGCCTCAGAACTCCAACATTCTAAGGCACCAGACAGAGAGGATTGGTTGCCATGGAGGGAGTATTTGCATAAAGGACTCTGATTGGCCATCGCCAATCCAACATTCTAAGGTGACGCAGAGGGAAAAGGAAAGGCCTCAGGCAGCCAGTCACTGTGGCCAACAGCAATGACAGATCAGGACCAAACTTGGCACACAAGGGCCCAATGGCCCACTTCACAACCTGGTGTGGTTTAGGGCAGGATGGGCCACGAATGATGGGATTTGCAGTACCTTCACCTGATTCACTTCCCAAACAACATTGTAGCCCCTATAAATCACAGCCAAGGCCCAAAATTGACAGTAAGGCTTCATTAACTTGACTATCCCGAGTAGGCCTCAGCTCATGGCCTGAATTGACAGTAACCTACCTTGGCACACAGAGCCCCTTTGACCCATGCTACATTGTACTGCAGTTTGGAGGAGGACCTTGGCACACAATGCCTTTCTCAAATAACCCAGGCACCGCCGGGTTCCCAAGCTGGTGTATATATATATATATATATATATATATATATATATACACACACACACACACACACACACACACACACACACATACATACATACATACATACACAATGTTCCCTCTCTTATTACGGACTCGCTGTTTCGCGGATTTCAAAAAAATATTAATTTAAAATCTATATCCTGGAATTTTTGCTGTTTTGTGGGGTTTTGCCACCACTGGTCTCTAAGGCGCGTTCCCTCCTCAGTCCTCCCTCCAACCTTGAAGGGCCTTTCCTTCCTTTCCTTCACTTTATTTTAAGTTTATGTATATAGTCACCAACACCTATGACTCCTCGAACGCTTTCATCAGCGCTGTCTTCGCACAATCCGAAATATACACTGGACCGACTATGTGACTAATGTTGCTGTCCTTGAGCAAGCAGGGATCACCAGCATTGAGGCCATGTTATTGAGAACACAGCTGCGCTGGGCAGGGCATATCTCTAGGACAGAGGACCACCGCCTCCCAAATATACTACTGTATGGTGAACTCGCCACGGGTCAGCGCAAGAGAGGCGCCCCCCAAAAGAGATATAAGGACTCCCTGAAACAACATCTCAGGCTCGGCCAGATTGATCACCAACAATGGTCCACCCTGGGCTCACAACAGGAGGCATGGAGACGCACTATCCACAATGCTGTGGCCTCTTTCTAGAAGACACGCCAAACGGGTCTCGAAGAGAAACGACAACGTAGAAAGAACCGCAACTTGGAAACAACATCACCCAAGGAGACTTTCTGCTGTGCTTTCTGCAACCAAACTTGCCTATCTCAGATTGGCCTTTTTAGTCATCAACACGCTTGTAAAAAGCGTGGGATGAGTCCTTCCTAAGAATCTTCATTTGCGAAGTAATGCCGAGAGATGTACAGTGTTCCCTCACTTATTGCTGGGGTTTAGGTTCCAGGACCTCCCGCCATAAGTGAAAAACCGCAATGTAGGGATGCTCTATTTATTTTAATATTTATACATTATTTTAGTAGTTATACACTATTTTAAGTCTTTATAAACTTAAAATAAAGTGAAGGAAAGGAAGGAAAGGTCGTGACACAAATCCCAAAGTCAAACATGGCATTTATTGTATTTTATTTTACATTTGAAAGAGTTGCCCAATTATGAAAAGGTAGCATCATAATAACAACAAAACTTTATCTCTAACCGCCCTCATTCCCCGAAGGGACTTCTTTACACACATAAAAGGCAAGCATTCAAAGCATTCCAAGTGTTAATGTGTCTTAGTCCTCCTCTTCATACACTTAAGTGCATAGGTGTGTGTTTTAGGAGTTTCTTAAAGGACAGGAGGGTAGGGGCCATTTTTATTTCTTTAGGAAGCGAGTTCCAGAGACACGGAGTGATCACGAAGAAGGCCCCCTCTCTTGTTCCCACCAACCAAGCTTGAGGTGGGGGTGGGACCAAGAGCAGGGCCTCCTCCATTGACCACAGTGCATGGAATGGTCTGTATAGGGAGATGCAATTATTTATTTATTTATTTATTATTTTGATTTCTTAGTCGCCCACTCCGACAAATAGCCTGTACAGAAACCATTTACAACTTTATTGGTAATGACCAGCACTTTGTATTTAGCACGGAAGTGGACCGGCAACCAGTAGAACTGCAGCAGCATGAGAGTCATTCTCTCATAATATGGCACTCCAGTTAGCAATCTAGCCGCCAATCTCTGCACTAATTGCAGCCTCTGAACTATTCTCAAAGGCAGCCCCACGTAGTCCAAACAAGATGTGACTAAGGTGTGGACTACTATGGCCAAATCTGGCGTCTCAAGATACGGGCGCAACTGGCACACAATTTTTAACTGTGCGAAGGTGCTCCTGGCCACCGCCGACACCTGAGGTTCCAGGGTTAGTTATGAGTCCAGGATCACTCCCAGGCTGTAAACCTGTGTCTTCAGGGATAGTGTGAACCCATCAAACACAGGTTGAAATCCTTACGACTGACCAGGAATACCTCTGACTTGTCTGGATTCAGTTTCAGCTTGTTGGCCCTCATCCAATCCATTACTTACGACAGACACCGGTTCAGAACCAGAATGGCATCTTTGGTATTTGGTGGAAAGGAATTATAGAGTTTGATATCAGCCACATAAATTTGACACTGAAGTCCAACACTCTGGATGATCTCTCTCAGTGGTTTCATGTAATGAAGACCACTGGCCAGGGAATGTAAACTGCACCTGAGCCCCTGAGAGATGGCCGGAAGGATATCCCTGGGAATCTATGATGTGCCTATGTGTTTCTCCGACTTCCTACCTACTGTGAAACTGGGCCATCACAAAGAGTTAGTGCCAGCATATGACAGTAATGTCATCATGTAAAGTAGTCCTCCAGATTCCCAAGGAGCTTTGGAGATGACTGCAGAACAGATGGCCGGAAGGATGCCATACTTTTCATTGAACTGTTTGTATATTTACATAAAAACCTATTATGTTGCCTATGTGTTCACCTTTGAGTAATTTTCTAGATTCTTACCTACTGCAGAAACTGGGCCATCACAAAGGGATTGTGTCTTACATATCTGAAACCCAAGTAAAAAGTCCAGTAATACTAGTCCAACTTAATCATAATAGTTTTGGAGATGAACTGCTGCCTTGTCATCAGCACACAGATTAACTCTGGTTACTTTTCATTGTGATAAAACATAAAACCTATTGTGTTCTCTGAGGCTCAAGATACACACAGGATATTTTATTAGCAATAAAATACAGTTCAAACTCACAAGTTAAAATTGACTGAGTAGGCTTGCCAAAAGAGACAATGGCAACATATTTCTATATGTGTCTACCCATGTAGAAGTAGCCATGTTTCAAATAATGTGTCACTTCTAATTAATCCCTTTCTCTCAAAATAAAACATTTCATTACAGTTATTTTATGACTGTAATTTAGATAATTCCTTTTTTTTGGTTTGATTCTTATGGCAATGTGGAAGATGACAGGTGCATGGTTCGAGCAGTAGCACTCTTTGGCTTCTGATCTCTTATGCTGAGATGACAATGAGATGGGTAGAAGTATGTGTTTTGTATCACAGCCCAGTAAAGGGCATCATTTGGATTTTTTAAAAGATGGCCAAAACTCAATCATTTTATTACTGCAGCCAAGATACCCCACAAAAGTGGAAAGACCACATATTTTTTTAAAAAAATCACTATTTTTAAAACCAAAGCGAACTTCTCTCAAGGAACCTCTTATTCCTCCAGCACAACTCTGTGGATACTCTCTACTGGAAACTGGCCACAGAATCACATTGGAGGACCCCCAAATGCCTAAAGAAGTTTTCTGTCTAAGAATCTTTAGGTCCTCCAGTGCAGCTCTATGATAGAAGTTGAGCATAAAGTCACATTGGAGGATCTAGAAGTTCCATAAATGAAATCCATAAATAATCAAGTTCATAAAAGTGAAACTCATAAATGTGGAGGGCTAATAGTATTCCCATATATCAGTGTTTCCCAGCCTGTAATCCGTGGACCACCAGTGCTCCACAAGAATGAAAATATGGTCCACAGCCTCACCATTACTACCACAAGAGCGACTGATCTCGCAAAACCCTCTTACAGTGCTGAGGCTTATTAAATATAGTTTTCTGTGGGCAAGCAGATGGCAACTACTGGTTGGCATATGTTCTGTTTCAGAAACTAGACCTGGTGTGGTCTATCCAACACAATTTTCTGAATCAGCACCCCAAATAACCAAACCAAATCTAAAGTTGACAGAAAACTAATTTGTAACCCCTTGGGTACTAATGTTGGAAAGTGGTCCCTAGTCAAAATCAAAAAAAGGTAGGGAACCACTGACATATATGATGAAAGTGAAACCCTTTTAAATTTAAAATTGTAACTATGCTTATCCTTCAATACTTTGGTGGTCTAAGAAAAATAAATGTAATTTCTTACTTTCTAAAATAACTTTCCATGGTTTTCAGTATTAGGACTGAACTAGTTGTACCATATGAAAACCATGATTAGGAAAATGGACACTTTTTCTCTTGTGTTTTTCTTACTATACTTCACCTGTGGCCCTCCAAATGTTTTCATACTGCAACTTTCATAATATCCTTCCATTGGCTGGCTACAACTGATAGGAATAATTAGCCACAAACATCTGAAAGGCCTCAACTGTCTACCTGAAATCAGAATCCCACAATCTGACATTTTCTTCATTGAAAACATACAGCAGGAATAGGGAATATATGGCCTTCTAGACGTTGCTGGACTGCAGTTCTTATCATCCGTTTCCATTGACAAAGCTGGTTAGAGCTGGTGAGAGCTAAAGTTCAATGATATCTAGAACATTTATGTTCTTCTGGGAAGGATGACATATTTTCCATTTCTGATGTGCAGTTTCTGACTCTTGTCATTGATTAAAATATCACATTTATATAGACTTTTATTATTCATATCATTGCTATTTTTTGAATCTTCCATATTTTCATCTTTATGTATTTTTCTTTTTTAAAAAAAACTAAGCAAAACGACTAGTGTGTTGGTTTTATGGAGATATCATAGAAAATAACTCACAGTGGATAATACCACATCTGCTAAAATATTATCCCACAGCTATTCCCCAATGGCAATGCAGAACAGGAATGTAAACTATTTAAGCAGTTGCCGTAAGGATTAAAGGTGTGTGTCACAGGTGTTCAGCATGTGGAGCTGAATTAATTTTTTTAGTTGCAGAAGAGGTTAGAGGGGGAAAGCCAGGATGTACACCATGTTTCAAAGCCCTTCTCTTTTTGATATAACCAGTGTTTCAAAGGACACTTTTATTATTGTGTTATACACTCCATAATATCTAGAAAGGCCTGAAAAACAATCATGTGTAATTTAAAGTATAGAAGTATATATGACTGCATTGCTTCCTTGAACTATACCTCTGAGCTGAATTTGAGAAAATCAGCAATTTTAAAAAATTATGTTTTCTATCCTTTGCTATATTAATTTGGAATTTCTCTTTAAAAAGGAGGCACTTTATATGATGTGTGTGTGTGACATGTTACCTGGTACTGTGCAGTTAGATATTGTCATGATATCATTTTCTTTTGGATCTATTTCAAGACTACACATAATCATATCAGAATCATGTCTTCAAACAGAAGGCTACATTAAACACTTACAAAACGAGAGAAATGATGTGGAACCAAGCATTTAAAGAGGAGGGAATGGAAGGTCCTTCATCCATCTGCAGTTTCTCCCCTGACACCATTCTCTTGAGATACTTTCCTTCATGCTGGACTTGTTTACAGTCTCAAAGCCTCAGAGAGAGAAAGCGTGGCTTTTAAAAACACATTTTAATTCAATTTTAACATAAAAATGCAAATAATACATATACTTATATACATACACAAAAACATACTTCAACATCAACTACATAACTAGACTACACAGTTTCTCCTACCATTTTAAAAATCTAATTACATATATCTCTAAAATAGAAACATACTTACATAAATCAATTTTAAAAGAGGATTTCCTGTTTCCCTTTTATCTGTTTCTCTATAGTTTTTTTTCTCTCTCTCCTTATATCTGGAAGCTGAGTGGTTGCTCACAAACACTAAACACTAGCAACAACAACAATACATTTTATTTATGTATTTGATATGGTTCAATATTCTATATTACATTTCATAAGTGTTAGACAAGTAAGGTTGCCAAATAAAATAAGTAACAGGGTTCCTGTCCATTTAATGATTATTTACAAAAGAAGATTTAAGTAAATGCTGCTTTTCATGTTTAACAACATCTGCTGAAATTCCTTTTTCTAAACAACTACTAAACAGACCAGACTCCCATCCCTTATTTACCTGGCAACTATTTGAAGTCTAAATTTAACAACAAATAATGAAGATCTGTGCTTGGTGAGCCCAGCTAACCACCAATATTCCCAAACAAAGTATGACTCACAAGTGTGAAGACAAGTGACAGAGGCATTTTATTATGATCTGCAGAAAGGATGCAATGCATTAATGCTATAAGTGTTGTACACGCATAACCATATTGAGTCGTCTTCGGGCTGAGAAAGGTGGTATATAAATATGGTAAATAAGTAATTGTTGTGTGCAACCATTTTATACAGTAAAATCCACTTTGCTAATATTGTTTCTGTTTAATTCTCCCACCCATGTTTTTGATTGGCTGAGTGCAGGGACTAGCTGACCATGCTTCCACTCCTAGACTGAAGCAATGCCATTCGGTGGAAAGTACAACTGCTTGACAACCACTGCAGTATTGAATGGGACTGTTTCAGTGTTAAATGAGACTAGTGCTTGAAAGAGGCGGTGGTAGCTCCATTACTGAAGAAACCGTCATTGGACCCTGCGGTTCCCTCAACTACCGCCCAGTGTCGAATCTTTCATACCTGGGCAAGGTAGTTGAGAGGGCAGTAATGGAGCAATTGCAGTCCTTCTTAGATGATGCAATGTGGCTAGACCCCTTCCAGTCCGGCTTCCGTTCGGGCACGGGACGGAGGCGGTCCTGGTCTCCATCACAGACCAACTCCGCTGCCAGCTCGACCAAGGCGGGTCTGCGCTGCTCGTGTTATTGGACCTCACGGCAGCATTTGACACGGTCGACCACAATCTATTGATCCACCGCCTGGCCATGGCTGGAGTGAGGGGGACTGTCCTTAAATGGCTGACCTCCTTCCTCCGCCAGCGGTCTCAGCGTGTGAGGGGCGAGGTGGTCTCCGAGGGCTCCCCATTAGTTTGCGGAGTTCCTCAGGGGCCATCCTCTCCCCTCTGTTATTTAACATCTACATGCAGCCGCTTGCACAGCTGGTGCAGAGTTATGGGCTGGTTTGTCACCAGTACGCTGACGACACCCAGCTCATTCTGAGATGGAGGGCAGGCCGGGCCCGTCCCCGATAATTTCCAGCACTGCCTCGAAGCCGTTACTGGATGGCTGCGAGCCAGTAGGTTGAGGGTGAGTCCGGCGAAGACGGAGATCTTGTCGCCGGGCGGGGTGGGTGCCCGGCTTCCGACCCTGGACGGTGCGGCGCTGTGCCCAGCGCCGTCTGTGAAGAGCCTGGGGGTCCACCTGGACTCCCAGCTGACCATGGAGGCCCAGGTCTCTGCGGTCAGCAAGGCTGCTTTTTTCCACCTCCACCAGGCAAGGAGGCTGGCCCCCTACCTCTCCCGGAACGACCTGGCCACGGTGATCCAAGCCACGGTCATCTCAAGGCTAGATTACTGTAACGCGCTCTACGTTGGCCTTCCTCTGTCGTCGATCCGGAAGCTCAAGCTGGTGCAGAACACTGCCGCCCGGCTCCTGTCTGGCACGCCAGCAGGTTGCCGTATAACACCCATCTTGCAGGATGTGCACTGGCTGCCTATTGAGCACCGGATCACCTTCAAAGTGTTTGTTCTTACCTTCAAGGCTCTGTACGGCCTGGGGCCAGCGTATCTGAGGGACCGCCTCACTCCCTATTGCCCATCGAGATCACTACGGTCTGAGGATGCCAACTTCCTGGAAATACCATCAGCAAAGTCGGCACAACTGACATCTACCCGCCGGAGGGCATTCTCCGTCATAGCCCCCACGCTGTGGAACGCCCTCCCGGCCGAAACCAGAGCCCTGAGGGATTTACTCCCATTCAGGTGGGCCTGCAAAACCCATCTGTATAGGCAGGCCTTCGGAGAGTAGGCCCGCGTGCTCTGGGAACTGTGTTGTGGCTCCTGTTGCTGCTCCATTTGTTTTATTGCCTGTTCTGCTATTGCTCTAATTGTTCAATTGTTTTATGTTTTTAATCTTTGTTTTTATGCCCCTGGCTCTTGTGAGCCGCCCGAGCCCCCGGGAGTCGGCGGCATAGAAGCCTCAATAATAAATAAATAAATAAATAGTTATAGAGATGATATAATTATCCTGTTCCAACAGCTCTACTGGCCCCTGGCCTGTTTCTATGCACTGATTATACATATAAAGCCCTTTAGTCCTGCTCCTTGTGGGTCATTGGGACGATCCAGGGGAGCAGTAGTGCAATGAAAAAAATGTTTTATCTGTTGTAAAACAGAGTTAAAGTCATAGTTATTAAACAGGTGACATACATGAAATCTAAGGGCCCTTCTAGATATGGCTAAAACCTGTGTCGAAACAGTTAAAGTAATCCGCTTTGGCTCAGGTTCTAGTCGCCAGCCCCCAACCCAAATCCCAGACTTTTGTGTGTAAGGGGGGGGCAAATCAGGATGGCATGAAGCCAACCATTTAGGCCCCTTTTCCTACAGTCCTCCTGGTGTGAAGAAATGACATGTAAGTAGGGGGGATGGGGAGGAGGAAAATGCTATTTTCTCACGCTGGGAGGACTGTAGGGAGAGGCCTGTGCTGCTGACAGGCCCCTCTGGTAAGTTTGGGGACCTAAATGTTGGGCTGGAGAAGAGGAGGTGGACGCCATCCTGCACCTTTGGGCTCCAGTCCTAGAGTCATAGAGTTGGATGCCCCCTCCCTTTTCTTCTTCTGTGGAATTGTTTATGGTTGTGCTTTTAGCACTTCCATCTTCATATCAATTAAGATCAAGTTCAGGATTACTAATCCCACCAGTATCAGGATCATTCAAGTCCTCCATAACAGCTAGTTCTTGCTTCTTGGAGGTTTTTGAGATTTTTCTCTGAAAATCAGCACCCACCACCTTGTGTTGGTTTGCTGGCCTATAGTTTACTGCTGTCATTGTGCTAATTTTAGTTTTTCTCTCTCCATTTATCTTTACCCAAATGCTTCCTACTGGTCCAGTCTAATAAGTTGTGTGGATGTCCTACCACCCTCATAGGTAGGCTAGATCTACACTGCCACACAATCCATTTTCTGAGCCCAGATTATCTGCTTTGGATTTGATTATATGAATCTACACAGCTCAAAACAGATAATGTTGATCCAGCAACTGGATTAAACACAGCAGTGTAGATGGGTTCCCAGTGGCTGCCCCTGGAAAGGAAAGCTATAACATTCCCCACTTTTTAATCCTTGCATTGCATTTTTATTCTCAGAGGCTTTGTGAAGTGAATATTTCAAGGAAAGTGCTTTTAAAATGGCACTCTAATGTTTAAACTGCTTTTAATCCTTTCAATAGAATTTAGAAACGTTTGAAAAAAATATTGTTTATATATGGTTCATTCTATTTAAATGTGATTTTTGTATGTTTTTGATGATACTATAATCACTTCAATTTGTCAGCCCCTTGAGTTTATTTTTTTGGAGGAAAAATTCCTCCCACAGAAATTTAGCCAAAGTTTTTCAGTTGTCATGTAGAATTCTACCCTCAGCTTTTATTGCCGAATTTTTATGGCTGTAGAGTGCTTTTATCAGTTTCTTTGATTTTAAAAACTCTATTTTAATGTATTTACATTTTATGGCTCTCTCCTTCTGCACAGATGGGAAGAATGCATTCCATGATACCGTTGTGTCTTTCACCCAGATCCCAGTTCACTGTATCACTGCAAGCAATCTTTTTGAAGTGTTTGTGTCGACAAGTGTTGATTAGGCTTTTCATGAAGGATTCCAGCTGGCTACATAAAACATGAATACAATGTTCGAAAAGGAGCTTTAAGAAAGTGGTTGTATCAATAGAGGCTAAGGAAGAGCACTGGCGTCTATTGGATACAAAGTCTCAGAGATGCATCCTTTTGCATACTGATCCAGACTAATACGGCTATATCTTTGAATATTGCTAGCTCTGTTAGATTTCATGTTTTCATTGCATCTGTTAAAAGCATCTGTTAACATTGCATCAACGCTTGCACAAATGCTTCAACAAGACAGTATGGTAGCAGTTCTATATACATTCAATATGTTCTGCCCCTATGCTATCTTAAGTATTTGAAAGATGAACTGGCTGCACAGGGAACAGATCAGAGACTATATAGTTGACTCAAACAAGAGTTTATTAACTGACAAGAATTTTTGACTTTCTCTCCTGAGTTTCACTACAAAGTCTTGATGAGAAGATGTAAAGTCTTTGAGAGGTAGACACAGTTCTAGCCAAACTGTGGCTCTTGAAGCTTTATTTCTTCTTATTATCCCTTTTTTGCATGGTGTTCAACTGTCTCTAAGATATTTAACTATGGATGGACTTGAATATAGAGCCAATTGAACTTGAATACAGCTCCGACTAGACTTGAATACAGCTCTGACTGGACTTGAACACGGCTCCAGCTGGACTTGAACACAACTCCAACTGGACTTGAACACAGCTCCAGCTGGACTTGAATACAGTTCTGACTGGATCTTCTATTTGGAATATTAAAACTTTAAAATAAATAACACTGAATGCGAACAGAGGTAGAATGTATGTAATAGGAAAGGTTTTAAAGGATAATGTGGGGCAGATGACTCAACAGGTAATTGAAGTGCTTATGAGGACATTTTGCAAGGAATTGATCAGCAGGGCATTATTTTCTTCATTCAGGGAAAGCACATTGGAACAGCCACGTTTTCAGGCTCCTCCTAAAACTGCTTTCATAAGAACATAAGGAATGAGAGCCAGAGTCGGGGGCCATCTAGTCAGCAGAAGGCCCAGTGGCCCCTCGTCCCCACTAAACGTGCCTGCGAAAGCAGTGGGAGCGAGAGTAGGGCCTCTCCAGATGATCAGAGAGATCGCCTGGGTTCATAGACAGAAATGCAGTCACGCAGGTAGATGGCTCCCAAACCTTTCAGGGCGTTGTAGGTAAGAACCTGCACCATGAATTGGGACCGGAAGATGAACGGCAGCCAATGGAGCTCCTTAAACAGGGGAGTTGACCGCTCCCTGTAAGTTGCTCCAGTTAGCAATCTGGCTGCCGCCCGTTGGACCAATTGAAACTTCCAGGCTGTCTTCAAGGGCAGCCCCACGTAGAGTGCATTACAGTAATCCAATCTGGAGGTGACTAAGGTGTGAACCACCATGGCCAGATCCAACTTCATGAGGTACGGTCGCAGTTAGTGCACAAGTTTTAATTGTGCAAAGGCCCTCCCAGCCACCGCCGACGCCTGAGCTTCAAACGTTAGCAACGAGTCTACGAGGACACCCAAACTGCGGACCTGTGACACCCAAAGTGCAACCCCGTCAAGCACACTTTGAACTGCATTATATAGTTAGTGTACTCACATGATGTTGACTGAACTGCATTGAACTGGATTGTATGAGTCTACCCTGCCATATAATCCAATTCAATCTGCAATGGCAGTGTAGATGGGGCCTGGGAGTAATGTGATGCATGGCATCAATTTACAAAAGAACAAAAACATTGTGGAAAAGAAATATTATTGTCCTGCAATTGTTCAGCAAGAATACAAAAGGAAAGAGCTCAGTATGTTGAAATAATGACAGTTGCATTTGTTCTGTGACTAGAATAAAGGAAATAGTGTTTGACAATCATGTAAAATTAAATCCAATTGTTTGTCCCAGCTAAAATAGAACCATTGAACCATTTGCTAAATAGAAAGTCAACACTTAAGAAAATTTTCTGGCTTTATTTCTTCTACTCTAACTGGAAAGAGTAATTTGACTCAATCCTTAGTATTTAAAATCATTTTGTATAGATATGGTTGGTCAGACTGCCTAAATTGGCAGCACAGAAAAGAAATCTCAGTAAAACTCACAATTATTGTTTGTTGGATAATTGCAGTGTGACTTTGGAATACCTGCTAATTGGAAATCATCTGACAAAACAAGAATAATCAACCTCCACGTTCGCTAAGGTAGAGGCAAATGACATCTACAAAAGACAAAAAAACTGCAAATAAAAACCCACCCTTTAACGTAAGAAAACACTTCTCCAGTAATATCTAGTGCCCCTTCCACACTGACCCTATATCCCTGGATCTGATGCCAGATTATCTGCTTATCACAGATTGTCTGGCAGTGGAGACTCATATAATCCAGTTTAAAGCAGATTTGACCATAGAATATTGGAAGACCTATAGAATCCTCACATACAGAACATTTTAATAAAATCCATAAATCATCTAATCTGCAAAAGTCAAACCTGCAAATGTGGTGAACTGGCTGCTTAGTCAATTTGAAGGCATTGGCTCATTCCTTAGTGTAGCACAGTGTTTCCCAACCAGTGTGCCATGGAACACTAATGTGCCATGAGCGATCATCAGGTGTGCCGTGGGAAATTGGAACCTCCAATACCCTTTCTTCCCCCTCCTGCCGAACACTTTTTCTTCTCCACTCGGGCTCCCTTCTTCCCAGCCTCGCTTTCCCCAAACTCCATCTGTGTTCACATTTGGGCATATTGAGTATTCATGCCAAGTTTGGTCCTGATCCAACATTGTCTCAGTCCACAGTGCTCTCTGGATATAGGTGAACTACAACTCCAAAACTCAAGGTCAATGACCACCAAACTCTTATAGTATTTTCTCTTGGTTATGGGAGTTCTGTGTGGGAAGTTTGTGTCTTTCTGCCATTCCTGCCAGGATATCTATCTTGTGTTCATCGAAACAGGCCCAGGTTTCACACTGAGTGTATAAATACATTTAAAAACATATTAACTCTATGTATTACTGTGTTAGAGTGTCATTTTGTGTCATTTTGGTTGGTGGTGTGCCCCAGGATTTCGTAAATGTAAAAAGTGTGCCACGGCTCAAAAAAGGTTGGGAAACACTGGTGTAGCACATCCCCTAGATCTCAGCACATCAAAGCCAGTTCTGTAGAGCTGAGAATATTCCAGGTTTTCTGAATGCTTTGAAGACTGCCAAAGAGAAGGAAAAGAAAGCTCTACCACTGCAGAGACAGTGGCCCCTCCAATAATAATAATAATAATAATTATTTGTATCCTGCTTTTCTCCCTAAACAGGACCCAAAGTGGCTCACAACATTTTAAAACAACACAAGTCAACTATACATATAATAATAACCTGTAAAACCAAATTACAAAAAGGCATAAACAAACTTTTTTAAAAAAAACACACAAATACAGTTGTTGACAGGAAAAACATCAATACTTCTACACTGCCATATAATGCAATTGCAAACTGTAGTATATGGTCACCAGTGTAGACTTACATAATGCAGTTTAACTGCACTTAAGTGCATTATATGGGTCTATACTCATCAAATAATGCAGTTTCAAATTGCATTATATGGCAGTGTAGACGGGGCCAGTGAAACATAACATTAAGGCCATTGAATGGCACAATACAGTGGGCCATCATCCTATCAACGAATGTCTTTTACTTGCTGTTGTATATATTTGTGTGTTGATGGTTAGCTTTTACCCACTATAATTGCAACCCACACAAGATAAGACTATAATGGCAAGGGAAACAGCTATTTTGGTTTCTTCAGAATTCAAAGAACACCTCCCATTTCCCAAGCTCATTTTTTGTGCTCTATCAAAACAATTTAACCTCACTCCAAAATGTAGCCAAAATGGTCAAATTTGGTGCAGGTGAAATTGGTTGATCAAGTAATAGAGCCCTAGTTCTGCCACTGATAGAATTGTTCTTCTTACTTGACATTTTCAAGACTAGTGTTATCATACCTCCACTAGTTTGTAGACACACATGTTTCTTATTAAGTGTGAACGTTACTGAATAAGGTCACTGTTGCTCGTTCTTGGTCAAAAAATAATGTAACCACTTTTATCAGTTTTATACTTATTTGTGCAATGTTTTTGACACAAAATAAAAAAGTGGAAGTGCCATTTTATGGATCATTCAGACAATGGTTGAATCCTTAAAAAAAGAACTGGAAAAGTAAAAAGTTTGCAAGCAAATAATCTGGAGTTTGTTTGCAGATCTGGGTTTTCTGGGACAACAGAAAAGTCATTTGGATATCAAAATAAAAGTTATATCATTTGGATATTAAAATAAAAAGTTACTGCTACTAATTCCACAACTCTGCCAACATTGCACCCATTTGCAGAAGTCCAAGATTAGTTCCTAACTGAAACAAATGGGACTACAGTAGTGTCTCGCTTCCAGCCTTCACTTATCCAACATTCTGTATTATCCAACACAGTCGGCCTTCTACCTGGATCCACAACTGTTTCATTACATTGTGATGTTTTATTTATTTATTTGGATTTATTTATTTATTTATTTATCGATTTTGTATTCCGCCACTCCCATCAGGCTGAATGTATATATGGGCAACATGTCACAGACATTACACATAGTAAAATATGGTAGTAAAAAAACAGCATATAAAAAATACATTAAAATATACATTAAAAATCCTAAAACAATACAACAGTCTGAACACACATAATAGCAGGTGTCAGAGAGCCTGCAGTTTCCAATAGCAGAAGGCCTGCAATTTAAAGGCCGAACGCCTGTTGGAATAACAAAGTGCTAAATGCGTAAATAGAGTAATTACTACGTAAGGTTACCATGTATTGAACTGCCTTTTCTGTCAGCTTGTTGTAAAACATGATGTTTTGGTGCTTAATTTGTAAAGTCATAATGTAATTTGATGTTTAATAGGATTTTCCTTAATCCATCCTTATTATCCAACATTTTCGCTTATCCAACATTCTGCTGGACCGTTTATGTTGGATAAGCAAGACTCTACTGTAGTCATATCTAGTTTGGTACATGTAATGAATCTCGCACCTCAGGGCCGTAGCCAGGATTTTGATTCGGGGAGGGATGAGTTTGATTCGGGAGGGGCTGAGTCTGAGTAAGAGAGGGGCTACCCTACCAAACCATTTGTATTGTTATCCCAATAACCCCATGAATGTGGGATATAATGAGCATGGTGATCACATCATGATATGAATAAACATAACAGTTTAAATAATGTACCAGTAAGGCCTTCTCGCGGACCACCCTGAGAATTTCGGGGGGGGGGGCTGAAGCCCCCTAAGACCCCCCCCCTGGCTACATGCCTGTCGCACCTGATCACACAATCTCTTCCTTTCTTTTCAAGTGAAATTATACTTTTCACAACAAAAAAAGGAAAATGTAAAAATACTGCAAGTAATTAATATTGATTTCCCTCTTTTGATATGTAACTGGAATTGACAGAAGAGTAAGACAAGTAATGGCACTAGGGTTGCCAACTGTCCCGTACTGAAAGGGGCGTCCCGTATTTTGGCCCCAAATTTCATGTCCCTTATTTTCAGCTCCTATCCCGTATTGACGGGACAGGTGACAGCAGGAGGCGAGGCCTGGCCAATACATACACACACATACTTACTTCTTCCTCCTCCTCCATCCTGACCTACATGCTAAAACCCCACACTCATTGCTGTGTGATTGAGCAACATGTTGCTACCCCTTTTGGCTCCTCCCACTTCCTCTCGCCTCCCCACGCGTGGCCAGGAATTGTAGTCCAAGGCTGCCTCCTCTTGATTGAGTGGTGTGCACAGCCCTTTTGGGTAGGACTCCATTTCCCAAGAGCCCTCATTCCCGGGGGGAGGAGGAGGAAAAGAAAGAGGGAGAAGGGGGCCTGCCAGTTTTCATGTTGCTGCCGGGGAGCGGCCTGAGGGAGCTGCAGGCACGGTGTGGGGAGATGCGGGCCTGCATGGAGCTGGTGATCATGGAGACCCAGAGCCAGGTCTGCCATGCCCTTGCCCACCTCAACCGCGGGGCCGCCTTCACCGTCGACTGCTGGGAGAGGAAGGAAGGTGACCCCCTTCCAGGCACACAAATTACAGCCACACTGGGGCTGAGGGGCAGGTGGTGGGGGTCTCTGGAGGGCTTTTGAGCCAGGCTGGCATCTGTAGGGAGGGTATGAGGACTCACCCATTTTATGCTAGGCCCAGACCAGCATAGCAGTTTGGCATCCATGGAAAGCAGGATAGCCAGCAAAGGGGGAGTGGCTTGGATCCTTCTCAGGGAGGGAGAGAGAGCTGCATGGGAGTGGCTCAGAGCAGAGGGGAGGAGCCGAGCTGCTTGAGAGGGAACAAAGTGTAGCTTATTCAGCAGTCAGTTGTTAGAGCTGAAAGAGACAGCAGTCAGTTATCAGAGCTGTAAGAGAAAGCAGTCTCTGGACAGACAGTTGTCTTGTAGTACTGACGGGGAAAGTTCTGTGTGAAAGCTGACAGGTAGTCAGTCACAGGCTTTGTGAATCTCTAGGGGTAGAGATCAGCTCACTTCTCTGGAGAAGCCAGCTATAGAAAAACTCTAGGATAGAGTTAGTAGCTAGGGTGCTTCTGGTAGACTGAGTGTTAGCTCAGGAAAACTAGGTTAGTTAGTTGAAGACTACTCATGTCTAGTTTTAATATTAGAGTGAGGGAGTTTAGTTTAGTTTAGAGAGACAAGTTTCGCACTGTCTAGTTTTGTAACGAAGATCTAAGAAACCAATCTTAAGTAACCAATACGCTCTAGAACCATTCTGAATAACCATTACGCATTTGTGCTTTAAGATCTGCCTGTTAAGTTAATAAATGTTTATTTATTTATTTATTTATTTGTTCCATCTTGTATTCCGCCCCTCCCTGCAGGCTCGGGGCGGATAACATCATGTTCTATCTTGTTAACTTTTTAAGAAAGCTTTCAGTGTGCTTCATTACCTCAGTGTGTGCCAGTTCCCGCCTTCCCACATTCCCAGTCAAAGGGGAAAGATTTTACCTCAGAAATCCTCTTAGTTTACCTTCAATTTGGAGCCTAGTTTAACTATTATTTAAAAGAAATCCTAGAAAACCACTTTTAGGTTTGTGGCAGCGTCCTAGTGGTTAAAGCCTCCTAGTTTTATAGCCCAGGTCGTCACAGATGGCTTGGGTTGTGCCTCCTTGCAGAATGAACCATGGGGCCTCATCCAATTAGATGATATTGCCCTGAATGCATGCAAAAGGTGGCTTCTGTTAGACCCCAGTCTAAAGATCAGTCAACAGTGTGATGCCGCAGCTGAAAAAAGCCAAGGCTGCATCACAAGGAGTATAGCTAGGGTTGCCTAACGTTTGATTTTCAAGTTTTTATGAAGTGTCCCTTATTTTTGTGAAAAATCCCATATTTTTAGGTAAATGTCCCTTATTTCTTATATCAAAAAGTGGCAACCCTAAATGGCACTATACCAGTAGTTCAGATTGTGCCAAATATGAAACAATAATAGGCTGCAGGTGGGGTCTACTGATTAAAATAGCAGGATATTCCTTGTGAAAAACTTTCTGATAAGTAAAAATTATCAAACTGCACAGGGAAAAATATAATATTACAGAAAGTTTTCTATGGACCACTGTCATGACTCTTCTTACAGCTGAGTACAGAAAAAGCCCACAGCTATACTATATTGTCCTATTGTACAAGGAACACTATTACTCGACTCATTCTCTGGAGCAGTAATTCATTCTTTCACATATATAGATATTGATGCACACACCTGACAAACCTCTCCCCCTTCCCCATGGTGAGCAGCTAGCTTTGCCAAAAGGTTTACTTTGATTACCAGCCAAAACACAGCCGATGTCAAGTGCCCAGCTGTTAAATCCCCTTGTTTCAAATGCCAGACCCCAGTACCATTGATTGACCCATCAAAATGGCCAATTTCGCTCCTCTTTATGAAATTCCTCAGACTTGAGTTTTATCCACTTGCATAGAAATCTAGGCCTTTCAGCCTCATGTTTCCTGTTAAGTTATGTGAACGAGAAATCATGTGTGTGAAATACTATGTTGCCCTGTGCCAGTTAGTCACATTGAGTGATTTTCATAATTTTCTATATTATTCATAAGGATGTTTTGGTCCCTTCTATCATAAATCCTTCAATCTGCGTTATTGACTCTCACTTCAAACACCGCTTAGGGCCCATTCACACTGCTCTTTATTTCAGGATCTGATCCCAGATTATCTGATTTAAACTGGAATATAGGAGTCCACACTGCCAGATAACCTGGGATAAACAGATAATCTAGGATCAAATCCTGGGATAAAAGGGCAGTGTGGAAGGGCCTTTAGTTGATGCTGGGATAACCAATTGTCTCTGGGATTTTGCTTTCTGTATAATATGCTTCCCTGTCAATTGGTTTTAAATTATCTTTAGCCTTCTTGGCCACAGAGCGCTGTGCTTTTTCAAACTACAACTCCCATGATTCCATAGCATGGAATCGTGGCAGTTAAAATGTTGTCAAGCAGCATTAATGGTCCAGTGTCAATGGATGAATTCCAGGGAGTTTTCTGAGTCAGTTGGTCTCATGGAAACCTATTCAGTGATCTTGGACAAGTCACACTATCTCAACCTCAGAGGAAGGTCATGGCAACTGAACAAATATTGCCAAGAAAATCCTGTGACAAGTCCATCTTAGGAGCATCAGATAGAAATTCAAGATACACAATAACCATATACATATGAATTTGCCTTTTCTGCTATTGTATCCAATGACTATCTGTGCATTGCTTAGAGCAGTGGTTCCCAACCTTTTTTTGACCAGGGACCACTTTGATCAGGGACCACTCTCCAACACTAATACCCAAAAGGTTACAAATCAGTTTTTGATCAACTTTAGATTTGGTATACATATTTGGGATGCTGATTCTGAAAATTGAATTGGATAGACCACGTCAGCTCTAATTACTGAAACAGAACATATACCACCCAGTAGTCACAATCTGCTCACCCATAGAAAACGATATTTATTTATTTATTTATTTATTAGTCAATTTTATATTCCGCTCCTCCCAGCAGGCTCGGGGCGGATCACAACAAGGATAAAATGTACAATACAAGTGTACAATGATAAAACAATAAAAACACAGTCATAATCCATAGCCAACTGATTACATGTCATCGTTCTTAGGTTCGAATATTGGTGAGCCTCTTCGTTCGGATCAGCCGAAGGCTGTTCTAAAGAAGACAGTCTTACAGGCTCTTCGAAAAGGACCAAGTTCATGTATTGCCCGGACATGATTGGGTAGCGAATTCCAGGACATGGGAGCCACAAATGAAAAGGCCCGTATTTAATAAGCCTCAGCACTATAAGAAGGTTTTGCAAGACCAGTTACTCTCATGGCAATGGTGTCATAATGGTGAGGCTGTGGACCATATTTTAGTACTTGCGGACCACTGGTAGTCTACAGACCACAGGTTGGGTACCACAGGTTGTGTACCACTGGTTTAGAGACTAACATACATTTTATAACCTTTGCATAATCTATGACAGTGGTTCTCAACCTCCCTAATGCCATGACCCCTTAATACAGTTCTTCATGTTGTGGTGACCCCCAACCATAAAATTATTTTCATTGCTACTTCATAACTAATTTTGCTACTGTTCTGAATCATAATGTAAATATCTGATATGCAGGATGTATTTCATTCACTGGACCAAATTTGGCACATATACCTGATACTCCCAAACATAACTTCCATGACCAACAGAAAATACTGGAAGTGTTTGGTGGGCATTGACCTTGAGTTTTGGAGTTGTAGTTCACCTACATCCAGAGAGCACTGTGGACTCAAATAATGATGGATCCAGACCAAACTTGGCACAAATACTCAATATGCCCAAATGTGAAAACCGGTGGCATTTGAGGGGAATAGTCCTTGACATTTGGGAGTTGTAATTGCTGGTTCACCTACAATCAAAGAGCATTCTGAACCCCATCAATGATTGAATTGGGCCAAACTTCCCACACAGAACTCCCATGACCAACAGAAAAGACTGTGTTTTCTGATGGTCTTTGGTGACCCTTCTGGCATCTCCCCCTGGGTCCTGACTTCCAGGTTGAGAAATGCTGATCTATGACAATCCTAGATGGTTCCTGCTTCCATGTCCCTGCAAAGTCTATAATGGAGAAAGCCAGACATATGGGATAAAAAGGCTTCAAAGGGCCAGGTTGTCACTTGATAATTGTAACCACCCTACATGTGTGAAAAGCACCGCTATTAATCCCTTCTGAGCAGGACACTTTCATACATTATCCTTTGGAAAAAGTGTGAAACTCACCCTTTTTTCCTCCAACACGTTGTTTGGATTATGAGAATACAAAACTGGTCTGCAATTAGAGCTTAGCAGCAAGTCTGGTCCCATTTATAAAAGTAAACTCTCTGTCTTCAATCACAGCTGGGAGATTTACAAGCCCTTTGCTGTGCTGTTTTGCTTTAGCTGTCTTGGGTTTAAACAGAGACTTTTTCCACCCAGTCCTTTCCATTTGTGTTCCTTCGAGCTTATTTTGCTTTGCCATGAAGGTGGGCTGAGCAGAGCCACACTGACGAAAGAGTGGGCTGTTCCCCTGATCGAGAAGTGCTCTTTCCCTTCTCTGTTCATGCCTGAGTTGGAGAGAGCAGTGCACAGGCAGTGTCAGCCGCAACAGTTGAGCCTGCTATTCCTCACCATCAGGAGGCAAACTCAGCTCAGCAAAACTCCCCATCTTTTAGGAGAGAGATACCAAGACCTAACAAAAAGTGTCTTTTGCTAATGAATACTGCTTGATTGCATCTGGACGAAAAATGGGTACCGGGGATTATATCTGCATTACCATGACTGGAGGTGCCCCTTGGGGCTTTAGACTTCAAGGAGGAAAGGACGAAAAGCAGCCTTTACAGATTGCCAAGGTAGGACAATAATAGAATCATGCTGTCTTTATCAATGGTTGGGAACGTTGTCTCAAGGATTTCTCTCCTCTTGTTACCCTGGACAGGATAGTATGTTCAAGTGCAACATCTTGATGAAAGCTTTATTGCAGTTCTTGTTTTCAATTTGTCAATGGTTCCTTGCAATTTATTTTCCCTTTTCTAGCATGTGTAAAGTTTCATTTTAAAATGACTAGCATATCCTATACTTTCTTACCTTGGTGACTTGGAAAGTACAAAAAAGTAGATTTCCCCTCCCTGTACATAAACATGATGTCCTCTGAGATGCTGATTATTTTAGCTCCTGTTGAACTTACTGAATGGTGTTGAAAGAACGGAGCAGCGAGGACCGGTTCTTAAGCTAGCAAACTCTCCTTTGATGAGAGATTTGTGACATTTTCCCTCTGTTCTTGGTCAAGGGAGAAATGTACAGCAGTGAGAGAATTGTACGCCTCCCATTTTGAGGAATCCTGGACAGCGTGATCATAAAGTTATTGCTTAACTTTCTTCAAAACCGTAATCTTTAGAATTGTCTTTATGAGATGCTGCTTGTGAATGCTGATATTAATGTTTGTTTTATTATGAACTGAATATTTGTGATGCACATCAGGGATCCTGTGAGGCTTTTGCTTTGAAATTTCCAAGGAAAATGTGTGATGATTCAGTATGTTAAAAGTCTTAATGAAAAATATATATAATATTTCCCAAAATTAGAGCATTGTATTATACTGTACTTTGGAAGTTAATTGACAATAGTTCTAGAGTCATAGTGTTTGAGAAGGTAGGAACAAGGATTATTTTATTTCTTAGCTTCAGGTTTGCATATAAGATGCTTACTTAAAGCTAAGAAACAAATAGTCCAGTCTTATATGTACCGTATGTTTATTTTAACATGTGGATGTAAAACTGTCCAAACTTTCTTGGATGTGCAGCCTGAATTTAGTGGGTCTTACCCCAAAAGACTACATGTATGGGATCACACTGTATGTGTCTGCTGCACACACACACACAAAGTCCTATTTAAAAGTTTTTTTCCATGTCAGGAGCAACTGACATGGTGAGAGCAAATTGGCCGTCTGCAAGGATATTGCCCAGGGGCACCTGGATGTTTTACCATCCCTTGGGAGGCTTCTCTCATGTCCTTGCATGAGAAGCTGGAGCTGACAGATGGGAGCTCACCTCGCTCCCGATTCGAACCACTGATCTTTTGGTCAGCAGTCCTGTTGGCACAAGGGTTTAACCCATTACACCACCTAGGCACGTTTATTTAAAAGTGAGACATATACTTCTCTGTAAATATGAATATATCAGGATTTACTTTTTAGCTCGCTTTTAATAAAAGAAAAAAAGGAGAATATCAGAAAACTGCAATTGTTTCAAAATCCTGTTAAACATACTAATTTTCAGAAGCATGATATATTCCACCAGTTGGGGAAACAGCAAGTAAAACATTATATTTTATCGTAAGTCATTAGTTTGTTTCTAAACAGATCAAAAGTATATCTTGGGAGTATACATTTAAAACTAGACTAAAAGAGATCTTCAATTTTTCCCTGTGTTAAAAAACACTACACCATATTTTCTTAAAAAGTAGCTGATGAAGCCAATTAAATATATCAATGTATAAATATCTTATTCTGAAACTATATGTATCCCTTTCTATGTTTAATATTCAAACCTTGTTTTGCAAGGGATGCTGCCATCTAGTGAAATACTCCTGCTACCTGGTGAATTTTGTGGCTGAATATAAAATGAATTTATATACATAGTTCATATAATTTTATATCTGAATTTTGAAGATTTTGAATGTGTGTGGAAACTTTTAAAATGGTAGAGTTGAAAGGCTTGGTGACAACTGGTTCATATGTAAGGGATAAAAAGAGAAAATATATGCATTTTTGAATAAATTCCCTTTCCGGCATAATTAAGGATCAATCCATGCAGCTATAGAAATAATAATAATAATAATAAAATATGGACGAACCCACAAGCACTCAAGGTGCAAACACACAAAAACACAAAAATTGGAAAGACAAGAACACAAAGCAATAACAACTAACATAAACATCATAAACCTGCCCCCACCTGGTTAAAATCAGTAAAATGCAAGAGTAGCAACAGATACAAAACACACTGCAATAATTATCACTCTCATAAAGTGCATGGTGACATAATCTCAAGATCCTCGAATTTCTAAACATGATCAAAGGGTTGTCTAAAATGCCATGTTTTCAATGGCTTGGAGAGCCATTGACAAAAGGCTTGGAGAGTGGGGGCTAGCCTGATCTCTCTCAGGAGGGCATCCCAAAGTCAGGGGGGCCACCACTGAGAAGCCTCCCCCCTTTCGTCCCCACCAACCACACTTGAGACGGAGGCAGGACTGAGAGGAGGGCCTCCCCGGTAGATCTTAGTGCTCGTGCCAGTTCATAGAAGGAGATGCAGTCTTGAAGATAGGTTGAGCCCGAAGTGTGTGGGGCTTTATAGGTAATAACCTGCACTTTGAACTGGGCCTGGAAACTCATCGGCAGCCAGTGGAGCTGCTTTAATAGGGGTATAGTATGCTCCCTATAGAAGAGCCCCCGGTGGCACAGTGGGTTAAACTCTTGTGCCAGCAAAACAGAAAATCGACAGGTCAGAGGTTCGAATCTGGGGAGAGCATGGATGAGCTCCCTCTGTCAGTTCTAGCTCCTCATGCAGGGACATGAGAGAAGCCTCCCACAAGGATGGTAAAACATCAAAACATCTCGGCGTACCCTGGGCAATGTCCTTGCAGACGGCTAATTCTCTCACACCAGAAACAACTTGCAGTTTCTCAAGTCGCTCCTGAAACACACAAAAAATGTTCCCTATAAACAGCTCCAGTTAATAATCTGGCCGTTGACTTTAGCACTAACTGCAGTAAGACTAAGAACTGGGTACAGATGTATATTCCCCAAATATTTCAGTGGTGATTCTTTGAAGATGCACACTGAAGCAGAAATGCATTCAATATCATTCACATTTAACCCTGATTTGCTTCTGTGGTATTCCAACTTTTCAAACCACATTGAAATGAATAGAGGCAACTCGACGTTTTGTCCCATTGAAAACTGAGGAATACACTTTTGGAGAATGTGGCTGCAGTCCTTGAAAACTTATGCCATAAAAATGTATCTGCCTTTAAGATGCCTTAACTTTGTTGTTTATAAAGTTTAAAAAGTGGAAACACAGGGCAGAAAAGTTAAACAAGAAATAGAAACCTTGTTCAAAAGATTATGTGCTTTTCTTTCTCAGTGTGTTGAATTGTTATTTCCTGCTCTTATGCACTAATGTATTCACGGTTGGGTGAAACAACCGGCTCTTATGCTAAAACCACTGATATGAAATGCTTTTAATTTTCAAATATAGAAAACCTAGGAAGTGGGCTCATTTGAAACAGCCCTTATCCAAAAAAAGTCTTGGGAATCCATCTGGTTAGAATCTTTCCCAGCACACTGTTGGCCTATGATAGAGAGGGAAGCCTGCCAAACTTGGCTCCAGTATATTCTTGTACTAAAATTTCCCAAGAGATCTAATGATTCAGCAGATCTTCAGAGCATACTGGCTTTCTGATGATTTCTGGAGACTCTGGCATGTCTGGTATTGAAAGCTTCAAGAAGTGGTTTAGTCTGCTTTTCTTTCTAGTCTTTCATCCTAGGTGTAAGTGATCATTCTTCTTTTGTTCTGGAATAAGAACCCAAGAATTTGCCTTACATAAGAGGTGACCCGTAAGCTGAAAACATATTTAATACTCTGCCAAAACCAGGAATATCATTACTCATTTCTTTAGCCCCTTTCCTATCATCTTCCAGCTGTGAAGGCTGAAAGATGTGGAGAAGAATCACAAGTCAAGCATCTCTCCCTATCTCCAACTTTAACATATTGACTGTTTGAGCAGAGGACTTACACACAGAGAAATACTTCCTTCATGCGATAAAAGATCCACTTGTTGATGACACCAAGCGCAACCTCTTTGGGAAAAAATCGTTCCATAATAGGGGCATGACAGATAAAAATATTGTTCTCCCTTGTAGATGTTCTTTATATTTTTAGTGGAGGAGGTACATGAAGAAGAACGTTGCCAGATATGGAGATAAGCACCTTAACAAGAACCTAACTGAACTAATGAGATTCATACCCTTCAACATCTCAGAGATGAAAACCAGGACAAGCGTGGCCAAGCAACATCAGAATGTTGTCAAGATAGCAAAAGTTATAAATGAGGATACACACATAAACTGGAAGAGGCTTTTGCCTTTGCTGGCGTCAACAGGGAGAAGCAATGCTCCATCTTCTCTTCTCTCTTTCACTATTTGGGTGCAAACTACTCTTGTACTTTGAACTTAGATATTATTCCACTGGTGGGAGGAAAGCAGGGGAAAGTGTCTTGAAGAGTGGGGACCCGTTTTACCCTGGAAAGGTCCATCTTTGGGAATGCCAAACCATCCCACATTTTTTCTCTGCTACCTGAAGCTTTCTTCAATCAGGAGTTGGGGAACATCCAACTCCTGAAAATGGAGTCTTCTTACTGTCCCCACATGCTAGCAAGATGGATTCCCACGGGCAGCCACCGAATGTGGCTATGTGTCATGGGGTGGCCTCCGTGGGACTCCATTTTGCCAGGGTACAAAGACAGTAAGAAAACAGGGGAAAGTTAAGGTTGAATAATGTCATCAGTTTGCATCAATGGAAGTAAACCGATGATACAGGGGGAAAGTGAGAAAGGGAAACAGAAACTGGGACATTTTAAAAGCACACAAAAGTGTGATAACAAAGGATTACTCAGGATTATCCATATCAAATCAGGCAGTTGTAGAATGTGTGCATTTATGCATCATTTCTTGACTTTTATGATGATTTATTTTATGACTGAATGTTTATCGTCTATTGGCTTTGCATATTATTTTACATTGTAAGCTGCTCTGAGTCCCCACAGGGAGAGCCCCTGATGGCGCAATGGGTTAAACCCTTGTGCCATCAGAACTTCTGACTGAAAGGTTGGTGGTTTGAATCTGGAGTGTGGGGTGAGCTCCCATCTGTCCACTGTAGCTTCCCAAGTGGGGACATAAGAGAAGCTTCCCACAGGATGGTAAAACATCAAACATCCAGGCTTCCCCTACGCAACGTCCCTGCAGACGGCCAATTCTCTCACACTAGAAACAACATGGCAGTTTCTCAAGTTGCTCCTGACATGATGGGGCGGGATATAAATAAAGTCTGATTGATGATTGACTGATTTCTATATAACATCACCTTGTTTTACTAGGAAATTAGTATAGTAGACAGGTGGGGAAAATCACTTCAATTTTTCTGCTTTTCCATCACTTGCAAGTCACTTTTTTTTTTTGCAAAGAAGGGTTGCTTTTGATTAACTCTGGTTGCTATCCTGCGAATAAGCCAATATAACACCGGGCCTTATTTCTGAGTAGAAATTGATCATGCTATGCTATTAATATGTGCTATAAGTAATTCATCCTGGTGTTCAGTTAATTGCAGGTGTAACTGACTGGGGTATTTTGCTCAGTCAATTTTATTCTGACTGCATATTAAACTGAATGAACTAATTTGTTTATTTATGACAAAATATTGTATAGATACTAATTGGAGAGTCAAACACCAATTACTATTTCCAGAATTACACCACTCTACTCTTCCCCATTTCTGTAATCTTATCCCAACTCAGAACTCCCAGAATGATACAATTTAGAAGAATGAACCTTTCTTCAGAAACTGCTGTGGTTGATTTCATGTTACCTTAGCTGTTATGGAAGTTTGAATTCCAACTGTTTTAATGTGAGAAAATCAAGAGGGAGTATTACACAAAGTGCACTGTGTTTTAGTTTAACACTTCCTGTGTATATAATTATGCCAAGTATGTTCTCCCTGTCACTGTATTCACATTTAGGCAACAAATATTACTGTATATGTTAGGAGAAAGGCAAGAAGAGTGCCCTGAATGTATAGTGTGAACTTCTGAACTTGTTGCTTTTCTAATAATGGCTTTTTCTAAAGGAATCTCAAAGGCACATTTAATATGAAAAGAAAACATGTGTTGGATTCAGCCCTAGCATACTAAGCGCAAGCACACTGAATTTAATACACTTTCAATTAGTAATGATTAATTTGGACCCACTAAAATTAATATGTCTACGTTGGTGGGCTCCCCCACAAGCAACTCACGTGAACACAATGTTGGAATAAATAAAACTTTGAGTTAATCCAGAATGACTTTTCTTGTGTTTTAAAAATATGATTAATACTAGATCCAGTTCATTGCTATCTGTCTTTCTATCTGTCTGTCTGTATATCTGTCTATCTCTTTATCTAGACACAATTGTCTGATACACTGAATATCTTCTGCTGTTAATCTTGGAAAATATTTTCAATGTTTTGGATAACTCACTATTTCAGAATAATTGTCAAGACAGTTCACTTAGATGACATTTCAGGATGCTGATTGTTTATAATTTATTTAGGAATTTTAGTCTGCAGCTTGCTTTATTATTAATATCAGTGATTCCTCTGGTCATGCTATTTCATAGCTTGCAGAGATCCAAGAGAACATTTTAAATTAGTTTAAAAAAGGCACTGGCAACCATTACCTTTGAGCAGTATTGGTATCACATAAGTAGATGTCTCCCACCATTATCCAGGCAGCGATATTGTGCACCAGATGAAGTTTTTGAATTGCCTTTAAAGGCAGTGTCCAACATACAAGCACACTACAATAATCCAGCCTGGATGTCCACAGAGTATGAGAAACTGTGGCAATATCAGCCCTTTCCAGATAAGGCTGATGCTGGCATTTTAGCTGAAGCTTGTAAAAAGAACTCTTGGCTGCTGCTGCCACTTGAGCTTCCCCAGTCAGAACTAAGTCCACAAAGTGTATGCTTTTATTCCTCTGAGGGAACTGCAATCCCTTCTAAAACCAGATGTAATCCTATTCCTCCAAAGGTCATCTTCTTTGTTCTTGTCTTTATGTTCCTTCAAATCAACTCTCACTTTGAGTGACTCTTTTATGGGTTTTCTATGGAAGATTTATACCAGCAAGTTCCAACCAATGTGCTGTGGCATATTTGTGTGCCATAAAAGGTCTGTAAGTGTGCCATATCAGTCAGCCACAGGAAGTGCTGTACAGGTTGAATTCTTTTAAAATAAACTTTTTAAAAATATCCTGGCATTTTTCCAGTTTGAATATGAGTAGTTTCTCCACCTTCACAAAGGTTAGGGGCACAAAATCACTGCAAAAGTGGAAAAACCATGAACAAAAATTGCTATTTTTTCCCCTGAGAGAACACCTTTCTAGGAATAGTTAGCAACTCCAGCTTGACTTTAGAGTCACATTGGAGGGATTCCTGAAGAGCACATATTATTCAAATCCCCGGTTAATGGCTGGGAGAGGTGTGAGAGGTACATGTTTGAGCCAAGCATGAATCCAACCTGAGGAAACGTCAGGGAAGTAGTGCATTTGGAAGACAAGAACCACCCATTCATTCACTCTAAGGTGACAGTGGATGCTCTCCTTTCACCTTGTCCTCACCAATTTTCTTTGGTGGAAGAACAGAGTGGGCATTATTTCATGATGAATGGAGGTGTTTTTTCTGAGTGGTATAGCTGGTAAGAATAAACTGATAAAGGGAGATGGGTGGGAAAGACAATCAATGATGGGGTAAATCCAACTGTTGGCATGAGAAGAGAAATATTATTTGTGGAAGACAAACTAGAGGAGAGATTGAGTAAAGGTGCAACATGTGGGAAGGAGGGAAGGTTGTCCTGACTTCTACATTGGTTGCTAATTGGTCACTGACTCTTCCAGACCAATAGCTACATACCCACACACCACTTTCCCTACATTCAATAAAGCCTCAGAACATTTTAGTTCATTTCACATTGAAGTTCAAAGTGACTATCAGTCTGCAACAATCTTTCGGGAAAAATGTTATAACTATGACCACAAGTATACTAGTATTCCCTGGTGCACTGGGTGAGAAAAACATGTCAGTCTACCAGACAGATTTATTTATTTATTTATTTCCAGCATTTTACCCTGCTCTTCTCAACCCCCAAGGGGGGACTCAGAGCGGCTTACGCAAAGGCACAACTCGATGCCCACACAGTAAAACACAATATAAAACCCCAGAAACATTCAACATTAAAATACATTAAAATACAATTACATTAAACATCATACGCATTCATATAAGTTAAAAACAGTGTTCCGTCCATAAAAGCATTGAGCCCTATTCATCACTTTCCATTAAAATCCAATCTAAAATGCTGCCTTGTGCTAGTGTGCAAACGCCTGGTCCCATAGCCAGGATTTTACTTTTTTCCTGAATGCCAGGAGGGATGGAATTGATCATATGTCACTGGGAAGCACTTTCCACAGACGGGGAGCTACCACCAAGAAGGCCCTCTCCCTCGTCCCCACCAACCGCATTTGAGAAGTTGGCGGGAATGAGAGCAGGGCCTCCCCAGAAGATCTTAGGTTATGAGGTGGGACGTAGTGGCAGATGCGTTCGGACAAGTAAGCTGGGCCAGAACCGTATAGAGCTTTAAAGGTCAAAACCAGCACTTTGAATTGAGCTTGGAAGTGGTTAGGCAGCCAGTGGAGCTGACACAACAGGGGGTGGTATGCTCCCTGTATGTAGCTCCAGTTAGTAATCTGGCTGCCGCCCATTGGACTAGTTGTAATTTCCGAACTGTCTTCAAAGGCAGCCCCATGTAGAGTGCATTGCAGTAATCTATTTGGGATGTGACCAGAGCATGGACGACCATAGCCAGATCAGACTTCCCAAGGTACGGGTGCAGCTGGCACACGAGTCTTAACTGTGCAAAAGCTCCCCTGGCCACCGCCGAGACCTGGGGTTCCAGGCTCAGCGATGAATCCAGGATCACTCCCAACCTGCGAACCTGCGTCTTCTGGGGGAGTGTAACCCCATCCAACACAGGCTGTAACCCTATACGCTGTTCAGCCTTTCGACTGACCAGGAGGACCTCTGTCTTGTCTGGATTAAGTTTCAATTTGCTAGCCCTCATCCAGTCCGACACAGTGGCCAAGCACCGGTTCAAAGTCTGGACAGCCTCCTTAGTGACAATTGGAAAGGAGTGACAGATCTGGACGTCATCTGCGTACAGATAACACCTTACTCCGAAACTCCGAATGATCTCTCCCAGCGGTTTCATGTAGATGGCTCAAGAAACATTAGTGTAGGAAACCTTTCATGTCAGTATATCAAATACTCAGCAATGCTACTGAACTATGTGGCAGTTCACTAGAAATGTCTTTCCCAGTGTATGTGAATCTGAAAAAAAGAAAATCATCTTTTTCCAGTCCTTTTAAGAGTTATACAACAAACATGGCATTCAAAGTTCCTTTGACCTACTCACAGAATAGAGCCAAAGATCTAAATTCCAGCCTGAATATCATCACATTTAAAAGAATACATATAAATGAGTAGTGCTACTTCCCATAACTGAGTATTTATTTATTTAGATTATTTATATCTTGTCCTTCTCACCCCCGGAGGGGGACTCGGGGCAGCTTACAAAAGGCTCTGTAATGGTAAGGTGGTGTGTTTAGATGCAAATCATCAACCTGCTCAGCTGTGGATGATTTTCACATATCGTTGTATTCATTCTTCTTAAAATGTTAGTTTTCAAGCTCTACAGTATCTACAGTATTTATGAAGAATCCATTCAATAAGCCTATAAACGGTGTATTTTAACATTGTGATAAATGTTTTAAATTTTTATGTATACTTATATGAATTCTTGTCCCGGCATTGAATGTTTGCCGTATATATGCTGTGCTCCACCCTGAATCCCCTTCGGGGTGAGAAGGGTGGAATATAAATGCTTTAAATAAATAAATAATTAATATCCTGTGTTTAACGATGACACGAGTAAGATATTGTTATTCCAGCTATGAAGGATAATTCATATATTTTTTCCACAATGAGACTTCAATATATTAGCAGATTGATACAAATACACATCAATGAGTTTGCTGTGTATTTCTGAATAAGTTAATTTTATATTTTTCTCCCTTCATTAATCCCACTAGATCTGAAAAATATTTATTTATTTATTTATTCACCACATTTGTATACTGCCTTTCTCAGCCCGGAGGCAACTAGATATGCCTAGATATAATCTGTTGGTTCTAATCAATGATCTTATCAGAATATTGTGTTCCATGTACAGGATGATTCAAGATATCCATATTTATTGTTTATTATTAAATCAAAATCCTGAAGTCAACTATAAAATACCCATCTTTGGTATGCTGTTTCTATCCATAGTGTGTTGTGCAGACTGATTGACTGACTGGATATAGTAATACAGAAAGGCAAGTTAAATGATGAAGAATAGCAAATCATATAGGGAGTAAATTGGCTTTCGGTGAGACTTCTGTGAGGAGTGGCTGTTAGGATTGGATTTAAATCCTCACACAATGAATGTGTCATACTGTCATACTGAACAACTGTGGAAAAGGCAGGACCACTAAGAGCTGGAACAGGACCTTGGGCAAAATCAGCTCCCATCCTCCAAATCTTATAAACCAAATGTTACACATTGCTAGCTTTGAATTGTATTTATACATCTTGGTGCTTATAGGAGATGGATATGCACAGATTTAGCAGCAGATTTAATAGATACTCTCCAGTATACTGAGATAACATAAAAATCATCACACTAGAGAAAAAAATCCATGTAAAATCCGGTTTCTGCCTCCTGAAGAATTCTGGAATTTGTAGTTTAGTGAGGCTGTTAAAGGCTCCTCCTTAAACTACAAACCCAGAATTCTGCAGGAGGCAGAAACCGGATTTTATGTAGATTTTCTCTAGTGTGATGAGGCTATATCCAGGGTAGCAGCAAAAACTCTACATTTATTTGGCCACTCAAAAGGTGCAAAACATGTTACACAATCTTTCATAGCTCACAGTAATCACCATAAAGCATGGATGGCAACAGTCATTTTAGGGGAGGAAATTTCAACTGCATCAGGAGAATCTGGAATTTGTGAAATAACATGGTTTGGAGCTCAGTCTATGAGGTTTTCACCCCCAGCTGTCTTGAATCCCATTTTGAGAAAAGGCAGGATATAAACTCAATAAACAAACAAACACAGGCAAAACAATTTGAAATTGGTTGTCCTTGGAACATTTTAGCTTTTACAGGACGTCCATTTGTCTCCAGCTGTCTCAGTATGGAGGCTTCTAAAGGAGCTCACTGAATTCTTCTTACAAAATATGTTATAATCTTGCACAAGACAGATATGGGCTAGATCCCAAAAGAACCCCATTTTGTTTTTTATAATGGAGAAAATGGTTTACTCCCTTGCTTTGCTTTTGTGTTTCAAATTTCACATGGCCAGCCAACACTGTGACCTTTACCTATATCAAACCCACACAGCACCTAAAACTCAGCTTTAGCATCTCGATAAAAATGTGGCTCTATCATCACAATTCTACTCCTAAAATGACATTTAATATCCATGCCTGACAGCAAATCTTCAAATGTTTGCGTAATATAGATTGCACTAGTGTTGCGCTCATAAAAGCATCACTATAATGTGTTCTTTGGATTTTGAAAAAGTTACTTTTTAAAGTATTGTTTGGGTTTTTTTGTCCAACATTGTCCAGGCTCCAGAAGTTTAGGCCTTGGAGGTTTTCACCTCTTCACGCGCTCTCTTCTCAGCCTTGAGAACAGGAAACTGTTGAGAATAGAGGCTAAAGGAAAGGTGTGAAGTCAGCAATGCAGAAGAGAATGGGAACAGAGGCAAGAAATTGGGCTATTTGTGCAGTATGTTAAGTGGAGTGAGGAAGTTGCTTCAAGTAGCAGATGCTGGAAAGTGGGGAACAACAGTGAGAAGTTACAGAACAGAATACATCTCTCATTTAATAGAGATCTGTTGCTCACAGGTATGCTGCCTCATTGCCATGTTGAAATATGATTCAATTACCAGTGGTTTGCTTCCATAAGTAAAAGGGAGTAGCAACATACTTCTTCATTTCGGGCAGTAAAATGTCTTCTGACCTTCAGACCTTCAGGAAGGGCACTGACAGATTCAAGTCAAAGCTCAATGTTAAAAGTCTTCAAACTGTACTTGATCTGAAGTAATGCCAGAGTCATCAGAACAATTTGACCTTGAAAACCAACATTGGCCTAAAGCCCACAGAAGTAAATATAATTTTGTGTGCTTTTATCTGTGTTATTTCTAAATTGAGTATCCCATGAATGGATGTTGTTACAAAATCAGAATATCATTGTCCCCTTCGTTTGAAGGTTCAAGCAAAGGACAGCACTAATTAAAGCAGCTTAGAAAGGTCGTCTTCTTTTCTCTGCTGAGAGTACAATTTAATTACCCTTGATTTTCAGAAATAAATTACATGTTGGGTTTAAGGGGTATTTGCAGATCAGGTTTCACACATTGTTAAATTATGTAGCACATCAGGAAAAGGGAGGCTTATTGCAATCTGCAAGCTGTGTCTCTTATAGGCACTTCTCTGGGTTGTTGAATTTGAGTAATATAGTAAAAGCAGACCCCAAGTTACAAACAAGATAGGTTCTGTAGGTTTGTTCTTAAGTTGAATTTGTTTGTAAGTTGGAACAGGTACATTGTAAGGTGTAATTACACACACATGCAAGCTTTGGATAGCATAGGGAAGCGTTAAGACCCCCGTGGTGTTTGTTTTGCTGTCTTTGCCCCTGTTCAGAAGATTTCACCCCACTTTCTGTCCCTGTGAATGGAATGGGGTCAGATGTTTGTAATTTGAGGATTACTTGTTTGGGAAGAAATTCTTCAACCACTTTCTTTGCAACCTCAATATACCTTCTGGTTGATTTGCCCACCTGCTAAGGTCCATGTCCTCATCCTACTGAACATTTGCCTAGGCTCTTTATTGTAAAAGAAATACGAAATCCATAAAACCATTGCTAGGCATTTAAGCTTCATATTTAAAATGACCATGTTGTAAGAAGCCCCTTGGTTTAGCATAGCCTATCATTTTACCTCAGAATTGCAAAGTGTCTTAACTTGAAAAGGATGCATATTGGTCTGTGTGTTTTTCTGTCTATGAGTGACATTTTATTTGTGTATCACTTGCTTAAAGATTATCTGCCAAGTTTAATTGGCCCAACTTTTAAAAGCAGATGGAAGTCATCTGAAAGTGAAAGAACAGTTTCACAATTAATGACAGAAAGAGAGGAATAAAGTCCCCATCAAGTAAGCAAAATCTCTCTGCAGTCGGTTGTAAAAACTCAGAGAGACAGGCAGCTGTTAATATTCCTTTCAGACAAGTTTTACATACAAATGGATGACCTGAACACCCTGTACTGTGAAGCTGGTTTCCAATATGTAATCGTGACCAAAGAGCATGGAAATGTTGGATGAAATCCTATTGGTTAATCCCAACTAGAATAAACCCATCGAATCAATTTTTAAATGGTGAATTAACATGAAGGTAAATAAACTTAATTTAGGTTCTATTGTTATCAGAACTAGAAATAGGTTTTAGATTGTTTTGGACTCCAATTCCCAGAATTCCCCAACTAGCATGCCTACTGCCCATGTTGGCTGGAAGAGTCTAACTGAAGTCAGGAAGGTACCTTTGAGAGCTGGCAAAAGCCTAACTAGGTTTTTGGTTTGCCCTTTGTCTACACTTGTACATAGCTAGTGCCTAGCTGATTTCTGTTTGACCCATGTCTACCCTTGTTAGGTCAGGACGCCTCTGTTGTGGTGGCTTACAAGTTTATTTGACTATTGAATTGGAAGTGAAGAAAGTTTTCCAATTTATGGCCAAAATACACTGACTCAACCTGATAGCCAGTTGAAGGGTTATCAGACCATGTATGAGTTATCATCTCTACTGAATGAGCAAAGCCCAGAGTACTTGTTTTTGGTCCTCTTTTTGACACTTAAGCATTTGACATACATCAAGCAGGAAAGGACAAATGAATTGTTCATAGAAACACAATGTATCAGATGCTTCTACCACCCAAAGGTCTATGCAACAATATAGCAATTACTATTGTTTTGAATAGTGAACAGTTGTCACTGCAGTTTTCTCCTCCTTAAGCACTTTCTTTCCTATCTCCCTGGACTGTGAGGGAGGGAGGGAAAGAAAGAGGGAGGGAAGTGCAGAAAGAGGAGGAAGCTGCAGCAGTTGCTGCAGGGGTAGCAAAAAGTCCAGCCAAAGGAGAGTGTGTTGGATTCACTCTACCTGCCCAGTATTGGTAAAATGTTGGTGACTTGGTCTGCCCATCCTGCGCCCCTCACCTCCCCAGGCTGAGTGGAGCAGAGCCAACACAACATCCTTCCTCTGGGTTCCTTGCTGCTTTAGCAGCAGCTCATGTAACTGCCTCCTTCAACACTCACTTGCTGGGCTCTGACTGAAGTAGGCTTGGGTATAGCTTAAGTTTGGTTGGTTCCTTTTGTTCAGCTCATTCGGCTGGCCATAACAGTAAGGGCTCGGCTACCTTGTTTTTTCGGCTGAAATGGCCTGGTGCGACTTTTTCCATTCTATTTGGGAAAATGCGGCACATGATTCCTTAACCCTATTCCTCAAACACAGACTCCATTGAAAGGAAGAAAGGAAAGGATCTTAGGAACGGAAAGGGGAGCCTTGTAAGTTCACAATTGTTGCCAGTTGGCTGGATCTTCCCAGATCTTTCAGTTGCCCAGCCAAAAACAGATTTTTTCTATTAGCCAATTTTCAGGAAGCTTCTGAAAACAGATCTGGGTACCCAACAACATTGGGATACCAAAAATTGATCACCTTCCAATGGAATTGCACAAGCCTACTAGGCAGAGAGGGAAGCACCAAAGGTAGAGATGGCTGCAGCAGATGCTGCTGGCAAGGCGCCTTATCTGAATGGCAGTGTGCCAGCTCTGTCCTGCCTGGCTGGCATTGGCAAAGGGGTGGTGATGGGGTCTGCCCAGCCCATGTGCCTCACATCAGCCCATCCTCCACAGGTGATTCTGGGATGCTTCACAGCCCCAGAACCCAGTGCAGAGTCCTTATATGGCTGGCCCTGTATCTGGTGCTGCCTGCCTACCTCCTGGAGGTGGGGGGGGGGCAGAGAAAATAAAAGTGGCTCAACAGACTGTGTATCCTTGATTGAGGGCAAACTGTAGATATTGCAGATGGAAGCTTCTAGCACAAAGTTTTTTTTAAAGATTTCATGCTAGTGACACACTTTTTACACATGCATCATTTTGTAAGACAGTGATTCCATTTTACTAGCAAACGGAGGTTAAACCAACCCCAAATACATACATAATTGTATAGGGACACAATATATTTCATGAAAACAAACATATTTCATTTTTTTAAAGATACAATTTATTACTTATTTAATATAGACCAATTTTGCATGTTTAACATAGACACAAGAAATTGCAACTGACACACTAATGTGTTGCGACACACAGTTTGGAAAGCTCTGCTTACACAATCCCACCCATGAAATGAAAACTGTAAGTGGATGAGTAGTCACTATTGGTTAAAAGTCTACCTTCCTGCTTTCCTTCTTCCCTTCCTTTGATATGATGCTGGGGACAAAATTATGCCATAAGCCATACAAAATAGCTTACCACATTGAAGTGTATGTCAAAATTCTTTCTATATCTTTGTTACAATAATAAAAGTGTTACAGATAACTAGGCCCTTTAGCAAGGAATAGCCAAATAGATCTACTGGCATTGGAGTAATCAGCACATTTTCCACTTGTAGGCTTTGACTGATTATTTTGGCTGAATACTCAGAGTTGAACTATAAACCTTATTAACAGCAGAAGAGCTGGGGCAGATTGGTTACTGCATGGCTCTTGTGGCTTTCTGTATTGGAACAGTTTTGGCTAAAAGACTAATATGAAATTCAGATCTGCTCTGTTGTAGATAAACATAACAGCCTTTCCTCTATTGTAACTATTGTTAAAACACATTATCTAATGTGAAGTGATGCAGTGAAATCTTTAGATTCAGGAATGGGACACACAGCATGATCATTAGTATGTCCCTTAATTTTAAAAGTGTCACATGAATAAATACATCATTGAAGTAGTCACTGAGAACAAAGACATATTGCATGCATCTTTTGTTTGTCCCTCTCTTGCATTTTTCACCAGAAAGTGATTTGCATAACTGGCCTAGAAAAAGCACCATTAATAGTCATTAAGAAAACAAAAACATTTAGTTAGTACTGCTGGGTGAAACTAAAAATAAAACACAAATGAATTGTTGAAAGTAGACCAAAACACTTAGCTTGGGGAATTGTTGCTTGGTGAGAGAAAAAGGACTTTTAAGAGCAATTAAAATTGTGGAAGAGTTTGACTAATTAAATTTGGCAGTTGGGATAAAATTTTGTTGTAAAGAATGTAAATACAAATATCATATCACATTCCTAAGCATATCAATTTAGTAGAACTAATGGTCATGATTTGCCCTATGTATTCCCTTTTCCCACTCAAGTTTCCATCAAATATTTTGTGTTATTGGTCTTACCATCTCTAGCCAGAATAGTCAATCAGAACCGGTGTGCTGCCCCTGTCATGGCAACAAAAGTCATGCCATTGACTTTTATGAGGGAAACTGTGCACTCCACACATGCATCATGCTTCCCCCCACCCCCATAGGATCAAATGCCGGAGGAGCCCAGCAATGTGGGATATGGGGCAGTGGCTTCCCCATGCCCCGTGGTGAAGTGGAGAGATGTAGGACATTTTCAGTGGTCATGTTGCAAGATAGTAAGTCATACTGAAACCCCAACATGATTCACCAAGCCACTAATATGGAAACAGGCACCACTCTCTGCCATTTTTGTTTTTATTCCCTTCCACACCAGATAGGACCAGATAGGTGTGGAAGGAGATAAAAATCTAACTCTTCAGAGGAAAGTGAACAGGATGAACTAATTCATTTAGGATAAAATTAAATACAAAACAGTTAAACCCTGTATTTCTTGCATTATGCAAACATATTGCATTTTCTGGCTTCAGTCTTCAGAAAGAAATACCAGGGCTGGAATTCACAACTGCAGTAATGAATGTGTAACCTAGAGAATGAAAGTTGTACTTTCATAACTAATTCATATTCATGATATTTATATATTCATTATCATGTCAATATATAGGATATCATAAAGGTTTCTCAATTCAGGCAGCAGCAGTTCTGTTAATTGGGATGCAGGAGACTGATGTTTCCACACCCATTCTCACCAACAATCTCCAGGGTAAGGAGGGATTGCAACAGAGATCCTACTTCGTTGTACTGGAGATCGTTGGTAGGAAGGACAGGAAACATTAGCCTGCTGCATCCTAATCAATAGGAGGACAGCTCCTACACTGGCAGCAGCTGCTGCCTGGTAAATAACTTGTCATAGGGCCGCCAAAGGTGCTCTGCTTCATAGAGGGGCATGGGGAACCTGGTGCCACATGCCCCACATGGCCCCATGCCCCGCATTGCATCGCTCGGCTCCAGATGAGGGCTATCAGATGGGGGAAGTGTGAGCATGTATGGAGTGCGTGGCTTCCACTCTTTGGATTCCTATGGCAACATGGTAGCCCTCCTGTGTTGCCACCCTCCTTCACCCATGGAGCCACATTCTCAGCCTAACCATATATAAAATAAAATGTATATACATGTTTTAGCTATGATTGAAGACAATTTGAAATATTGTTCCTCTTCATTCTTTCTGCAGACATTATTACCTAAACAAATAGCAATCCAGGATTTATATTTAGTGAAAAATCTTGTTTGATTATTTCTGATGTAACATTTTCCAGATGTGGTCCTCCATATGAAAATGAAATCCAATGGAGGAAAACATTACTCAGAACTTGTTCTAAAAGCAGTATGCATTTTTCCCACTCTAGATCCATGTATTGGTTCATGAAAGTAATGCCATTATAGAAACTGGTCCATGTAGAACTTTGGCCTCAATCCTATTGTTAAACCCAATTACAGAATGCAAAATGATAAATCAGTGCTAACATCAATCCATTTATTCAGTGTGTTTATTCTGTTTAGGACTAGCACTTTGATTTAAGGTCTTCTTTAGTCAATATTGAGACTGGAGCAATAGTTGAAGAAGGTGTGAAGATGTCCTAGGAATGGGATTTTGCTACTGTTTTAATGGTATTTAAACAGTTTCTATTGGGAAAGCTTGGAAAGCTTGAGGTATATGACTATTCTTGGGTTATACCAAATATTACTAGCCATTCTCTATCATTTCCTCTATACATGGTCAAGAAAAATGCAAACAGGCCAACTATCCATGAAAAAATGGAAGGGTTATAAGAATGAAATTGTATATAGAGTTGTGTATATATTATACGTTGGAGGCACATAAATTTCAAATAACAGTTCCCTAGTTCAGCACAAATATTTTATTAATGATTCTATGCAGATCTGTAAGGGAAAGGTAAGTTTCAGGTCAAAATAATAAAAGGCACAGGAAACAGCAAACTTCTTAACTTGATTTTCATTTATAATAGTAATTACTTCTGACATCTGTTTAAAGACCATCCAGTCCTTTAAAGTCTGTTTCCTGGAGAAACCTGAGCTGATCTTTGTCGTTTTTCCATCTGAGACTGTTAGAATAGACTGTTCTTCCAAATTAGATTAATGAAGATAATGCCACAACAATTGAGTCCATTTATAGGGCATAAGTAACTGAGATAAACTGAATAAGAAAAGTGACACCATATGTTAGATTCCTGCTTAGAAGTTCAATACTCTGACCACCACAATAAGATAGCTAGTCAGTTACTGTGTTTATACTAATGTAAAAGAAAAATCCCTTTCATTTAATAACAAAATGCGATTTATCTTCAAAGCATGAGTTTTGTAGATTAAAATAGGGTTCTTTCCCATTGGCTTCAGTTTACAGATATAGTTTATTTTTAACAGTGTTTGTGTTTCTGTGCGATGGATCATTATATAGCCTAAGTACATTTGAATCTTAAGCTTTCTGTTCTGCAGATCTCAAATGGGAGAACAGTAATTCTTGGCAATTCAATAATAGCAGGCTGGATGTTAAAATTCCTGTATGCCTTCTTTTAAGAAATGGTTGGTCAAACATCATTCTTAAGTATAATAATAATGAACTTTATTTATATCCCACCCCATCTCCCAAAGGGACTTGGTGCAGCTCACATCATAAATAATATAATATAATACAATACAATACAATTTGTTTTTTATTTGTTCAGTTGCTTCCAACTTTTTGTAATCTCATGGACCAGTCCACGCCAGAGCTCCCTGCCAGCCGTCGCCACCCCCAGCTCCTTCAGAGTCAAGACAGTCTCTTCAAGGGTACCATCCATTCATCTTGCCCTTGGTCGGCCCCTCTTTTCCCTTCCATTTTCCCCAGCGTCATTGTCTTCTCTAAGCTTTTCTGTCTTCTCATTATGTGGCCAAAGTACTTCATCTTTGCCTTTAATATCTTTCCCTCCAATGAGCAGTCAGGCTTTATTTCCTGAAGTATGGATTGGTTGGATCTTCTCGCGGTCCAAGGCACTCTCAGAACTTTCCTCCAACACCACAGTTCAGAAGCGTCTATCTTCCTTCATTCAGCCTTCCCTATGGTTCAGCTCTCACATACATAGGTTACTATGGGTTATACCATTGCTTTAATTATGTGGATCTTCATTGCCAGTATAATGTCTCTATTCCTCACTATTTGATTGAGATTGCTCATTGCTCTCCTTCCATGAAGCACACGTCTTCTAATCTCCTGGCTGCAGTCTGCGTCTGCAGTAATCAATACAATACAATACAATACATAGAGTAGAATAAACAATTAATGATGCATCCAATCAATATAAAACAACAAAATACAATGTAACCAAGCAATCAAAATTAATAATAAAATCATAAAACGTTTGATTAAAAACACAATAGTTCCTATGAGCTAAAAGGGGCCTGCTACCCCAGTTGAGGTAAATCCATATTACAGAGATTGAGTGATCATTGCTAAAAGCATGTTTAAATAGCCAGGTTTTCAATTCCCTCCTAAATGTTGTAAGGTTGGATACTTGTTTAATCTCCCTGGGGAGGGTGCTCCAGAGTCAGGGGGCCACTACTGAGAAGGCCCTCTCACTCGTGCCCACCAGCCTTTCTTGTGATGGAGATGGGATAGAGAGGAGGGCCTCCCCAGACGATTGTAAGGCCTGAACAGGTTCATAAGGTGGGATGAGGTTGTGTAAATAGGCAGGACCAGAACTGTGCAGAGCTTTAGAGGTAATGACCTGTACTTTGAATTGGGCCAAGAAGCAAATGGACAAGCAGTAAAGCTGCTTCAGGAGGGGAGCTTCAGGAGTATATGCTTTCTTCAGATGTACCATATATACTAATCGTGTATAAGTCAACCTCATGTATTAAGCCAAGGACAGGTTTTGTGCCAAAAAATTATGGATTTTAATATGATCTATGGATAAGTCAACCATCATTCCATGGAGAGGGGAAAGAGCCAGCATCACCTCAGTGGAACAGTGCCTTCAGCAACTGTTGCCATTTCTTCACCCAGACATTCAAAAAAGGCCAAAAGCAACAATGCAGTAGAGAAAGTAGAGAGATCAGCACTTCTTTGGGGATGTCCCAGGACAGACTAAGCCTTTGCCCTTTGCCACTCTACTCAGAGATGGTTCCTTTTCTGAAAAATGTACTTACATCAACCCTTGAATAAGTCAAGTTAGGTTTGGGGGATGAATTTTTGGACAAAAATTTTAGACTCATACATGAATATATACAATAGGTCTCACTGAGATTCATATCTTTCTATTTATTGTTTCTGATCCAAAATATGTTTCAGACAGGGCCAATTTTCCACAATTTTCCATAATCTCCTTTATGTTTCCTACAATGTCATCATACAGTCCTGGGGCATTGTGGAAAGATTATTGTTACACCCAGTAGTTTGGAACACTACTACTACCTGTGATATGAGTGTCTTCCTAGAAACACTTGTTTTAATTCAATAGGATTTACTCTCAGGTAAGCTAGAATAGGATAACAGTCCTAAATAATTTCTGTTTTGATGTAGATGTGACTTCTGACAGAATCTTTGGAGGGTAAGATTCTGGACTGATATGACAGATTTTTATACATCTATATTCGCCTGTGTAGATGGATGCCTTTCCATGTCTAGGAAATCTGTCCACAGGGAAAGGAATAGAGTGTTGTCCAGTTGTGGACTTGTGATGATAGCATCATGCATAGGGTGAAAATAGAAGATACAATTATATTTCTGCTACCCTACCCTACACATATTAAACACACAGAAAACCTTCCAAATATCTGAATGTGGCTGTACTGAATAGCCAATGGCCACCTGATAAGCAAGATTAAATAATTACAAAATCTAAGATCTGATCTACACTGACCACTTAATGTAGTTCCAACCTGACTTCAAACTGTGGCAGCCAGACAACAACAAACTCCCACAAAAGCATGCAAAAGAGAGTCTTTAGTACACATCATCACTCTGTGGTTTGTGTAATCACAATTTGGTCCTTAAACCCATTCCAGAGCTTAGCAAAACCCCTTTCCTCAACACTGGTTTGAAATTGCATTAAATGATCAGTGTAGATTTGCCTTTACACAGCAACCACAATGCACAACTGGCCAGTCACTAATTTGCAAAGATTTCTTTTATTCCTTTCCTCTTTTTTATTTCTCATCATCATTTTGTTCCTATTTCATTGTATTCAGAAAGATTCTTAATGTTTTTGTTCTGAAAATTGAGCTAACCTTTTTCAAACTGTATTTCATTCATTAGACAGATAATTAGATAGAGAGATAGGATCAATATCAGTCTTTTCCTATGGGTTATTTTTCTTTTCACTAGGAATCTGGGAGGGAGGGAGTCTTATATGCAGAACAGGGAACAGATGGAGTAAATTCCATTTCCTGTTCAATTCCACTCTTGTATATTTGACCTCCAGATGGGGTTGGTGTACCCTGCAGAGTTCACATTTAAAGGGAGATACAACACTTATTTCTTTTGTTATGTCTTTAATACCCACTAAATAACCTCTTGTAAAAGACTCAGTTTTGCTAGTGCAGAAAAAGTAGCAATCCTTTAGTTTTGTTATGTAAAAAGGTTTTCTTTCTCTTCAGTTCATCTGGAGTAGTGGTTCCAAACCTTTTTTTTTGACCAGGGATCACTTTGACCAGAGACCACTCTCCAACATTAGTACCAAAAGGGTTATGAATCAGTTTTAGGGTCAACTTTAGATTCAGTGTAGTTATTTGGGGTGCTGATTCAGAAAATTGCATTGGATAGACCACATCAGCTCTAGTTTCTGATACAGAATATATGCCATCCAGTAGTCGCCATCTGCTCACCCACAGAAAACCATATTTAATAAGCTTCAGCACTATAAGAGTGTTTTGCAAGACTAGTCACTCTTATTGCAATTGTGTCGTAACAGTGAGACCGTGGGCCATATTTTAGATTGTGTGGACCACTGGTGGTCCATGAACCACAGGTTGGGAACCACTGGTCTGGAGCCTGGAAAGATGTATACAAAGATAACATTTTCAGAAATTATTATTTTTCTATATTTACATTCCGCCTTTCTCACCCCTAGGCGGACTCCGGACAGTTTACAGACCTTGGCAAATTCAAAACCACATTATATATACAATAATAGATATCAGTTTTAACAGTTAAAATATAAGTACAATGAAACAGTACAGTTAAGATTTAATAAAATGTAAGTACAATACAACAGCTTAAAAGCATACATTCAATCCCAACTGAAGTGGGCTGATAGAATAAAAACAGCCAAAGCAGACAGCAGGTGAGGAGGGGTGACCCCAAGAGCTAGGTTACCCTCCTGAACTCAATGCACCATTAGTGGGGCAGCAATCATCCGGGCGGCAGAGGTGGAAGGTCCATGGAGGCCTTGTGCTTCAGGCCAGCATGATAGAGTAACCAACTGTAAGGCAGCGGACTGTAGAGGTGTTTTGTGCAGGTGTTGCTATGGCCCCGAGCAAATGTTGCTATGCTGGGAGGCGAGTCCCTTAAAGTCCTCACGTTGTGAGGCTGCGGAGGTGCCCCACCCAGGAGTTGTATGGCAGCGGAGCTAAAGAGGTGTTGTAATGGCCCCACGCAGGTGTTGCTATCTTCCTGGTTAGCTTTATTAGATTACATTTATAATCCCAACAGTGATGATGCTTGATACTGAGAGAGATATCTACACAGTCACAATCACAGTGTCTACAAAATACATTATAGCAAATGAAGGCATCTAATTCAAGATAGTGGATAACCATAAGACCAACCATAATCTCCCTTAATTTTTCATCTCACCCTGGCCGTTTTCCTTAAAAAAATACTTTTTTTGAACTGCTGGGTGAGCTCCCATATGTACTTCTCTCAAGTGCATTTGAACCCTTGATATAGAGCTAGGTGCCTTCTGAAGGCAATGAAGATGATGGCTGCAGCTTCTTCACCAGCTATTTCACTTCAGAGCACCACTTTTTCCTCCTCATCTTCTGGCGCATTCATGGAGAGAAAGAAATACCATGATAACTTTACACCATTACATTTCTATGTTTTGTCTTACTTTCTTTTCCAGAATGCAAGCTGATACTGTACTACATAGCAACTTTGGCCTCATCATTGTGTATGTAAACTGTCATGCAATGTGTTAAACAAAACTCTCACTACCCATAATGTGCATGTATCTTGTAGGGGGAAAGAGTTAGTGCTTTTCTTCTATCTATTAGTTTTTAAGCTATGGAGAATGTCTTCGAATAGGACTGGAAAGAAGTTTATCAAGGCAAACAGATCTGATTCCCTTAAAAGGAAGCAGCTTCGTTTTTCTTCTCCCTCTAGAGAACTGGCTACAAACTGGGAATTGTTATTGTATGACTCATTGGAGGACCATAGCTACACAGAGTTCAGATAGGATTTTAATAAAACAGAACCCAGATTACTGGAAGGCAGCCTTTTCATAAAGGGGGAAATCTTCAACTGTTGTAAGGCAATGTGATAGTATAAACTCTCTGCAATGTAACAACAGCTGAGATGGAGTTAAAATCCAAGATCTGGTTTTAGCTCAACTGGGGAAAATTCTACTCCGGGCGAAGGAAATTTTGTACTGGCATTTTACATCTCTGCTAATCTGTGGGGCAGTGGGGGATACAAAATAATATATACATGCGTGCAACCCACAGATAATAAGCATACAACATTTACACATAGCTCATCCATTTATGCTAACGTATTGCAGTGTTTGCTCAGTCCTTGCATTGCTGTCTTTTAATCTATGGATAATATCATAGATTTGATTCTCACTCTGAATTTACTTTATGCTGATACTAACAAGTGCATGTGTATAAATTTCCACACTGTGACATATCTTCCAGAACCGGTTGTGTTGGTCGGACCAAACAAAATATTACATACTTACATAGATCTAAGAAAGTTATTGTCCAGTTACTCCTGCTGGACCAAGAGAACAGGAAAACTGATCAATCTAAACTGACAGGAGGGAGAGCCAAATTCATTCTAGTTTTTTTCATTTCTGATACCCTTTCATTTGAGAACTGTTAATCAGCTGTTCGTATTGTTGAAATAACTTCACTACTCACCCATGTTCAGTCTAAATAAGAGACTTCTAAAATGTATATGTAAATAAGCAACATAAATCTGTCTAAAAGATATGGGCATGCACTCTAAAGAAGATTTAGTAGAAATTTGGGTCTTTGGTAGGGCCCTTTCATGCTATGCAGTTATATTTATTTATTTCAAACTTTTATATCCCGTTCTTTTCTACCTCAGTGGAGGGACTCAGAATGGCTAACAGCAAGAATTCAAAGCATGACAATTAATGCCCATTAAAACAACATACAAATACAATAAGTTAAAATGCATATAAGTTAAAAATACATATACAGTGTTCCCTTGCTGTTTTGCAGTTCAGTTACTGCGGACTTGCTGTTTCATGGATATATATATATATAGCGAGGGAACATGGTATACCCCCAGTGGTGACCATGAGGAGGGAGGTAAACGGGGCGAGGGGGCAGCTCTTCCTCCCCCCCTCGCCCCGTTTACCTCCCTCTTCCTCCTTGTGGTCATTGCCGGGGCTTCTTTCTGCCATTTGGCAGCAAGAGGCCCAGGCAGTGAGCAAAAGGAGGGAGGTAAACGGGGTGAGGGGGTGGCTCTTCCTCCCTACCCGCTCTGTTTACCACCCTCTTCCCCCTCGTGGTCACCACTGGGGTTCTTACCGCTGCTTGGGCACCGTAACACCTCTGCCAAGAGGAGGCAAGAGGCCCAGGCGGCAATGAGGAGGAGGAAGATGAAGGTAAAGAGGGTGGGGAGGGAAAAGGAGGGGGCGTCCCTATTTTACAATTTTTCACATATGGGCCTGGCATGTAACCCCCGCGATAAGTGAGGGAAGGCTGTAAACCAATTTGCCAAGTTAAAAACATCATCCCACTCCATCCGCACATTGTGGTCCAATAGCTCTTTGTCTTTACTGGTACCAACTATCACTCTGCAAATGCCTGATTCCACAGCCAGGTTTTCACTTGCTTCCTGAAAGACAGGAGCGAGAGGGCAGACCTAACCTCATTCGGGAGAGAGTTCCATAGCACTATGATTCTACCTTAACAGTACTGGCAACAACTTGCCAAATCATGGTTTTTGCAATCTGGACAGGCATGAGTGTCCTCTGGCAGATAACTCTAAAAAGCCCTCCCAAAAATGCAAGCCTAAGATCCCCAACAATGTTGCCCTAGCTGTTACAATGGAACCATAACACCATAACTGTGCTGTGTGAAAAGGGCCCTAGATGCTTTGAATTACAATTCTCACCAGTTTCTTCCTGTCATCCACAATGAGTGAGTAAAGCCTTGCAAGAATTACAAGCCCAACAAAAAAAATGTCTTGGTTGTTAGGACTGGTCCTGGGGTTTCCTGGGGTGCTGATTCAAAAAACTTGGATTGGATAGCATCAGCTCTTGTTTCTTAGATATTGTTATGATGTTTTTATGAGCTAGCAGATGGAGACAAGTATACATTCTGTATCTCAAAAACTAGAAATGATAAGGTAAAGCTGGTGTCATTTTTTTGAATCTGCAGGTCAAATATACTCCGAAACAGGTATATCATTTCAGGCACTAAAATGTTTGTTAGTCACTGTTATAGGTAAAGAGGATCAAAGCTACCCCTGCAGTAAAATATCAAGTGTGAGTTGGATTGCCAAATCAGGACTACCATAGTTCCTGAGATTTCAGCATCCACTCTACACTGCCATATAATCCAATTTCTGAATCCAGATTATCTGTTTTGAACTGGATTATATGAGTTTACAGTGCCATATAATCCAGTTCAAAGAAGATATTCTAGATTCAGAAACTGGATTATATGGCAGTGTAGATGGGGCCAAAGAGACAACATCTTATGATATCACAGGTCAGCCCCTGGTGATGTTATAAGGGTTGATCTGGTGATGTCATCAAGCGTGCTACACTAAGTGTCCATCACAGCTGCCCAGTTTAAATAATCTGATAAATTTAACAGCTATAGGGGAATACTCATGCACACACTTCCTTCTCAATATGGTGCTCTCACCCTGATATTTTCCCCCTTTGTCATAATTATCAATGAAAGGGTTCCAGGCTATGGGAAGCTTAGGTATGAATGATGCTAAAAGAAGTGAAAAGTTTTACAAAACAATTTTTACAAAACACATTATATTACAACACTAAAATCTTTTTTCATTAATCTGAGTGAGAGTGGTGTGTGTAAAAAAAAACACTGAAGTTGAGCTGTAAGAATTGATTCCTTCACTATTATCATTCAGACAACTTTGGCACAATCTGTTGAGGAGCTTTCCCTCACAATAGAATTAAAAGGGAAAGTGGAAAACAAATATTTACCTGTCATCTTTCCGTTTGGGGCTCACAAAAGCAGAGAAACGTGCCTATGGGTTGGATATGTTGCTGATACATCCATCGGCAGCAGGGTCGAATCCTGTGGTGTTTATAATAATAATCCTTGCTGAATATCAGATGGATTTAATAATTTGCAGAAAGAAAGGCTACTCTTTCCCCCTCCTGATTAAAACTGTTTGAGATTAGATGGAATATAAGCACCAACTGGGAGAATAACTGCCAAAAGCATGGGGGGAGTATCTGGAAAGAAATATAGCATAGTGGAAAATTTTACTTTAAATAAGAAACTTGAAAAGAAAAACTTTAGAGTGCGATATGGAACAAAACTAGCATGCTTCCTCTAAGCATTCCAGTTGCTCCCTGGTGTTTGTCTTGGGGGGCTGTGTTTCAGAATCCATTTATCGAGAGGGGTCATAGGTTCATCTCTGTTCTCTGTATTTTTCTCTCAGTGCTAATAAATTGGAGTGGGATTCATCCAGTTCTCCAGATGCCATTGGATAACAAGTCCTAAGATTCATACCCAGCAGAGCTAGCTTTGAGAAATCCTGGGAGTTGCCAGGAGGGTCATACAATTCCAGCCACAGGTTTAGAACCACCAGTACAGAGAGGGCCACAAACACAATATGCTGAAGTGCATGTGAGTTATATTCAACCATTTCCTCCCAATGACACAAATTGGAATTGGGGGAAGGGGGGGCATCTGGGAGTGGACCTGACTGAAGCCTGCACCTGTTCCTGAGCCCCATTCTTGGCCAGCCAACTAAGCAGCCTTATTGCTCTGTACCAGAGCCTAGGAAAACTGTATGTTCTTCTGAGAAACAGAAGCAGCCCTGGCATCTGAAATATGGACATGCAGTTTTGCTATATTATTTTCTTTATTCTAAGTACATTCCCAAAGTCTTCATCAGCCAAGTGAGGAGAGCTGAGCAGATAAAAGAATGGAAATGCAGTTTCGCAATATATTTTTTTTAATTCTAAGTGCCTGCCAAAACCATTTGTTAGCCAAGTGAAAAGAGCTGGGCAGATAAAAGGCACAATACAGGTACAATACAACTCCCATACTTGCAGGACTATACCAATAATTTCCCCTACTTTCATCTGACAATATATATTCTCTCTAGGAATTTTCTAGGACTGCCAGGTGATAATATGGTATGCTTCCACTGGATGTCACCATAAAGTAGCCCCAGAAAATCTGGCAAATTTCTACTTATCTAGATATTTAAAAAAAGATTTTCTAGGGTAACTTTATGGTAATTTCCAGTGGAAGTCATTTAATTCAATAGGGGTTACTATTACTCACAATTTTCTTTTTTAGGAATGTATCCCATGTTGTCACAGGGTTCATATTGTACTGATATTTCCTTCCCACAAGGAGGACTAATAGGAACTGGACAGAGCATCTAAGCCTATAAGATGAGATAAACTCATTGTACATATATTGTTATACTTTAAAGCAGAGGTTCTCAACCTTTTTCAGCTGCAGAGCCCTTTTTGAAACAAAAAATTATTGTAGAACCCCAATAAATGTTTATGTATTATATTATATATTATGTACATGTATCAGACATGGGCAAATTTTGGATACAGGAGCCACACTGTGTTTTAAAATTTGACAGATGGGCAGGGCCAGTGGCAGATGAATGGACCTAATTGGGAGGAAAAATGAACAAATTCCTATGCAAAATGCACATATCTCATTTGTAGTGCAAAATGAAAAGAAAAGAAAGAACAGTACAATATTTAAAGTGAAGAACAATTGGTCTAACATAAACTTAACAATATTTCAGTGGAAGACCCCAGGGGCCATCCAGTTCAACTCCCTTCTGCCATGCAGGAAAAGCACAATCAAAACACTCCTGAAGCAGTGGGAGGGAAATAGGGTTCTGGAAACAAGCAAGGCGAGGGAGGAGGGTCTGGGCAGTGGGGGAAAGTGTGTGGGCAGTGAGGGAGGTGGGGGAGAAAGGGTCTGTGCCCTGGAAGAACGCTGCTGCTGCTATGGCAGCTTGAATTTCCCTGCATTTCTCAGGAGGAGGAGGCATGAAGTAGCATAATGCCATAGAGGCCCTCACTATCACTTGCAGAGTCCCAAGGGCTCTGTGGAGCACAATTAGAGAACCCCCTGCTTTAAAGGATCCTTTAGGGGTGAGGTGAGCAAAGCACATCCTGTGGGCTGCATATATCCTCAAAACTCCACTGTGCCCTCTTTATCTTCCACCAACTCACATTTTAAAATAAAAATAATAGCATGATTTCAGACAACTTCCCCATCACACACGAAGTCCTCAGACACATAGAAATCCATAGAACAACCTCCCCCAAAGTGCCCAAAATCTCATACAACCTCCAGATACTTCTATTTTCTTCTACAGTCCCTCTCAAAATGATGACATCACTTCCTATTGCCATTTCGAGATTGACTGCAGAGATAATAGGAGGTAATTGGGTTTGCTGTTGGGAGGTGGCTCACATGGGACCTTTGGGGGTAGTGGGGTGGAATTAGCTTCTTGCTACCACACAGTCACTCTTGTTTTAGATGCACTCGTTTTGATTGGTACAACTGTGTAGGAATGGGAGTGCTTAACCCCTTCTACAGGAACATTTTTAGTACCTATTCCTGTTCCCCTGAACTGGAGACTGAAAACATTGCTGTAGCAAATAACCACATCATCTACCTTTCTTTCCAGTGTTAATTTAATGTGTCATAGGAGTGGTGTGAGGAGTGGTGATGAAATATCAACTATCCCACTCCAGTAACATAAACACAGGGGCCAAATGCTGTTTCCAATTTTTCAATGTTTATTTGAGCTGTTTAGAAGTGTTTGGTCAATGTCAAATTCCTGTCCGGCACTCCTGCCTTTGCGTAAAGTCATAGTATTGGTTGATGAGTTTATTAAAAGGAAAGAATTTTCTTGTAAAGTGTATTAGGGTTATTCCAGCCCTTTTGAAAGCAGAAAGAACATGCACTGGGGAAAGCAAACACATATTCCCCTGTATGTATATCCCCATGTATTCATGCCGCCTATTCCCCCCCCCCAGATTCTTATCTCGTCCCCCCAGCCTTCGCTGAGGGCTAGTGTTTTTAATATGTTTTAACTGCTTTGATGTTTAATGTGTTTTAACTGTTTAATCTGTTTTATTACTCACGGTGTTTATGCTTCTTCTGTAAACCGCTCTGAGCTCCGGAGTGAGCGGTATACTAAATCGAAGTTAATAAATAAATAAATAATAAATAAATCTGTCCACACTAAAAGCTGTATTTTGCAATCTAAGTCTAATTGCACAGTAGAGGTGGGTCCACACTACAAAGAGTTAGCTTTCTCTATCCCAAGCAGTGACTAGACAAATGGCCTTTGTGTACCATGGGGAAAAATAGAATAGGTTCTGGCTCAGCTTACTTGTCCGAACGCATCTGCCTCTATGTCTCATCTCGCAGTCTAAGATCATCTGGGGAGGCCCTGCTCTTGCTTCCGCCAGCATCGCAAATGCGGCTGGTGAGGACAAGAGACAGGGCCTTCTCGGCGATGGCCCCTCACCTATTGAACGCACTCCCAAACGAAATAAGATCGACTCCATCTCTCCTCGCTTTTAGAAAAAAGCTAAAGTCATGGTTCTGGGACCAGGCCTTTGGGCAGCAGATGTAAATTGTACCTTTGGACTTGACTGGACTGACAATGTGTTCCGCTTGATGGCTTTAATTAATTATTGTTGTATGTAGTGGTTTTTAATGCAATGTTTTTAATGTTTTTAATGAGATTGATTATATGGTGTATTTTAAATTGTATTGCGGTGTTGCGGCCTGTAGTGCTGCAAATGTAAGCCGTGCTGAGTCCCCCTGCGGGGGTGAGAAGCTACGGGGTACAAATACCATAAATAAATATATAAATAAACCCCTATACACTTCATTAAGCCCCAAAAGCAATAGTTTTCCCACCCTTGGTCAAACTGGGAGCATAGTTTGCTATCCATATTATATGTTTTCATTATATCTAAATGCAAATATAAACATTTCATCAAGCTTTATAACTGCTATATTTCCCATATATATATCAATTAAAATAAACACTTTAAAAGAATACATTATGGTCATCATTACCTTGTTCTTTCACACTTGAAGGAGCACCACAAGGGTCTCCATCCTGTTCTTGTATTAAATGTGTACATCCAAAATTACAAAGTTGTACGTGTATTAATGATACAGTAGGCTGTATATCAAAGCACACATTTGATAAAACAGATGGCCCTCCACATTTGCGACTATGATTTTTGCAGATTTGATTTTCCAGTGCAATTCTATGCTCATCTTCCAACAGAAGTTGACCAGAGTCCTGCTGAAGGACCTGGAAATTCCTAGAGGTAAAAAAAAGTAATCACACATGCACACTCACTTTGCAATTCAAACAACAGCATTAAACAAAAAAGACCATAACAACAGCAATTTTTTTATTTGCAGTTTTTAACTTTCACAAGGCTTCTGTGCCCCTAGTAGTCATGTACATTTGGGACTTACCTTGATCCATTTTGTGCCCTAGCTTTTGGTGGGGGCCCTGATCCATTTACTGAGCCTCCTAAGATCGGGAGGTCAGATATTTGGGGGTTTTTTTTGGGCTGAAAGATCTGTTCTTTTAGCCCATTATTGGGGGGGGGACTTCACCCATAGCCCAAAGCGCCCGGGCCTATGGGTGCAGGCTTTGGGCCTACGCACCCAGTACTGGCAGGGCCTGCAGCCAAGCGCCAAGTAAAGAGCGCTCCTTACTTGGCACTGGGCTTCTAGCCCTGCCAGTTCCCAGGCAATCGATCCGAAAAGCAGGCTTGGAGCTGGTACCCGCTCCTTCCTGCCTTTTGTACCAATTACATTTTTGTTCCAGGAGGAGCTTTTCCATTTCGTGCCATCCGAATGGACGGAATGGAAACACGAATCAAACGAATGGGACAAATTTCAGGCCCATGACTAGTCCCAGTGAATGTGGGGGCTAACTGCAAATGAAGATGCTTACATTTTCAGGTAACAATAGCAAGGAGCCATCATTTCTTAAAACTCTTCAGAATCTACACATATTGAGTTTCTTTTTTGTAGAAGTTTAAAGGGATTTTGTTGTCTGCTTGTAAAAACATTTGTTTGCATTTCCTGGTATCTCTAAAGGTCTAACATACATCAGCAAGAATCTTATAACAAAATAAATTAGTTACTAAACACTTTTGTCTTTTCATCCTATCCATTAGTATTTGGCAGGTAAATCTAGTGCAGGCCCACACATATATCTTTTTCCTTTTTATATAAGCTGCTTTATAAACCGAATTGCTTTCAGATATTCCATTAGATTGTGAATGCCCTGGTTACATTTAAACACTGCTCAACTTCTTAACAAAATTGAAATTCTCAATTCCCAACTACCAACAGACATATTGTAACTCCCAAACATCCTTGGTATATCATGGTAAGCACAAACAATTTAAACCCACCAATCATAGTTCCCGTAACTTATGTATTGGATGAACTTTTGAAAATTTGAAAAGTAGCAACTACAAAATGGAATGAGTAGGAGCTCTGTTTAAGAATATTAGCACTTACCATTTCCCATGGGACTTCAGGTTGTTTTTCGTGTTAGTGAAAAATAGTTTTTAAAACGGTGAGTTAAATTTTTGCAGAAGTTTGGATTTCTTTTTCTAGGGAAGACCTTATTGTTTGGTGAAACCTTTGGCCAGTTGAGTAGATCATTTTTTTCCTTCTGCCAATTGGCCATTTCAGACAAATTGCCTATTTTTTAAATCTGGTGTTTAACATATTTTATCCTACATGCATTTCACTCCATTCTAATCTGATATTTAGTCTCATTTTATTTTATTATTATTTTTAGATATCTTGAGTGCTTAACACACTTAACAGCGTGAGAGAGGTTTACACAATACATGAAAAACTTGCATGGTGATTAAGGATTCATTTCGTTGTTAAATTTATTCTTGGTGAAAACTAGGAATAATTTTAGTAATTACTTATTTATTTATTTATTTATTTGCTTCATTTCTATTCCGCCCTTCTCACCCTGCAGGGGACTCAGGGCGGATTACAATGTACACATTACATTTAGACACACAAACACACAAGACAGGCAGAGGCAATTTTTTAAACATCTGGCCCCTACCTACCACCACCAGGGAGCTGTCGCACTCCTTCATTCCTCAGTGTGTTTCCTGGAGATCATTTTATGGCCTGACCATAAATCAGTTAAATTTAGCCTCCCACTAAGTGATACCATTGATGTATTTTGGGGTTTTTAATTTCTTATTTGACAGATACCTTTAATTTCTTGGTTTGCATGCAACTGTCTTTTGGGTTGCAAAGGTCGACAACAGGCTACACAATAGGTCGACAGCCCACCTCAACCCAGGCAGGCTTCGAACTCATGACCTTCTGGTCAGTAGAGATCTTATGCAGCTGACACCCAGTCAGCTGCGCCACATTCCCGTTGTGTCAGAAGCTACTTAAGATACTGCAGGTCACTTCTGGTTTGAAATAATTGACCGTCTGCAGAGATGTTGCTCAGGAGATGCCTGTGGGAGGCTTCTCACGTATTCCTGCATAGGAAGTTGGAGCTGACAGATGGGAGCTCGCCCCATCTCATGGATTCAAGCCGCCAAACTCCAGGACAGCAGTTCAGCTGGCACAAGAGTCTAACCCATTGAGCCACCACAGCTCATTATTTTAGCAATTACATTATGTTGTGCAAGGATATTTGAAAACAGCATGGATATTCTATGTAGAATTAGTATGGCTTTTCTTTTTTGCTGAAAAAACAGCTTTCTGTGAGCATTTTTTGTGCAGAATTCAATATCTCAATAAAAACATTACTTTCCAAGCTGCATGATTAAATCCAGAACTGCAAAAATTATCATCAGTCCAGGATGCTCCTCATCAGGATGTGCTAACACTTGGGAAAAAATATTTTAAACCTCTTTTCAACGTTTTTCCATTTCTAAAGGTGATGTCAAGCATAATTAATTCAGAACATGAAACTATTGTTGCAACTTTGAGGAAAGACTTTTTTCATGGTGTGAAAAAAACATTCCAAAATCCAGTTCATGTTTCTTTTATTAGGGCACTCCAAATTGTGAAGGATTGCCGAATGAGAGGATTTTAGATCCCTTCTCTTCCTCTTTGTGAACCAAAAGTTATTATTTTTATAGAAGATTCAGCAATTATCAGTGCACTTCCTGTCACAAATTTGAAACATCTCTGTTGTTTAAATCACTTCCAGTTTTTAGTGTGGACATCACAAACAAAGATAGGTTGTCTGTCTTTGAAGAGCAGATACTGACCAGCTGGACTGTGTAGTACAACAAGATTAAAATGCCAGGGAATCTTTCAAAATAAATCAGTATTAACACAGCTGGCAATGGTCTGTGGCTTGCAGGTGTTTAGTGTGTCACTTTGAGTCACCTTCTCTTTTTATACCTTTCCTCCAATCTTCCCATGTAGCAATTAGCTTGTGCAAATTTCAACTGACCTGCAAAACAGTCTTAGGCACATGATGCAGCTTATACTGAAATTGACTCAGTCTGGATCTGATTAATGTGAAGATAAAAGATTAGTTCCCCAGGAAACCCACAGATAGCTAGAGTGTGGAAATTGTTTATTTTTCTGCACTAACAGTCCAACTAGATTCAGTTCTCTCACTGACAATTATGGTTGCAGGATTCCAGTGAAGTCTTGGTTTGGCCTTCTCTTTTGCTTCAGTTACCTCTCTTTATAGGCTTTTCCAATGGTATAGACCAGGGCTGTCCAGCTGGCAGCCCTGGGGCCGGATCCGGCCCCCCAGCCTGTTGGGCATGGCCCCAGCTATGCCCCCAGCCGCCATTTTTAATTTTTTTTAAAAAATCTATTTTTAAAAAAAAATGGCGGTCGGGGAGGGGGGGAGGCGGGGCAGGGAGGAGGAAGAGAGCTAGCTCCTCCTCCCTGCACCCCCCCCGTCCCTCTCTCCGCGCCGCCGATTGCATCGGCGCCGGTGAGAGAGGGACAAGGGGTGGTACAAGAAGGAGGAAGAGGGCTAGCTCCTCCTCCCTGCACAGCCAGCGCTGGCTTCTGTGGCTGCCGGGATGCTTTGCAAGGGAGGGGGGTCCCTGGCGGCACCCCCTCCCTTCCAAGGCATCCCGGCTGCAGCTGAAGCCAGCAAAACCGCCAGCTTCATCTGTGGCTAGGATGCCTTGGAAGGGAGGGGGTGCCGCGTGGCTCCTCCCTCTCTCCCAAAGCTTCCCGGCATCCGGGGGCGGGGCTGGGGCGGGGGCGGGGCCGGGGCCAGGGGCGGGGCCAGGCAGCCCCCCAGGTCATCAGTGACCTGGAATCCGGCCCTTGGCCGGTTAGAAGTTGGACAGCACTGGTATAGACCTTCCTTTGTATTAGTTTTTGGGTGGAGCTTAAACGCTCCTCAGTTGGCTTATTCCATTTCCCCACAGAACTCTTTGCTGGACTCCTCCCCTTTTCTGAAGCCTGGATATTGTCTGGAATCTTAGGCCTGGCAGTCCAAACAGGCATTCTTAGCACTTTCTCCTGCTGCTGCATTTAGCAATATTTTATACCAATAGTCCAAAGGACGAAAGAAGCTTATAACCAGCCTAAGATTCACAGGAAAGAAGATTACAACAGATTAACAATCACTTTGGCACCAGAGGCAAAAGAGACTTTCAAAGATCCCCAAAAGAAGCCTACAAACAGCAAGTTCTCCTTTTGTAATGTATTGTTTTAAGTTATTCTATTATCGTCCCGGGTGGGGTAAACCCTTTATTCATCTTGTTTCAGTAAATTTATTTGGTTATCTTTTCACCTACCTCAAAGTGCCTCTGTCTGCCCAGGGTCTTAATCTGAACAGAAGGTATCAGATAGCCCCCAAGTAAAGCCAGACACAATAGTTTTCCTAAAGGCTCAGGGTTGCCATCACACTTCCAGGTAGCTGTAATGCACATAAACAACTTTTCCAAGCACTGTTTGCCACTAAGGATGCATCAAAATACTTAGATTATAGCACATTGTTCAAGTATGTCTATATTTTCTGTTTTGGTGGTTTTCTTGTGATAAGAATAATAGAATCATACAGTTCAAAGAGACCACAGGAGTCATCTAGTCCAACCCCCTGACATGCAGGAAAGGCACAGTCAAAGCACCAATAAGAAGGAAGAGTTGAGGTCAAGGACAAGAGCACTGGTTCTCAACCTGTGGGTTGCCAGATGTTTTGACCTTCAACACCCAGAAATACTAACAGCTTGTAAGTAAACCGGCTGGGATTTCTGGCAGTTGTAGGCCAAAACACCTGGGGGCCCACAAGTTAAGAACCACTGGACAAGAGGGTCACAAGGTGAAGGTAGCAATCTCCCAAAGGGGACTCATATCCCTCCCATATTCATCCCAGGTCATCCCAGGTCATGGGAATGAATGAAGGATACATGTTAAACTGTAGGTTATGAATGGAACTCATCGCTGCTCTTAGTGAAGTTCGTCTCCATGAGGAAGGCAGCCTTAAAGAACACGGTGCCGGCTACACACTCTACTGGTCTGGCAAACCCAAAACTGAGAAACATCTTTCAGGAGTAGGCTTTATGATTAAAAACTCCATCACCTCTAAACTCGAGACGTTGCCGACAGGTCACTCTGATCGCATTATCTCCTTACGCCTCCCACATGCTGTTCTCTTCAGTATATATGCCCCAACTATGCAAGCTGACCCTGTGGAGAAAGACAAATTCTACTCAGACCTACGCCACCTCATACAAAAGGTCCCTGCAGAAGATAAAATCATTATCCTTGGTGATTTCAATGCCAGAGTAGGAAAAAACTTTGAAGCCTGGAAAGGTGTATTAGGCAAGCACGGTGTTGGAAACTGTAATGATAATGGGCGCCTTCTGCTAGAGTTTTGTGCAGAACAGCAGCTGACTATTACAAACACCATCTTTCAGCAGAAAGATAGCTTGAAGACCACCTGGATGCATCCCCGATCCAAGCAGTGGCACCTCATTGACTATGTTTTAGTGCGCCAGAGAAACATTCGTGATGTCCGTCATACTCGAGTGATGCCCAGTGCAGAATGTCAAACAGACCATCGCCTTGTAAGATGTAAACTAAATCTACACCTTAAGCTCAAACCTAAGAGGGGTGGCATCTTAAAGAGGAGACTCCAAGTCAACAGTCTTCAACAGGCTGTTGTGAGAGACAACTTCCAGGTAAATCTGCAAGCAAAACTTGAAGTCCACCCTACAGATTCTTCTCCTACAGCGCTCTGGCAACACATCAAAAACAGTATCCTGCAGTCTGCTGAAGAATCCCTAGGATTCTCCCTTAAGAAAAACCAAGACTGGTTTGATGAAAACAACCAAGAGATCCAGGAGCTGTTGGCAAAGAAGAGAACCACTCACCAGGCATTCCTCGCCCAGCCATCTTGCCATGTAAGAAAAGCAGCCTTTCGTCTCGCATGTAGTAAACTCCAACAAAAACTCAGAGACATCCAGAACAAGTGGTGGATTGATTTATCAGAAAAGACACAACGCTGTGCAGATCTCGGTGATCACAGAGGTTTTTATGAAGCTCTCAAAGCAGTGTTTGGACCTACTTATCAGGTCCAAAGCCCCTTATACAGTACAGATGGTCAAACACTAATTACTGATAAAACCTCCATCCTGAACCGATGGGCTGAACATTTTCAGGGTCTCTTTAATGCCAGCCGAGTAGTCCAAGGTTCAGCTATCCAACACATGATACAACAACCAATGAAAAATGAACTGGACACAGCTCCCACTCTGGAAGAGACCATTGAGGCCATACAGCAGTTGAAAAATGGCAAGGCAGCCGGGATCGATGGAATCCCACCTGAAGCTTGGAAACAGGGAGGTCATGTACTGCATGCTAAATTCCACGAGCTCCTTGTGAGTTGCTGGGAAAAAGGTGAACTGCCATCAGATCTCCGAGATGCAGTTATCATCACCCTGTATAAGAAAAAGGGAACAAAATCCGATTGCTCAAACTATCGAGGTATAACACTGCTCTCCATTGCTGGAAAAATCCTTGCAAGGATACTCCTGAACAGATTAGTTCCGGCTATTGCAGAAGAACTTCTCCCTGAAAGCCAATGCGGCTTCAGAGCAAATAGGAGCACCACAGATATGGTTTTTGCCCTTAGACAACTGCAAGAGAAATGTAGAGAGCAGAACAAAGGACTCTATGTCACATTTGTCGACCTCACCAAAGCCTTCGACACTGTGAGCAGGAAAGGTCTGTGGCAGATCCTGGAACGTCTAGGATGTCCCCCCAAGTTCCTCAAAATGATTGTCCTGTTACATGAGGGCCAGCACGGTCAAGTCAGATATGGCGATGGTCTCTCGGAGCCCTTTCTCATAACTAATGGAGTGAAACAAGGTTGTGTTCTTGCACCAACCCTATTTACAATCTTCTTCAGCATGATGCTCCAAAGGGCTATGGCAGACCTACAAGAAGAAGACGGCATATATATACGCTATCGTACTGATGGTAGCTTGTTCAACTTAAGCCGTCTGAGGGCTCGCACTAAGACTCTAAACTATCTAGTCCGTGAGCTACTTTTTGCTGACGATGCTGCCCTTGTCGCCCATTCAGAAGCAGCCCTGCAGCGCCTCACATCCTGCTTTGCAACAGCTGCAGAGCTGTTTGGGCTGGAAGTCAGCCTGAAGAAAACAGAAGTCCTCTACCAGCCCGCACCACAGGAAGAACACCACCATCCTCACGTCAGCATAGGCACATCTGTGCTTAAGTCCGTTCAGCAGTTCACCTACCTGGGAAGCATCATCTCTTCAGACGCCAAGATTGACAAAGAGATAGATCATAGATTATCAAAGGCATATAGTGCATTCGGAAGGCTTCACAAAAGAGTCTGGAGCAACAAGCACCTGAGACAAAGCACCAAAATCAGTGTGTACAGAGCTATCATACTGTCCATTCTCCTCTATGGGTCTGAAACATGGGTCACCTATCGCCAACACCTACGACTCCTCGAGCGCTTTCATCAGCGCTGTCTTCGCACAATCCTAAATATACACTGGACCGACTATGTGACGAATGTTGCTGTCCTTGAGCAAGCAGGGATCACCAGCATTGAGGCCATGCTATTGAGAACACAGCTGCGCTGGGCAGGACACGTCTCTAGGATGGAGGACCACCGCCTCCCAAAGATACTACTCTACGGTGAACTCGCCACGGGTCAGCGCAAGAGAGCGCCCCCAAAAGAGATATAAGGACTCCCTGAAACAACATCTCAGGCTTGGCCAGATTGATCACCAACAATGGTCCACCCTGGCCTCACATCGGGAGGCATGGAGAAGCACTATCCACAATGCTGCGGCCTCTTTCGAGAAGACACGCCGAATGGGTCTCGAAGAGAAACGACAACGCAGAAAGAACCGCAACTTGGAAAAACATCACCCAAGGAGACTTTCTGCTGCGCTTTCTGCAACCGAACTTGCCTATCTCAGATTGGCCTTTTTAGTCATCAACGCGCTTGTAAAAAGCGTGGGATGAGTCCTTCCTGAATCTTCGTTCGCGAAGTAATGCCGAGAGAGAGATGAATGGAAATGATATTTACAGCTAATTGTAAGAAAAAAATTAAAAGATTTATCTCCTGGAGTCGGGAGCAGCAGTAGAGATCAATATAGGCTTTCTGTCCAGAGATTTTTTTAAACAATCTCTAAATATTTAATTCTCCTATTCTTCTGAGGAATGAATGAAAAGTAACCTACGCCAGATTACGGTTAAACAGGAGTCTTATCTACCTGATGACCCATTTTAAAAAAAGAACACAGAATGAAATGCAAGAAAAATCTCCATGTGTTGATTTCCCCCAATAAATTTTCATACCTTCATGCTAATACATACAGATTAAACTTGTGAGCAGGATGGGCAACTTCTAGCTGCTGTAGGAGTAGAGACTGGTCTGCAGGCATTCCTGTTACTCCAATGATTGCTACATCTACTGTTCCAGCTTGCAACATGTTCGGTATCTCATTATTTCCAAGAGAGCAGAATGAGTTCATCCCTTGGAAAACACTATTCCCTTAGGGCATTATGTTGTGCTTGTTAAAACCAATTGCATAGTTCCTGTGGGTTGAGGAAAAACACATGCACACAAGCAAGACCACTACACCGAGGAACTTTTAGGCTGAATACCACAGGGTTTGATCACCTATCTCTTGTGACTGATGGTTAATACTGTTCTTTATGCAGAGAGCAGCTATTTGGAGATAAATCTGCTAACTCCTAGCATTTAAAAACTTGAAATTGCATTCTGGACAGCTTCCATGCTAAAACATGCCTGTGTTGATTCCTATAAAATACTATGATTCCAGCCCTGAGTCACAGTGACTTAAAATAGCCAACCAGAGTATTGACTATAAAGGATGAAATATGAATTTATGAGCGTCCATGTTAAAGTTTATACTTTTTCAACTGGACAGAAAAAAAGGAGCAGCAAATGCTTTATATGGCAGAGTGAAGGCCAAGTGCTCAATCTATAGCACTTGTTGGCCTAAATCCAGTTGTTGATCCTTTATTTATTTATTTGTTTATTGTTTCAATTTATATACCATCCTTTCCAATTGGCTCAGGGTGGTTTACAATATGCAACAAGATGCCGATAACACAACACTAAAAGCAATAAAACATTTAAAACCCTAAACTGATTTTACTATCAACTTACAAATTGATATGGCTAAGAGTTGAATGCCTGCCGGAACAGAGCTGTCTTGCGAGCCTTCCGAAAGGCAGGCAGCCCGTTTATTGTTCAAACTTCCGCCGGCAAGGCATTCCACAGACTCTATGCCACGATGGAAAAGGCTCTCTGCCTGGTGGATGACAGATGGATGGACCGAATGGAAGGGACTTTTAACAGGTTTTGGTCCTCCGACCAAAGGGATCTCTCGGGAACATATGGGAGAAGATGGTCCCTCAAGTACACCAGCCCCAGACCATAGAAGGCCTTTGTCACACCCCAGCCTGCCCCTGGCCCTCAGCAAGACCAACACCATGTTAAATCCAAAGCCTCAGAGAGGCCTGTAAAAGCAAACGGCTGCAGAGGCCTTCAGTTCATGCAACGTTCAAGGACAAAAACAGCCTAGTTCCATCCCGAGCCGATAAGCAGCAAGGGAAAGGCAGAGACGGGTTAACTCCCATCCATCCAGGTGCCAGTGCTAATTGGGCTTACATACCAATCTCTCATGGGAGGCATGAGAAAGACCAGCCGGGAAACTGTTATGAGAACTAGATCCGACACACTGGTACGTCGTAACTATCAAAGGCTGTGAGACCTACTTAAACCCGGTCTCAGAGATGGGTGTTATCTCTTGCCAATGTTTAGCCCCAAGCCTTGTCTTCATGAAACTTTGAATGGGCCTTTGTGCTTTCCTGCTTTGAACACTATTTGCCAAGCCTTTGTTTCAAGAACAATCAGGGCATAAAGACTCTGGTGCTTATTGGAACCTTATTTTGCTTATTGGACTATTGCTCTGCAATAATCTGATGCTTGAGAGCACCCCTGGACTATAATCCTATCTTCTTTGCTCTTCTCCTTATTCTAAATAAAGCATTTAACCTCAGCTGGTTCAAGTGGTTTATTGAGGGATTCTTCCAGGCCTGGTGGTGCAACAGCCTTAAAGGTCAAGAGCAACACTTTGAAGGTGATCCAGTACTCAATTGGCAACCAGTGCAGTTGCTGCAGAGTTGGGGTGATATGGCTCCTGGCCGGTGCTCCCGCCAGGAGTCTAGCTCCTGCATTCTGCACCAGTTTAAGTTTCCGGATAACTGCCAAAGGTAGACCCATGTAGAGGGCGTTACAGTAGTCTAGCCTTGAGATGACCGTCACCTGGATCACCATAGCGAGGTAAGGTAAGGCGCCAGCCGCCTAGCCTGCTGCAGGTGGAAAAAAGCAGATATGCTGACAGCGGAGACCTGGGCCTCCATTGTCAGCAGCGGGTCCAATTGGACCCCTAGACTCTTTACTAAGGATGACGGGCGTAGTGCTTTGCCATCCAGAGTAGGCAGCCAGAGCTCACACCCCCCACCCCCGGGCGACCCAGCCATAGGATCTCCGTTTTCGATGGGTTCACTCTCAACCGGCTGGCTCGTAGCCAACCAGCCAACCATTGGAAATTATCGGGTACAGAGTCCGGCCGGCCATCCATCCTCAGCACCAGCTGGGTGTCATCAGCGTACTGATGACACTCCAGACCAAAGCTCCGCACCAGTTTGGCAGTGGTCGCATATAGATGTTAAATAACAAAGGGGAGAGAATGGCTCCCTGAGGGACCCCGCAATTTAGAGGGAGTCTCTTGGAAACCATACTTCTCCTCTCGACTCACTGTCCCCGATTCAGGAGGAAGGAGGACACCCATTTAAGAGCAGTTCCCTTAACCCCTGTCACAGCTAAGCGGTGGGTTAACAGTGCATGGTCTACTGTGTCAAATGCTGCCATGAGATCCAATAACACGAGCAGCGCCGACCCACCTTGATCCAACTGGCAGCGGAGCTGGTCTGTGATGGCGACCAGCATGGTCTCTGTCCCGTGCCCAATATGGAAGCCGGACTGGTAAAGATCTAATCCGTCTGTGTCATTTAAGAATTGCTGCAGCTGTACCGCTGCTGCCCTCTCAATCACCTTTCCCAGAAATGGCAAGTTTGAAACTGTGCAGTAACTGGAGGGGACCGAACGATCTACATCTGGTTTTTTCAGCAGCAGATTCACCATCGCCTCTTTCAATCCCTCTGGAAACACTCCTTGCTCAAGGGAACGATTAACTATCTTCAACAGAGGGCCATCTAACCCTTCCCAGCAAGATCTAACTAGCCAGGAAGGGCACAGGTCGAGGGAGCAGGTAGTTGGTCTAGCTGCAGTCATGATCTTGTCGACAGCCTCTACATCCAGCAGATGGAAATGATCGAGAGTGGGACCATCAAATACCCACGGAGTCTCGAGTTCACTCACTGTTTCAACCGTAAACGGGGAGATCCCAGCGGAGTAACGAGATCTTGTCTGTGAAAAAGCTCTGGAAAACCTTAGCGGAAGGAGCCAAATCATTACCATTTGAGACGGTAGGGACCGCCGTTAAGGACCGAATGATATTAAACAATTTCGCTGGCCTTGAGCTTGCAGACTCTTATCAGGGAAGCATAGTGAACTTTTTTGGTTTTCCTGATAGCATGCTCATAAGCCTTTTTAAATAGCTTATAAGTTGATCTTGTGGCTCCGTCATGGATTCCTCGCCACACGTCCTCTAGCCGTCTCTTCTCCCGCTTCATCGCACGTAGTTCCTCAGTAAACCAAGGAGAACGATTTCTGTGGGGTCGGAGAGGGGGTCTGGGGGCAATCTCGTCTAGTGCCTTAGAAAGCCCAGAATTCCAATCTTCCACCAGCAGTTCGACAGAGTCGCTGTCAGGTTCCAGGTCCCTCAGAGCATTCCTCTGGCGAACCCAAATTGATTCGGCGCCCTTACAGGGAGGGATGATAAGCTCAAGCCAGATTCCCAGGACACAGTGATCCGACCATGGTACCTCTGTGAGAGAGGTTAAGGTCACTTGGATTCCGGCGCCAAAAACCAAATCCAGAGTGTGGCCAGCCTGATGTGTGGGCCTAGTATTACAAAGTCCTAACGTCGCCATGGTTGACACCAGGTCCTCCACTGCTCCAGAAACGGGGGTGGACTCAGCATGGACATTGAAGTCCCCCAAGACAATAAGTCTAGGGAACCTCAAGGCCCAATCCGACACCACCTCCAGCAGCGTTGATAGACTCTCTGCCGGTGCATTAGGCACACGGTACACCAGCAGAAAGGCTATACTCTCCTGCAAATCCCACACAAGACCGACACACTCAATCCCAGAGATGTTCGACGCCGTAACCCTCCTGAGAACAAACTTATCTCGGGCAAGCATTGCCACCCCCCGTCTCCCAGTCCTCATTTGGTGGTTAACTACATAGCCTGGAGATGCTAACTCCTGCAAGAGTACTTCATCGCCCTCCTGTAGTCAGGTTTCGGTGATACAAATCCTGACTAAAGTTAGATCCACTGCCTCAGTATGAAAGTGATAAGTATGCCAATTTAATGGTGGGAGTGACATCCGTATCTCTTCCATGTTTAAAAACATATACTATCATAAATCCATCACATATTCAACAGATTTGATGGAAAAGTTAAATTTGGGTTTGCATGTTCCAATAAGAATCCATATTATCTGAATACGTTCCAGCTCATCAATATCTTTCTTGAATTGTTGCACCAAAAAATGGATACAGTATTCCAAGTGAGGTCTGACCAAAGCAAAACAGAGTGGCACATATTAAACAAGTCGAGCAGTTAAAAGAAGACAGATTAAAATCAGTCAAAATACTTTCCAAAGCTTTAAAACACTGTAGGCGTGTGGTCTGAGTAAAACCACCTAAAAGCTTTTGTTAACAATTTATGATTTCATATAGCAAAGAAATGACAGCAATATATAGTTGCCAATTGTGTCTGCATTCAGCAGACAAGGCCTTCTTCTATACTCCCAAAACAGCATTTTGACCTAATTGACGATGGAGGGCCAGTGTTATCTATTGAGTACCAGCCAGAAGTAGGTCATACCTTGCCAAATACACACATATACATGCACAAAACACTTTTTTTCCTTTTGGAAGCTATGAAATCTTAACTGAAAGGGCTGTTCCCAGATCAAGGCAAAATGAGATTATTCCTTCTAACTTACTTAGGGAGACAAGATAATTTGTGATCAAGCTCACATTTTTTCCACTCGCAACACCTTTCCTACCGAGAAATGTTTATGTGACCCAGGGTGCATATAGGTACATAAAATAGGTATAAAAATCAAACATCTACTGATAATAAATTAACATTTGTAAGTCTTGCTTAACAGGCAATTTTCCTTTTTATGGAACAGAAGCATTTTTCTGCAGAGTCCACTATAAACACTGCACATTGTTGCTAACAGATTTGTGGAAATAGGTGGCATTCAGAAACTTTTCACTGTTTTCCAATTTTTTCAAGACCCTGATATGACTTAAGCTAAGGGGGGCCCATTTGGGGTTGGGACCCACAGTTTAAGAACCAGTGATCTAACCTACTTGTTTCTTACCAGAAGCTGGGTGCAGAGTAGAGCAGGACAGAAGGTGAGCCTCAGTGCGACAACAACTGTAAGGAAAGAAGGGTGCTAAATAGTCAATGAAAACACACCACATGTACACACAAATTTTTGCAAATTTCAGTAACAATCAAGCCCTGGCAATTGTACAAGCTGGAGATCTGCACCTGTCCTTTTCCTCTTGCCTGGCACTGAGGTGGCCAATATTGGAGAATTTGTCTCATGCCCGAAGATAGCCTGCCCAAACTGGAGACTCATGGACGGACCCTGAGAGCGGACAAACCCAATTGTAACAATGGGAGTAAACTTCTCATTGAGTGGCCCACCTATAGTGGACAGTTAAGAGATGGAGTATCTAATTACCAGGACTTCTAGCTGTCCTACTAATGGACACATGAACAATATACACTGTGGTTTGGAGATTTTGCTCTAGACATATAATACTTCTATTTTCAGAGAACAACACATTGTGACCTTTGTCCTCATCCATCTTTCAGTTCTGCTCAAGCAATTTTTAAAATAGTCCAAGGATCCATTTACCACAGAGCAAGTGCATCATTTATGCCATGTCTTGGTATTTAACTGCTTGTGAAACCTAAAGAAAATACAATCCATGTACGTTCATGGCTTGTCAAGGGACAGTTAGTCTGCTTTTATAGTATCACTATCTGCCAATGCAAGTATCTTATCCTATTTAGGAAATTGTATTGTTTTTGATGGGGGCTGTGTGCTTGCTTTGGATGTGAATTCACAATTAAGCTAGCAACGCAATGGCAACAAAATTTGTTCTTTCTAAATAGGGAAGAAAAATAGTCCCAAAGATAGTTTAACTCAAAACCAACTGTGAAAGGCTGTCAGGCTTTGGTAAAGATGTTTTAAGCATCAAGGGCTTGGATTTGGCCTGCAATTTCTCCTTCTTTCTAATGACACATCCAAATGGAAATTTTAGAAAGTAAAATTGTGATTTCTATATAACATCTTTATTGTAGGGAAATATGAAGACCAATTGCATGCTACTCTCCAGACCTATGCAACCATTTCCTAATCTTTAAAAATATAATGAAAAGCAGATGTGAAAAGTTGAGGAACGGGAGCTCTGATTATTTTTGCTCCGAATCTCTGCCTTTCTGTGGCTTTTCCAGTGGCAAACACTTGTATTTTTCTTTTCATAGCAGGAAAAGACCACCACAACCCCCTATTTCATTTTGAAGCTAGGATGTAGACACCCTTCCCTGAAAAGATGATAATATTTGCTAAAGTAGAAGGCAGTAGTAGTGATATCAGAAGGAGGATAAGACACTATCAAAGGGGTAACACCAAAATAACTGCCTATCAAATATTTCAGCAAAAAAGTATTCTTGAAATTAAAAATTAACATTTATGTTATTTTCCTAAGCCCAGTTTACATACTAAACCCAGTTTACATACTTGCAAGGCTAAAACTCTGATTTACTTTTTGAACTTTCTAATGTGCATGCACTCTGGTCGAGGCTGTCATGATTATCCAATTATGATGCACTCTGATTTACATGGTTTCATTTATATGTGCTTTTTATTTTTGTTTTTTTATTGCTGTTTTGTTTTTAATCATTTGTATTAGTCACTGACCAGCTGGACTGTAAAGGAAAGAGTTCCATGGAAATGACACCATGCTTTGCCACACTTGGTGGCACCAACTGTAGTGATGCTACTGGGCAATAGAAAAAAGAAGAAAAAACCACACGTTGTTTGATCCAGTCAAAAAAGACACTGCCCAAGTTGACAAGAACTGAGCTAGACATTTGAACACCAAGGCTCTTGGAAGTCTTTTGTTCTTAGGATAGCTATGAATTGTAATTGACGTTATGGCAAATAACAGCAAATCCAGGTTATAGTTACTATATGCTTGGGGGCCCTTTCACTCAACACTGTAATAGCATTATGATTCCACTTTAACTGTGACAACTACCCTCTGGAGTCCAGAGATTTGGAGTTTGTTGAGGCACTTGAGATCTTTAGCAAATTTTTATAAATACCTGTCAGGAACTTCAATGCTTTCCAGTAAAGACGCTACAGAACTGCTGCTTCTTCCAGTGGTAGTTTATTGAAGACACAAAACCTATAAAGCTGAAGCACCCGCTTCCCATCACCACAATCCTTATATACTAATCCCTCCCCATGCAATGCCTGGAGGGTTGCATCCTGACTCAGCAATCCCAGTGAGCCTTTGCATTACCCAGAGTTCCCTGGGTATTACATCATACCCCAGAGTCTTATCTAAACCAAAGGTCATAGTCCCAGTATATTCAACTGCAAAGAAATAGAGCAAAGTTCATGGTTGAGTCATCTCTCTCTGACTCAGCAACTCAGGTGAAAGTAGTAGGCTCATGGCAGGCTGGAATCTGTCTCTGGCCCCAGGCATAGAGATTCTAGCCCTGACAAATACCCTCCTAAAAATCCTACAAATCTTAAGATTCTAGGGATATTGATGCAGGTGCAATAATTACGATCATTCAGCCCCTGCAGAAATACTTACAGTAAAGAGATCTACATCAGCTCTCAAGGCAGATTGTTTCTCTACCCATTAGGATGTTTCTCCAAATATTAAGATAATATCCACTTCCCTGAAATATTTGTCCATTTGTTCTAATCCTGTCCTGGTCTTAGAGAATAAACAAGCAGAGCACATGCCTGAGGCACCAAACCAAAGAGGATACTGAGCTGGGCTCAGTCACTGAGTAACTGTTGTTGAGATAGGAAATCATTTTCAGATTACAGTTCTCAGAATCTCGGCTTGTTGCCTTGGGATTCTGGAAGCTGTCCTCCAAAACAAAACCTTCCATGTTCTGCTTTGCTGAGTTTGTCTGCCATCAGCTAGGTTGGAGGTGTGTGTGGGAGCATAACTACCATAAATATTTTTCAAAGCTGTACAGATGGTTTTCTTACTAACTACAAACATGAGCAGTCTACCAATTTGATTTTAAAATGATGCTCTTTTTTCCAGTTTTGAGTGTCATCCATTCTAGACAATATCAGCAGAATATGGCTTTTTTTGGAAGTAACATTTCCAAACATTATAAATATTATAAAAACTATAAGCACTATGAATTTGCTTGGAAACATGAAACCGGGGATAATAGCAAAACTTATTGGAGTGAATTACATCTGATGGAAGTATACCATAGAATCTCCTGGAGGGAAGACATGCCTTGTCGCATTTGGATAGATGGAACAACTGGTACTGGGGTTGTTCTGTGTTCTAAATATATAAATGGTATATTCATAGGTTCTATGCATAGCACTAAATGTATTGACATTGAGATCAAGCCTGTTGGTGCCAACCTCTTTTCCTGTTCTATGCATATACTACACGTGAGGAAAATACAGTTTTCCAAAAATGCTATCAGATCAGAGAAAACCTAAGCATCTGGAATGCACCAAGACAAAACGAGTGTGCTGTATCAACTCTTTAAATAAAAGCAAGAAACTACATATAAGAAATACTACCTGTGTAATTATAAAGGGCAGACTAATTTTACATTTGTAGGGACATCACAACTGGTAAAGGATTTTCCAGTCTCTTTCAACAGAAACTTCACCACTAACCATAACAAATCTCTTATAAGAAGCTATTCTGGATTTCTTACCAATTTAGGAAAAGGGCAAGGTATTTTAAGAAATTGTGCTTCTTTCAAAGGGAGCACGTTTCGAAAAATGTTAATGCTGCCTTAGAAGAACAGCAGAGCTAGATCCAATTATACACAGTGTAACTTGAATATTATTTTGCTGCCTCTTGGCACTGTTCCCCCCCCCCCCCCTTTCGTTTTAGCAACATAATGCTAAATTAGTTTACACCCCTTTTCTTTCTAATCCTTCAGGGCTCTTGTACATCTTTAGTAAAAAGAAAAAGAAAAAGAAAAGAAAGCTTTTAATTAACTTTATTTTATAATTTTGGGAGACATTTCTCCCTTTGGCTCTTTTCTTTCTCCTTTTATAAACTAGAAATACTGATAGTACAGACACTTTGTGAATTGCTTGTTCTGGACTCCCACTGATGGGAAATTAATCAAACCGAAAACTACTTGGTTTTTTTTTTTAAAAAAAGACTCATTTTTCTAAACCTTTCTACTGAAGTAAATGATGCAATTAGCTCTTAACTTTGAATAGATAAGGTAGTAGTCATTTTTAGAGTAAATCCTTGCAGATAAACACAGTTTGAGTGCTCAGTTTTCCGTGCTAGAAAACATGAAAACAACGTAAGTGTAAAATGCCTGAAGTTGTGCATAATTGATCTTTTGATAGGCTCCAGGAGGCTAATCCATTACAGTTGTTGTTTCTGGCATCTTCTTTATGCGAATAATGCTGAATGCTATTTTCTTGCTTCAAATCTCCAGAGAACTGCACTTAAAAACATTACCAAAGAGAAAAAAGAATATTTAATGCAAGAAAGTCAACATGCACACAAAGACAACGTTTCCTCAATAAGCCAACAGTCATTCTAGTGGGGAGATTCTTAGAACTGTAGTCTAAAAAAGCAACTCTAACAAAAATCAGGAAGGGATTGCATGCACATGCGCACGCGCACACACACATGCTCAGCCACAGTCTTATATCCGATTAACCTAATTAATAGGGGGTAGAGACCCATCTCCCACCCTAGCCCATGCCATTTACTATCAAAGCTCTGCAATATCCTATATGTTATAAGCAGCCTAGCTGAAGTTAGGAGGTCTGAATTAAATGTCGGAAGCCTTGGAAGTTTTGAAAAGTTTTAAACTTATTTTTCTGTGAAAATAGGAATTGACTTTAGATCCGAACCACCAGTGCCCCCTACATCCGAAACGAGTTTTGAACCATTTTAAAAAATCAAACAAGCCTAGATGGAATCCCATGCAAAGAAGAGAAGAATACGATTTCCCCCATTTCCCCTAGCACCATCCGATAAAGTCATTGGTCTTCAAAAAAGGAAGTTTATCTAAATGCAACAATGTCTGTCACTAATTAAGTCCCTCTGTTTGTACAATAACCTGCAATGTTTTTTTTATTCATTGGGTTTTAAAAGTATGATTTTAAAGGAAAACAACTTTTTTAAAAATATAGACAAAGAAAAGAAAAGAGCAGGGAGGTAAATACATCACATGTGAATGAGAGCTATGCATTAATATAAGCTGCACATCCTTTCAAAAATATGCTTGAACCTGATATCTACAAAATATACAATCATATGTAGCTAAAACAGTAAGAACTTCTGACCAAATGGATGGTGAATGCTTATCATTCCAACCTTGGAAGGTGGCCAGAAATACATGCGTGAGTATTCTGTGAACCACTGCAACTCAAAACAAGCATTTACCTCTATCACTCAATTCCATCTAGAGTGCTCTCCTTCAATAAGATACATAGGGATTTTTGGTCATATATTGTTTTCAAAACAAGTGCAGTGTGAAGGAGACACATCTGTAACCCATTAATTATCTATGTTTCTAGCCCCAGTATACAGTAACCACAGTTCCAGTTTAACAAAGCGATTAATTCCAAACCATATTTATGGGTCATAGGCTCTTAAATTCTCTCCTCTATGCTGCCTATAAAATTCTCAGTAGAGTGTCCCATGGGCGAAGGTATGGTTCAGGCAGGATGAAAATGTGGTACTACAGTAATCATGCTTCATATTAAACAAACCTGCGCCTACAGATGGAGCAGCTTGACCAATAGACACATAAAGCCCTATTTCTGGTGACATGTTAGATGGCAGTCAGCCCCCACAATCACTATAGTTCTGCATCTTATGAAGGAGATAGACAGAGGCTCTTTTACTCCATACAGAGCACTCACAGCTTGAATCCTAAATATAACTTCCAACTTTGTTGTAATATCTAAGGAATTTGCTAAATCATTTTCAGGTGCCTTTTAGACCTGTGTGGCCTTTCGAATGAAACTGAGTAGGAAAGGAGTATAGGGTTTCTATTTTGTTTTGCCACAAAGAGCAAGTTTTTCCGTCTCAAGGTTCCTTGCCTGAACCATAGGCAGCTAGCCTTAAGGATATGGACTTAAAAAATAACCAGCTGCATATGTGCATTTATAAAAGAGTCACACACACACACACAGCCACATCTGTGTGCCTACTCAGTCAGTAGTGGAGAAGCAAATGGATTTTTTTTATATGCACTATATTTCTGTTCTTACTGACACATGTTTGTTTGCAAAACACCTGGCTTTGCTGTAAAGATAATCTCTAACTTCAGTCATTCTTCCATATGCATGGATCCCGCATGAGTGGAGTCAATCAATTATGTTTTGAAAATATTTGGGAGAAATTCTGAAAAAACAAAGGTTGATTTTGCCTATTTATATAAGAGATGCCATTTTCATATATAATGGGATTTGGTCATCCACAAATGTTTGTATCCATCCAAACGTTCTTAGACCAATGTTCTTAGACCAAACTACAGTGCATACTTTAAGAAAAACCCAACAACTAAAACTAGCATTTACAGATATATGTTCTACATGGTTCTAAAGTACTTACAAAACTAAAGTTCTAGGGGTGACAACTAGGGGGCACTGGTGCTTTTCTTCTACAGTGTTGCTAAAGATCTGGTGGTGAAATTTTCAGAACTCTAAAAAAACTTTCAAAATTTCATTATTATTTCATTATTGGTGATTTTCATGACATAATCAATTAGGAACTGCCATTTATAATGAAATTTTGAAAGTTTTGTTAGAGTTCTGAAATTTTCACCACCAGAACTTTAGCAACATGTAGAAACAAAACACCAGCACCTCCTAGTTTTCACCACCAGAACCATTTAGAACCATGGATTACTCATGCATACTAGAAAGGGATGCCTATTAAAAAGAATTTCCTTTCCCCACCACCTAAAAAAGCAAACATCAGTTTAAGGTGGATGGAAGAGTGTACAATAACACCACTATCATCCCATAATATACTATATCATGGGTGGGCAATTACCGGCCCTCCGGGTGTTTTGGACTTCAACACCCAGAAATCCTAAGAGCTGGTAAACTGGCTAGGATTTCTGGGAGTTGAAGTCCAAAACACCTGGAGGGCTGGTAATTGCCCACCCCTGTACTATATGAATAGATCCCAGCACTACCTATGCCACAGCTGCATGGTATATGGTAGACTCCTGCAGAGGTGAGAGGATCCTTCTTGTCCTTAGCTGAACGTAGCATTTGTTGGATTTTCTTAGTGGGTCTGTAGATAGTTTGTATGTTGTGTTTCCTCATCAGCTTCCCTATGCGGTCAGTGGTTCCCTTGATGTTAGGCAAGAACACCTTTCCTCTGGGTGGATCTTTGTCTTTAATCCCGTGACTTGTTCTTGGTCTTGCAGCTCTTCAGATGTCTGAGGGATAGTATCCATTGGCCTGTAAAGCCCAGTTCAGGTGGTTCAGTTCGTCTTGGAGGAGGTGGGATTCGCAGATTCTTTTTGGAAGGTTTGCCAATGCTTTAATGGTGCTTCTTTTTTTTGACTTGGGTAATGGTTGGAGTTTTTATGTAAGTATCTAATTGTGTGTGTAGGTTTTCTGTAAACTGTGTGACCCAGTTGTTGATCTTTTTTGCTGATGACAAGTACATCTAGAAATTGCAGTTTTACTTCCTTTTCCTTTTCCATGGTGAATTGGAAGTTTGGGTGAATGCTGGTCAGGTGGTCCAGGAACTTGTTTAGTTCTTCCCTTTGTCTCCCTCACCATAATTTTCTCTCCTGCCTTATTCTTTTTCTCACTCGCTGATTTTCCCTTGTTTTGCCTTTCCATTGAGTAACTCTCCTCACCCTTATCAGGAGACCTTTCATGCTATATAATTATAGGTTTATAATTCTACAGTAATTGCCATTTCTCCGCCCCATGTGTCATGGTCAATTCTGACAGTGAGGATGAGGATGAGAAAGAGGGGGTGCCTCTTCCAGCATCCAAGATGGAGTCAAACATAGACAAACAGTACCCTCAACTGGACAGTGAAGAACCCTCCACTTCTCAGGCTACAGTTCTGAAGCAACGGCACCCTCAACTGGACAGTGAAGAACCCACCACTTCTAAGGTTACAGATCTGGACCAGTATCAGACTCTTGAGCTGGAAGGCAATGAGTTAAGCATTCCAGCCCAGTCTCAGCTGCAGAGAGAACTAATACAAGTTCACATGTCCAGCCATTTGACAGAAAAGAGGGCCAACAATTGGGAACAGCCATGAAACCAGCATAAATAGCTGGGGTTTGAAGCAGTCAGTTGCTGGCAGCAACATCTTTGTTGGAGCTGTGGTCTCAAGACTTTGTGTGATTCCTTAGACCTTGTGTGATAGACTATATCTAGGATTTTGGCTTTTGATTTTGGATTATAGCTTGGATTGTGTTTATTAGGCTATATTGACTTTGGAACTTCAGAATGTTCTCACGGTTTTCTCTACTGCACATTCCTTGTCTTGCTGACTGGTGATTTGACTCCAGACTGACACTGGACTACTCCTGCTGTGTTCTTGATTGCTACAGAGACAATCTTCAGAGAAAGATGGCACTATGGAATCCTGAAATTTGTCATTTATTGAGACACTAAAGTTTTCTAAGAATTTGGTCACACTCATTCAGAAGAGAGCAACCAAAATTGTCAGAGGTTTGGAAACTATTCCCTGTGGTTACCATTTTAGGTAGCTGGGCATGTATAGTCTGGAGAAGAGAAGTTTAGGAGGTGACATGATAGCCATGTTTACATACTTGAAAGGACTGAATATGGAGGAAACTAGTTTTCTGTTGCTTCAGAAAAAAGGACATTGATCAATGGATTCAAACTACAGGAAAAGAGATTCCACATAGACATTAGGAAGACCTTTCTGATTTAAGAGCTTTACAACAGTGGAATACACTGGTTTGAATATGGTGGAGTCTCCTTCTTTGGAGATTTTTAAATAGATGCTGAATGACCATACACCATCCTAAAAACATCAGATCCCTGGAAGTCACAGAAATGGCTTGGGGGATCTCTGTGTGTCCTGCAGACTGCATTTTGCCCATCCCTGCTCTAGATATTTGGGTGGAATTTGCTTGATTTTGTGCACACAAACACTCAATTGGGTATGGGGCTTTTAAACATCAGACACTGAGATTTTTAGTGGTATCAGAAAATATCCTATAACTTGTACAATTCTAGTTTTCTCTAAAACAATCTTAGTGTATGAGGCTTAAGGCAGCCATTTGATTGCAAACAGAAGGTCTTTTCATTCTTCCAACCTGAATCAAACTGGCACGTTTCCTTCAAGTGGATGAGGTAGCTTTCTAAAGAGTGCTCTTTCCAACCAAACCACCTTCCAAACAGATCATCTGTTTCTTCTTCGCAGTGTTGGCTCAAAGGTCTGCTATATGATTTCATATCAAGTATGAGGGAAAAAAAGATAAAGGCACACCGGGAGAGTTGGTTTGCCAAAAAGTTTCAAGTGGATGTTGCACTGGGTGTCTTGTATGTTTATTTACTTATACATATCTCAGCAAGCTGGAACCATCCATCACCCATCTTGGGGAGGAGAAACACATTCTTTTCTGATCTCTATTAGAACTCACAAAACTGGAGAGCCCTGCTGATACATCAACATCAAATTCAAACATTACACACGAGGTAAGGAAAGTCAAGCTTACACATAACATGTGAAGATTTGCTGACCAGGCAATAGCATTTCTGACAAGTCTTGGGGTGTTGTTATGGTTAATGAAGTGAATATGAAACAACAAGCTTGTCCAAAAAGACAAATGAAGTGTTATACTCTGTTAACATATGGACTGCATCCAAGATGTGGAAAGTATTTAATGACCTATGAAGTTCACTGGGCAACCCTGGGTCAGCCCAATTATGTATTTACTGAAGATACAATTTGGTATGTCAATTTCATTGAGTTCCTCATGAAGTTGAAATTAGGGCCACTGTCTAAATGGTTTCAGCCACTCAACTGCTTTGCCTGCCATCATTCACGCATCAATCCTGGATTTCCACCTCCTACCTTACAACAACAAGTCAGTATGTCATGGCTGCAGAGAAAGGATCTAGTCATGATTGGGCTGCATATAAATACTTAACTTAAGCCTGCCCATGCCTCCCAGTAAGGTACATAAGAACTTTGTACTGGTTGTGTAACAGCAGCCAATCTCTGGGGTCCAAGCAGGATTGTCGAAGACTTCCATGGCTGGAATCACTGGGTTGTTGTAGGGTTTTTGGGCCATATGGCCATGTTCTAGAGGCATTTTCTCCTGATGTTTCACCTGCATCTATGGCAGGCATCCTCAGAGGTTTTGAGATCACAACCTCTGAAGATGCCTGCCATAGATGCAGGTGAAACATCAGGAGAGAATGCTTCTAGAACATGGTCATAAAGCCCGAAAAACCTACAACCAAGCAAGATTTTTTCCTAGCCATACCTGGACATCCTGAGGATAAGCCTGGATGTAGGCTTAAGCTTGCACTATCTATGGGTCCTCCATGCATTTGTGGACGGTTTGATTTTGACTATGTAAGTACGGGCACTTGCAGCCTGAACATAAGCAGTAGAAGTAACCATTCAGGTTATTATGACTGCCATTAGTGTCAAAATCGCCTCTACTTTATTAAAAGACCGAAAAGTACATTTTAAATGGGTGTATTTCCACAAGAAATTGAGTGAAAATAAGCATAGACACACAAGACATGATTTCCCTTTATGTTGTTTAATGTTTCATATTTCTAAATGAAATTTGAAATTGTGGTACTTAAAGTAGCCACTCAATACAAATCTTTATTACGATCACTGACCAGCACAGAATCAGTTATTCATTTTACACATGGATCCTGATACTGTAGTTTCAAAAATATATGTTTAATCCCTAGTAATATCAAAATTTGAAAAGCAACATATTTCCTGTTAAATGTGATTCATAGCAATACTTCCACTATCTCCCATAACAAGGTAGTTTCCTCCAGCTAATCTTTCTTTTCCACCTCTTCTTCAGTGAATTCCATGCTCCCTACTGCCAAGAACAATGACCACATAGAATCCAGAGAAAACTATTAATAATCAATTTTGAAAACACTGTTATTGTTGAATTGCCAAGTGAAACATTGTGTGACCAGCACATCCAGTCACTCTGAAATAATCAGTAATAAATCTATTTCTGTTGAAAGAAAAGGCCCCTTTGTACAAAAGTGACTTTCATTTCAAAATGCCATGTGAACTTCACCGATTATCTTTTGTACTGTTTCATAAAAGCGTGCAACATTAATTTATACTGAGTTCCTACAGTGATCACTTCATTATTAATAAACAGGCTTCGGCTGTTTATGCCAAGGGGTTTATCTGAACTCATAGTTTTTCCAGGACAGCTGTACAAGATAAGCCTATGGAAACTTACATAGATGTTATTTCTATGCTGACCGATAAGGCTTAATTGGAAGTGTGTAAAGTATTGTAATATCTTACAGTTCTTTGTTCTTAATTATGCCAAATGGAAGAGATATATCATTGAGATGTTAGCAGAATGTAGTTAGGTTTATAAGTATAAATATCTGCACTGGTTGTCCTACACAACATTGGTGTTGAATGGCAATGTTGTGCAAATGAATCCATGTGTGAATGTGCATGCACATGTATCCCATGTCAACTCTACTTCAAGAGTAACAAGGGTATCCCATGTCAACTCTACTTCTGCAATCTTGAACTGAGTGGAGAGGTTCTCCATTGGACAAAAATATCCAACTATTTCTATAGGGGAAGAAGTGCCCTCACAAGACAACAGCAAGAGTCTGGCCAAAAGCCTGAGTGGTACAGCTGACAAATACTTCAAGGGGCATAACTATTGATAAGTCTTCAAGGATGACTTCAAGCAGAATAGTCTGAATAGTCTTTGCAAGCACTGGTATAAAGCACAGCACAAAAATGAAAGAAAGGAGAGACCAATGTATGTATGCATAACATTATATAGCAGTGGTTCTCAACCTGTGGGTTCCAGATGTTTTGGTAAGCTGGTTGGAATTTCTGGGAGTTGTAGGCCAAAACTCCCAGGGACCCACAGGTTGAAAACCACTGCTATATAGTAAATACGATAGTATGTGTGCAGAGAGAAAAGTAAGCCCTTCTGGGAAAAGTGTTCATGGCCCAATCAAAGGGGGGAATTATTTTTACCAATTCACTGAAGTGCAATGAAAGAACAACCACTGGCAACAACAAATTCTAATTATTCATGGCCTGGTGTTGAATGAACTTCAGAATAATGAGATAGGAATCTCAGGGTCCTTCCACACATCCCTATATCTCAGAATATCAAGGCAGAAAATCCCACAATACCTGCTTTGAACTGGATTATCTGAGTACACACTCAGAAAATGTGAGATATAGGGCTATGTGGAAAGGCCCTGAGCCACACTATGGAAAGAGTCAAACAGGAATTGGGTCAGGACTTTGGAAAAATCTTGTACAGTTTGGACGGAAACCCTGAGTTGATCTGCTACCCAGCTGAAGCCACTGCTAGGGATTTTATTATATGCTAAACTGATATCACATTTTTTGAGTCCCGGTCACTAAAACTGAACAACTTCCTGAAGCTTTTCATGAATAAGCAAGACAAACTTTCTGCCGATGGAAAATCACTGGATAGTGGATAGTACTTTTCATGAACTATTAATCCTCTCAAAATACTTGAATTAAGTCTCTTTTACAGATAAATTACACCTTCAGGATAATAGATAACTATCATATGGCATGCATTAGAATTTTGTTATTATATAGACCTCAGCCAAATATACTTTTTAAAAAAGGAATCATATGCTATCCATAGAAGTGACAAAATAAACATTTTTCATTTCTTTCCCCAGTGGGTGTGTTGTTATACCTGTGAGAACTGAAGCAACAGAGTTTGATGAAAAACGTTGGCCACAAGATTATGACTTGTGCAGATGGTTTGGTGCATGAAGATAGGGAGATGAGGCTTTTCCTGCTTCACCAGCTGGTTGGAGGCAGCTTACATTTGGCCTGATTGCTAGAAAACCTGGAATGACACATTTGCTTGGACAATGACCAAATGTGGTGGGACAGGCATGTAGCCAGGGGGGGCCTTAGGGGGCTTCAGCCCCCCCCCCCGAAATTCTCAGGGTGGTCCGTGAGAAGGCCTTGCTGGTACATTATTTAAACTGTTATGTTTATTCATATCATGATCTGATCACCATGCTCATTATATCCCACATTCATGGGGTTATTGGGATAACAATACAAAAGGTTTACTAGGGTAGACCCTCTTCCACCCAGTCTCAGCTCCCCGAATCAAAATCCTGGCTACGGCCCTGTGGTGGGACAAATACCAATGGATAGATAGGCCCAAAGCCCTTGAGGAAACCATTCCAAAAGGCATTCCAAAAGACATTACAGGCTCTTAATGACTGCCCATCTCAAGTACCTTATCACTAAGAATATTGGCAATAGTGACAGCATCAGAGTAGGAGACAGATTCGGCAATCATGAAATACGATTTGACAGAGTGGGCTTTTGGTTTGGATTAACCAGCTGTGTTACAGGGCTGGGCTGTAGCACAGCTGGTTAATCACTAGCAGCAATAAATCACTGCCAACCAGAAGGTGGCATGTTCAAAGCCCGAGTCGGGTTTGAGCTCCCGACTGTAAATAGCCCAACTTACTGTTCACCTAAGCAGTTCAAAAACGGCTGTGAGTAGAGAAATTATGGACTGCTTACAGCGGAAAGGTTAATTTATGATACCATAAAAAATACTATGACCAAAGGCTTGGCATCATAGTGGGTGAAGCGACATCTCCCCCTGCAACCTCCAGGAGCCAAAGTTGGAAAAAATGCTGAATTACCTTCTATCTGTCTGCATTTCTTGTATGTCTAAAAAAGGCATTGAATGTTTGCAGTGTATGTGTGCATTGTGATCCACCCTGAGTCCCCCTCAGGGTGAGAAGGGTGGACATAAATACTGTTAATAAACCAATAATAAATTGTTTCCAGAACACAACATAGATACAAAAATCCCTGAATGCTCATGGCACCCTTTATATAAAAATAGCAAAATTGAGACTTTATTTATGGATTTATTTTGGGGGAGGGGATATTTTTGAGCCATGCTTGGTTGAATATGTGGATGCAAAATCCATGGACATGGAGAACTGACTATAGTGTGTGTGGAAGTGGGGGGAAGCATGCTACTACAGTTCCTAGATAAAATATCTCTCCCTTCTCTTTATGGCGATCTATGCAATATTTGTCAGGCTTGATCTACACTGCTCTATATTCCAGGATCTGATCCCAAATTATCTGCTTTGAACTACACTGCCAGGTAATCTAAAATAAGCAGATAACCTGGGATCAGATCCTGTGATATAGGGCAGTGTAGATCCAGCCTCAGTGGGTGAATATGCTGGGAAAATCACAAGCACCATTTCCATTCAGCTGCCTATTGCTTCCAGAGCAACCATTTACCCATTCCAACGCTCGCTGAGATATTCTTCATTGTTAAGTTAATTTGGACTCTGTCTTCTGACATGAAAAAGTAAATCCCCTATTTTTATAAAGTGGAGAGATAGCAAGCTACATTAATTTACTTTTTAAAAAAACTGATCAAAGGGCTCTCAGATTTTTGCCAGGGAACATGATTTAAAAACAAAATCTTTGGAAGCTTTCCAATGACCTATGTCAGTGGCTGCAGTCCAGTTCTGAGAAAAGAGATGTTCACATCATCATGAAAATGAACATTAATTAGAAACACTGACAGGCAGTAGGCCAAAAACTGGATGGGTGTGGGCAATTAATATTCCTTAAAGATACACCCAGCAGATCAGTAGTGGTTATGCTGGTTGACAATCCAAACTTTGGAACTTCAGAATGTACTCACGGTTTTCTCTTGTCTTGATGACTGGTGATTTGACTCCAGACTGACTCCGGACTACTCCTGCTGTGTTCTCTGATTGCTACAGAGACAATCTTCAGAGAAAGATGACACTATGGAATCCTGAAATTTGTCATTTATTGAGACACTAAAGTTTTCTAAGAATTTAGTCACTCTCATTCAGAAGAGAGCAACCAAAATTGTCAGAGGTTTGGAAACTATTCCCTATGGTTACCATTTTAGGAAGCTGGGCATGTATAGTCTGGAGAAGAGAAGTTTAGGAGGTGACATGATAGCCATGTTTACATACTTGAAAGGACTGAATATGGAGGAAACTTGTTTTCTGTTGCTTCAGAGAAAAGGATATTGATCAATGGATTCAAACTACAGGAAAAGAGATTCCACATAGACATTGGGAAGACCTTTCTGATTTAAGAGCTGTACAACAGTGGAATACACTGGCTTGAATATGAACATTATGAAAACGTTCATGAAAATGAACATTAATTAGAAACACTGACAGGCAATAGGCCAAAAACTGGATGGGTGTGGGCAATTAATATTCCTTAAAGATACACCCAGCAGATCAGTAGTGGTTATGCTGGTTGACAATCCAAACATGTGAACGGCTTTATTGCCTTTAATTTCTAGTGAAATTTAGCCACAAGCATATGGTGTTGGAGCCACTGTAATATGGGGATAGGCACACCTGGACAACATCAAGGTTGTCACAGGAGATGGAAAAATCAGGAAGTGAAATATAGATATTAGGCATGGTTTCGAACCCAAAAATGGCCATTCCCAAAACAACGGGGGGGGGGGGTTGATTAGTAAAAGAAAGACTTACAAAAAATTTTCAAAAATTTCTAAAATGTAACTTAATTACTAACGAAATTCGTTAGTAGTTCGTATGCCAGCGCATGTGCATTCCAGATGGTTTTGGCCTACAACTCCCAGAAATCCTAACAGATGGTAAATTGGCTGGGATTTCTGGGAGTTGTAGGCAAAAACTTGAATAAATCACACTGAATTCTAGATGGGACTCTCCAAATAGGAAGGAGGGAGGGGGAGGGGGTATTCTATTCTTGGAAGCAGCAAAAAAGGAGGAGGAGCCCCGCGCTCCTCGCTGCCTCCTCTCACCCTATCCTGAGGGAGCGAGGGCCCAAGTTTGCCCAGGCTGAGAGGAAAAGGAAGAGGCCTGAGGCTGTGAGGAATGATGGGAGTTGAAGTTCAAAACACCTGGAGGGCTGAAGTTGGCCCCTCATGAAGCCTCTTCAAGGCTTTAGATCCTGGCAGGCAGAAGGGGCAGGGAGAGCCGTCCACTCCTCCTGCACTGCCAGGATCTAAAGCATCAAAGAGTATTGGGGTGAGAAACCAACCTAATGTATAATAGAATGAATGCTACTGTAAGTGCCTAATATTATAAGTAATCCAACTGGTCATATACCTACATTCCATGCACATGCAATAATACAGCAGTAATAACAATGGGTATAAGAAGAGGTAAAATTCAAACCGAAGTACTCTGACTGTGGTCCCTCCTCAAGCGGTGCAAACTGCAAAAGGCTCTTCTTTATGAGCCGGGAAAAGCCAAAACCCGGGCACAGCGTTTGCTGCCTGGGTGCACACACATACATATTCTTTGGGGGGTTTGCTGCAGAATCTTCTCTATGAGAAGATTCTGCAGCAAATCCCAAAAGAATATGTATGTGTGTGCACCCAGGCAGCAAACGCTGTGCCCGGGTTTTGGCTTTCCCGGGCTCATAAAGAAGAGCCTTTTGCAGTTTGCACCGCTTGAGGAGGGACCACAGTCAGAGTACTTCGGTTTGAATTTTACCTCTTCTTATACCCATTGTTATTACTGCTGTATTATTGCATGTGCATGGAATGTAGGTATATGACCAGTTGGATTACTTATAATATTAGGCACTTACAGTAGCATTCATTCTATTATACATTAGGTTGGTTTCTCACCCCAATACTCTTTGATGCTTTAGATCCTGGCAGGGCAGGAGAGGCAGGAAGCCTGGAAAATGTAAACAGAGAGGTTTACTCAGAAGTAAATCCACAAAGGGCACTTCATTCAAAGTGCCCTCCTTTGCAGATTTACTTCTGAGTAAACCTCTCTGTTTACATTTTTCCAGGCTTCCAGCCGAAAGAAGGAGCGAGTTTAGGGCTTGCCTTGCCATAATACTTATTGGCAAGGGAGGCGGGAGGGTGGTGAGAGAGAAGGAGGGTGCCCCCTTACGACCTAATAATGACACTTAAGAAAATCCTGGCCCCCGAAGTTCTATAAAGAAAGTCCACTTCCTGGTTGGCGTTCCAGATGCGGAAATACTCAAAAGTAGCATTTCTTACGAATTTCTTATGAATCATTTCATTTTCATAACTTTTTTCTCATGCCTAATAGATATAAAGTTTGTGCAAGAGAGCCCATGTAAGAATAAGTTAACTACAGAGAGCTAATGCACTGTAATGGTTTGAGCACTGGGCTAGGACTTTGGAAATTGAGTCATTATCCAATAGCATCCAGTAACATTGTCAAGTCATTCAGAATTTCATTTTACCTAATTTTACTTAATTATGCTGATTAGTTAGGTTCAAAGTTAATTCTCGTGTTACTGTGGCCATTTTCTAATGGTGATAGCTGTACCCAAAATGTAAGGAGGGACCCTTTGGCCCTCCAGATGTTTTGGATTTGAACTGCCCGAGAACCCAGACAACATGGCCAATGAAAAGGGATTATGTGAGTTGGTTCAATGCATCTCTAGGGCCAAAGGTTCTCCAGACCTTCTTTACCCGATGACCCTAGCATGCAATAAGTTTTGTGTGTGTGTGTCAGGAGTGACTTGAGAAACTGCAAATCACTTCTGGTGTGAGAGAATTGACTGCCTGCAAGGATGTTGCCCAGGGGACGCCATCCAATGGGAGGCTTCTCTCATGCCTCTGCATGAGAAACTGGAGCTGACAGACAGGAGCTCACCCCACTCGCCAGATTCGAACCACTGACCTTTTGGTCAGCAATCCTGCTCGCACAAGGGTTTAACCCATTACGCCACTGGGGGCTCCATGCAAGAACTGATGTGTTTTATAGAACTATTCAAACCGTGTAAAGTTCACATAACAGTTGTACATATTCCTACAAGTGACTTTTACTAGGAGTGGAAGAATGCTCACAGGACAGGGTAATCAGCATCAGAGTTTAGAAATTTCAGCAGGTAGGAGAGGGCTCCCAGAACTGAGAGTTCGAGTCAAAAATTAACATTTCTGAGCTTGAATTAACATGCAGTTCAGTATATACATGACACTAGTGTTCCAAAATTGTTATCCATAAAAATATGGTCATTGCCTATAGTCATCTAATGTTGTTCCAAAATAGTATGCTTTCTGGGTTTTGGGTTTTTTTTTTAAAAAAAAAACCCACCACATTAATATGGCTGCCTATCAAGTGAAAATAATAGTGCACATATTTATAAATTGTTACCAATTTGGATTGATAATTAAATTCAGTTTCTTGGGTTAGTCTCTGCAGCTGTTTCCAATAATTTAGGATAATTTTTGTTCTGCTGATTTAACCTCTGCCTATTCAATCATCAAGAGTCTGGTTAAATTATTGTTAAAACCAGATGAATTTGTGAACATGCTTCTTTGTTTATGGGTCATACTGTAGATATTATATAGCACTTAATGGCAGTGTCTGACAATAGAGGAATTCATGTGAGCGGTTCATTCATTCGTGGACATTCCAACTGTCCATATCAGAATGCTTCCAGCAAAATGAGATTTGAAGCAAGAAAAAAAATGCTATATTTATTTTGTTCCTTTTACAAAATGTGATTTACATCTTGCTCTTCTCCCAAAGACTCAAAGTGGTTCACAAAAAGATTGGGGAAAAAATGATACAAAGCAATCTAAGTACCCAAAAGGCACCAGATCTTGATAATGGAAGTTAACAGGGCCAGCCAGCCCTTGCTTGGATGGGAGACCACCAATAAATACCAGGTGCTGAATTTCAGAGGAAGAAACTGGCAAAACCACATCTGAGTATATTTTGCATAAGAAAACCCTACAAAATTCATGCAGTCAGATACAAAACCTTTGAAAAATGAAAAGACAACTAAAGAGGTTATCATGTTAAACACAATTCAGGTAAAAGAAATGTGATGGTACATGCAGCATTCTCCTTTAAAAGTCCCCCAACCCCCTGAGTCGCCAGCCTCAGGCTTCATTCTGGAGCTTTCCTGATTATGCATATTGTAGACCAGGCATGGACAAACTTTGTTCCTCCAGATGTTTTGGACTTCAATTCATAGAGTTGGAAGAGACCTTGTGGGCCATCCAGTCCAACCCCCTGCCAAGAAGCAGGAAAATTGCATTCAAAACAACCCCGACAGAGGGCCATTCAGGCTCTGTTTAAAAGTCTCCAAAGAAGTCCCCACCACAGTCTGGGGCTGAGAGTTCCACTGCTGAACAGCTCTCACAGGCAGGAAGTTCTTCCTCATGTTCAACTCCTACAATTCGTAACAGGCCGAAGGGATGAAGTTTGCCCATGACTGTTGTAGACAGATAAGGAAGTGATGCCATCAATGCTATTAGCAATTCAGCTTTTGTGCCATTAGAACTTTGAATTATATTTTAAACTAGCTGTACCCGCCACACGTTGCTGTGGCCAACCTTCCCTCTTTCTTTCTCTCTCTTTCTCTCTCTTTCTCTCCCTCTTTCTCTCCTTCCTTCCTCTCCTTCCCTCTTCCCTTCCTTCCTTCCTTCCCCTCCCTTTTTCTTTCTCTCCTTTCTTCCTTCTCTACCTCTTTCTTTCCTTCTTTCGCTCTTTCCTTCTTTGCTTCTCTCACTCTTTCTCTCCTTTTTAGGGTTTGCCACATGAATAAGGGACAGGTACCTAAAATAGGGAATTTTTCACAAAAATAAGGAACACTTCATAAAAACTTGAAAATAATCAATTGATTTTCACGTTTTTATGAAGTGTCTCTTATTTTTGTGAAAAATTCTCTATTTTAGGTACCTGTCTCTTATTCTTATATCAAAATGTGGCAACCCTATCTTCTTTCCTTCTCTTCTTCCTTCCCTTCTCGCCAGAGCCACCATTTTGCTGTCCGTTCCTAACTCCTGCTCCGGCTGAAAGAGGGAGGATGGTCAGCGGTGCCTCTTGCACTTGCTATGTCCTCGCACAGGAGGGGGCGGGGCCATGGCATTAATTTGAGCACATGTGCTGTGCCATCTACCTTTTTTGGTTTTTAAAGTTCTTTTTGCTGTTTTGGGGTGATTTTCTGAGTGATGGTCACTCCTTGGGTTAGTAGGTGCCTGGTGGCCAAATTTGGTGTTATTTCGTCCAGTGGTTTTTGAGTTATGTGCGTCTCACAAATCAGTAGTTACTGAAATGGACATCCAAGTGCCACCTCTGTGTTGATGGAGGCAGGCAGGATTTTCCCCGGGTACTGGTTGTGGGGGGTCGGGAGCAGGTGAGGGTTTTGCCCTCCTTTCTGTTAGAGATCCCTGTGTACAACTAGTGGGCCACTGTGTGACACAGAATGCTGGACTAGATGGGCTGAGGCCCGATTCAGCATGGCTCTTCTTATGTTCTTATGTTCTTATGTCCACAAATGAACATTACATTTTTAATATATAGATAAATAAATAAAATATGTAGAGTGGGGAGGCTAGGAAATTGTCAGTATGGCTGCCGGTGTTTCCAGAACTTCACCTCTTTGCCCCTAATCTGGATTAGGCCCTTTATACCTGTTGATTACTTTGGAAGGTAAGGTTCAGTTTGCATGAATAGAAGGGATCCTTTCAGTTCAAAAAGTATTCAGGAAGCCTTCATCCAAGCAGAGACTACAAATGGATTGGGAGGAGTTGAAATTCTCTTACAACATCATTAGGTGGGGTCTGCTATTTACTTCTAAAAAAACCAGGAAATTGTTAATTGAATGAATGGTGGCACATCTATGGTTCCCAATAATGAGTGTTTGGTTAAGCTCTTTTTGGATTGGCCATATTGGAAGAAGAATTCTGAAAGTTGCAGTCCAAACATGGGCATGAGAGAAGCCTCCCACAGGATGGTAAAATACCTGGTCGTCCACTGGGCAACGTCCTTGCAGACTGCCAATTATCTCACACCAGAAGCTACTTGCAGTTTATCAAGTCTTTTCTGACATGAAAAAGTCCAAATAAATACTGTACATTCCAGATTTATCAAGAAGGAATAGGTTTTTGGGAGGTGTAGAAGTCTGATGCTGTTGACTTTTGCCACATGGTGGCAGCAATGCCTCATTTTGAAGAGTTCTCGGAGCTGAAGACCTGAGTAAGGATAGTTCTGTGAACTTATCTGCTTTGTCATCAGTTCCAGGCCTGCCTTGTCTTGACACACAGTGTAACACTGAAGGTTGCCTGAAGATACTAGAATGTGAATCATGTCAAGGTCTTGTCTCTCACCCTTCCTTCTGGAAACTAGTAAACATTAACTGCAAGCTATTCACAGTCTGTTCCATTGCACAATTTTTTGTGCTTTTTTGCCACTAGTAGTATTTGTTGAAGAGACATTTTCAGATCCTGGATTTAGACTTTTGCATTTCTGTATATTATTTTTTCCAGGCTCAGACATATCTAGCCAGGTATGATTAATGGCAAACCCATCTTGAATGATAACCACAAGTCAGGTTATGAATGTCCCACACCAAGATGAATGGATTTACAACAACTTGAACTATGATTTTTTTTCCCTGCAAACCCATCATTTTATTATTATAACCTCAGATCTACATAATGGTCTACTACTATTGCTTCATACACATGAAGAAGAGTAACCAAGAAACCCTTGATAGAATCTCACATGCCAACAGATACCTATTCAATGTTTCTTTAGTTAAAGAAGAAGAAGTAAAAAAGAAGAAAATTATCTGGGGATTTTGATGGGTTAGATAGGGAGAAGAAATCAGTTCCAGGTATGGTGGTGATAGTTCTTCTGAGGATCTGTTGATGCAATAGAAAACAGATTAGCTGTCAAAGCCACCCTCGAGTTCCTTCTGGGAGATGGTGGCAGGATATAAATAAAGTTGTATTATTATTATTATTAAATGTCTAGAGAAGAGTAAACATTTTCACACTCTTCATAAAAAGTCAAAAAGATCAAGGAAACGGTGGACTAGTTTCAGAAGCAGACTACTACAGGAGAAGTTTGCTCAAGCTCTTATTTCTTTCATTGCCTCATAACCAAGGAGCATTCAAACATTGATAAAAATAATCTTGATCAAGATTATTTTACTAGAATGTTACTAGAATGTTTACTAGTGTGAATGTTTTTCTGGTATATATTGATAAAACTGCAAAAAAAGCCGATTTGGTGTGTTGTACACATTGTTCCATCAAGATTCATTTTAAGTTATTCTTTGCCAACATATTTATTATTTAAGGCATTTTTGTAGTACTTCTTGATACATTGGTGAAACTTCTCTTAGTCCAGATTGAATTCATAGGCGTGGATATAGATTGGCATTGCTGTGTCCTTTCATCTTGGAAAAGGCTTATTCAGATCAGGTTTGCCTTTGCCTTCCTTTGAGACCTTGAACTGGGTCCACACTGCCATGTATCTCAGTTCAAAGCAGATAATGTAGTATTTTCTGCCCTGATATTCTGGATTATATGGCTGTGTGTAAAGGCCCTGCGTTTCCGTGCAGACCCTGGTCTCCAAAGTTGCAGATCAATGCTCAAGCCACTGCACCAGGATAGATACTCGTAGATAGATTGAATAAAGTTTGGGATCACACAAGGACAGAGTCAAAGGTCTTCTTGTGTTCATGGGACTCATATCCATATATAAGGTCTAGTCTTATGTCATCCTACCTGTAACTTTAGATAGATATAGGAATTTCGATCAAGCAAGTTCTATCCATTGCCTACAATTTCTTACCTATAGAAAATACAAGATTCATCTGGTTGAAATATTTGTATTAGAAGTATTCATTTTGGGTCAGTTTATATATATATATATATATATATATATATATATATATCCCATGATATAATATATAATATAATATATAATACTAATGATATTGTGATATTATAATTGTATATTTGTTTTACATGCAATATTGCTAATGATATTGTGATATAATATAGTATAATATGAGCATGGTATAATATATTGTATATACATTGATACAATATAATACTACTAATGATATTGTGATATTATAATTGTATATTTGTTTTACATGCAATATTACTAATGATATTGCGATATAATGTTATAGTGCAATGTGATATGTAGTATTTATTTATTTATTTATTTACTATTTTTATATGCCACCCTTCTCAACCCTGAAGGGGACTCAGAGTGGCTTACAGCAAACAACAATACTGCCAGAGTGGCTTACAGTGTACATATAACAATATTGCCGGAGCAGCTTACAACAAACTGAAAAAACAACAATTAACATTACAACATATCGCAATATTGTTAGCAATATTGCATGTAATACAAATATATAAATTATAATATCACGATAAAATTATTGTATCACATTATCATTGGCAGTATTATACTGTGTTACAATACAACACCACCAATACCAAATGCATATACCACATACCATACCGTAATCATGCTATTATTATTATTATTACATTACAATTATTATACTATAACATAATACAATATATTGATATTATATTATATTATATCAAATTGCAATGCAATGTAACACTATATTATATTATATATTATTATATTATATTATCTTTAAAATAATAAATAACATTATTTATTTAAACAAAATAAAATTACTTATTTAAATAAATAATTTTATAGAATCATTTTAAACAATTATTTTAAATTATAATGCAATGTAACACTACATTATATCATATATTATTACATTACACCATACTTTCTATAAAATAATACATAACATTATTCATTTAAACAAATAAAATTACCCATCTAAATAAATAATTTTATAGAATTATTTTAAACACAGCAAGAGGGGCCCTGAGCTGATGGAATGTCAGGAGGTTACAATACTGATATTACTGATATTACTGATAGTACTGATATTGTGCTATGGCAGTAATGTAGTTTGTTGTATTTCCAGTTTGCTGTAAGGTGCTCTGAGTCCCCTCTGGGGTTGAGAAGGGCAGCATATAAATATTGTGAAATAAATAAATAAATAAACAAATGTTTATTAAAAGGAAGTACATCTGTAGGGATCTAGCTTTGAATCCCCACTTAGCCATGCAAATCTACTGTGTGACCTTAAATAAGTCATACTGACTCAGCTTGAGAGGAAGGTCAAGACAAACCCATTCTAACAAATCTTGCCCAGTAAACCGTGCTTTAGGATCACCATAAGTCAGAAATGACATGAAGGCACACAAAAACTACAACTAGAGGTTCTAAAATCCCATTTCTATTGATTTTCCAATTGCATTAGAGACATTTTCCCTAATCTATATTCATTCCCTGAGAATAAATTCTGTTATTTTCTCCTTCTTGGAATAACTGTCATTTTGATGTATTATGTAAAAGTAGCAATGTCTCCAGCACAGCCTTATATAGTTGCCTAAACGGATGCCCCTCTAAAAATAGCATTCCCTTTGAGGTGCCAGACAATATGGAAACTGTTATATTTCAAGAAGACATCTAGGGAAACTTGTCCAGGACTCCTTTAATTGTTTTGCAACAGTGTGAAATCCATGAACTGCTCCATTAAGTACAAATAAGCCCTAGCAAGTAGAGGCATTTTTTAGGTTGAATAAGATGGAGAACGTCCTTGATTTGCTGCTGCTCAAATTACACTATTGGAAGCTTAAATCATTTCTTAGGGCATAATCCATATCAGTGAGGAAAACAGAAATTCAGTTTAATGGATATGTAAGCACATTTTATGCCTAAACATAAATATATCTGGGATCCAGTTGCATGCCAAGCGAACCAAGATTTTAAGTGTCAACTGAGCAGGAAAAAAAAAGCTGACTTAGGGAAAAAAATTCATGTACCTGTGATTTGCTAGGCTGGTTTTCACACATGCTGTATTAATACCTCTATAGTAGAGAAGGGAAGGAAGGGAGATCCAAATTCCTTCAACCAGTGGTAAAGTAGTAATAGTTACATAGCTAGAAGAGCACCTCACTTTAAAATATTGGCAATTGCGTGCTGGTTTTCTTTTTGTGGCCAACAAACTACAAGTCAGTATGTCGATGTCATAACAAGTTCAAGGAAAGTCAATGGGAAAATAGGCAAGGAAATAACATACATGAAGGAACATGATAAGATAAAGGCAACCAAAAAAGTACACCATAATATAAGTTTTGAGAAGTCAGACTTGGCCATTGTAGTCCACACTCTTGTTATGTCCCTAATAGATTACTACAATGCACTCTACGTGGGGTTGCCTTTGAAGATTGTTCAGAAGCTTCAACTGGTCCAACGGGCAGCAGCCAGATTGCTCACCAGAGCGGGGTACAGGGACCATACAACTCCCCTGTTATGCCAGCTCCACTGGCTACCAGTCTAGTACCGAGCACAATTCAAAGTACTGGCTTTAGCCTATAAACCCTGAATGGTTCCGGCCCAGCTTACCTGTTCAAATGTATCTCCTGCTGTCGTGACCCAAAGACCTGGAAGACCCCTCAGTAATCCGCTTGACACTGGCCACGTTTAAATGCTTTATTTAGAATAAATGAAGATAGCAAAGAGGCTAGGATTAAAGATGTTGTAAAGCATCGATAGCAGCAATTGTCCAAAGAAGCAGGATACACGGTTATAGCCCTTTGGCAAAACAGGAACAAAGCAAAGAGAATCTTCTTGCCCCCAATCGGGCTAAATCCAGGAAAGGTAAATACTTGGCACAAGGCTTGGCAAACAAAGTTCTAGGCAGGCCCAATGGCCAGGCAAGGTTCCGTGAGGCTTGGCTTGGAGTTCTGAACGTTGGCGAAAGATGCTTCCATCTCTGAGACCTGGCTTAAGTAGGTCTCGGACACTTTGAAGTTACGACGCTACCAAGGTGTCGGACCGGGTTTTCATAACAGTTCCCCAGCTGGGCCTTCTCAGGCTTTTCACATGGGAATGGTATGTGATCCCAATTAGCAATGGCACTTGGGCAAAAGGGAGTCGGCCCATCTCTGCTTATTGGGCCAAGAGGGAGCCGAGTTTCACTTGGCCTTGAACGATGAAGGAACTGGGAGTCTTTGTAAAAGCTGCCTGGCTGCGGCTTGTCTTTTGGCCTAGCAGGCCTGACTGGAATAACATGGCTTCGGTCTGGTTTTACCAAGGAAACAGGTTGAGAACCAGGCTGGGGTGTGACACCTGCTATGAATCATCATGAAGGTTAAGATCTTCTGGGGAGGCCCTGCTATCAGTCCCACCTTCTTCACAATCGTGACTGGTGGGGATGAGAGACAGGGCCTTCTCAGTGGTGGCCCCTCACCTGTGGAACTCCCTCTCCAATGACATCAGGTCATCCTCATCCCGCCTGTCCTTCAGGAAAATACTCAAAACATTGTTGTGGGACCAAGCATTTGAATAGTAGATGCAGCAACAAGAATGAGAGTAATTTTATGTGACCGACAATGGCTTAACCTGGGTTATGATTTTGAACTTGTGTGATTTTAAATTGATGTTTTCATAATTGATGTTTTAACTGCTTGTTATAACTATAATTATTTATTTCTAATTTACGTGATGTCATCTAATGGTTGCCTGTTGTGAAGCTGCCCTGAGTCCCCTTCCGGGGGTGAGAAGGATGGGGTACAAATAGGTGAAATAAATAAATAAATTTTAAGTAGAAATCTCTAGCTGGAGCTATAGAACAGCATGTCAATAGCCTTTTCCTCTGGGCTGCTTGGAGCAAAAAAGAAGGCAACTTATGTTCAAAAGAGCATCACCCATACAAAAAAGCATTTTTGCAAACAATTGTTTCATTTTTTTCACATTTTAAAGCTCAATTTCATATAGGAGGCAGGATGTGCATGGTTATCCAATGGTTGCTACTCAACAGAAGATTATGTGAGTCCACCATGCATGAAAGGGGTGACAGTGTGTGGTATTTTAAATACTTTAAATACAGCTCTCTTCATTCAGAACAATCCTATAGTAGTCTGTGGTTGCAGTTCTGTAATTGCTTAGATTTTTATATTAAATGTGTTGCTGGCCTTTGTGGTATTTTTAGAGTAAAAAAGAAGACAGAACTATGATTCTGATTGCTGAAGACCTCAGCATCCAAAAGCCAGCTGGACTGGCACTTCAACACATGGCAATATGACAGTATTTGCTATCACACTTACCTCAGTAGGTGATTTTGGGAAGCCCAGGTGGGTTGTGTGACATATACAGCTTTATAGTTCGAGCAGAAAAATTAAGGAGATCGGGGAGCAACCAGGAGGTTGTTCTGGCTGCTCCTCAGTATCCAAAATGTTTTAGGGGCTGAAAACATGGAAAAGAAAAAGTTTTCGACAGGAGGGGGAAGAAAGGGTATTGAGGTTCCCAATTTCCCATGGCATACCTGATGATTGCTCACGGCTGGGAAACACTGCATAGCTTAATGCTACAGTTCAGATCATGAGGACATAGATAGAACACCCTTAATGACATTCACCAGCGCCAATCTTTAGTAGGTGCATCTACACTGTAGAATTAATGCAGTTTGACACCTCTTGAACTGCCATGGCTCAATGCTATGGAATCATGGGATTTGTGGTTTGGAGAGGCACCAACTCTCTTTGGCAGAAAAGACTAAAGGCTTTCTGAAATTGCAGCTCCCAGGATTCCATAGCATTGAGCCATAAACCGTTCAAGTGGTGTCAAACTGCATTAATTCTACAGTGTAGATAGATGCACTCAAGTTTTAGGAGTTCTAACAAAATTATTCAGTCTTAAACTATTCCTTATCCAGCCCCCAAACAACACTTCCAAACAGGCTATCTGAAAGATGACGGGCAGAGGTTTTATATCAGATCACCCTTTTAGCTGAAGTTCCCTTACTTTCAGTTGCTGGGGAAAATTGCTTTTCTGAATATTTTATTGCTTTTGGTGTCGATTAGTAAACAGCCCAAACAATGAGACGAGCAGCAATAAATACCACCCTTGAGTATACATTTCAATGTCATCCAGTGATATTCCTGACAGTGATAACTGCATGCTAGGTGAAAAAGTTGCCCATAAAACACACCTGGTTCTCTCATGCAGCTACCAGTATTCCTGTTGGCAAAAGGGTGCATGTCTTCATGGTTTATTTATGTCATCAAGTACAGGGAAAGCAATAAACCAGACCTATTGAAAGAAACTGATACAGGCAATAGAATGAGGCTTGTTTATGCAAAGGTTATGATCAAACATGACTTGTAACATACTTCCACAAAATCTGAAGTGATCACAATAGGGAGGAAAAAACCCATAGGTAGGTAGAAACAATTGCCACATTTGCATGAGCTCTATATTCATGCAACAACTAGCCTTCCAGCATGCAGCTCTGTTCCCTTGCACAGAACACTTCTAGACCATACTCTCTCTTTTCAATAGAATCAGAAAAATCAAAGTGTGACCGCTTCTTCTATCTATCCTATATGTTCTAACTTTTTTTTAAATAAATTTATTTTATTGGTTTTTGACATACAGAAAAAAACAACATCCATACAACAACCATAACAAAACAGTGCACTGTGAAAGTGCCCCTTCCACCTTCACAAGCATCCACACCCCTCCACCCCTTCTGAGGGTTTCATCACTATTCTTCTTTTCCTTCAAGCCTTTTGGACAGTTTACATTACAAATTAAACAGTAGATCCAACTTATTACTCGTATCTTGATCTCGGGTTCTCCAAACAATATATTGTCTTACCCGGTCCCATCGCCCCAGCAGTTCCTGCAATTTATTCTCATCCAACTCATTAACCCTGATCTCCATAATTTCAAATTGAATGTGTTCTACCAGGTATCGCAGCCAGTTCTTGATTGTCCATTTGGAGGAGTCCTTCCAGCCTAGAACTATGACAGACTGTGCGCTTTCAATCATGGCTTCTTTGATTCCTCCATATTCGCCCAAGTCACTCTTTCTCACCAATATCACTTAATCTCCTTTGTAATTGCCCAATTTATATTCAGTGCCTTATTAATTTCCCCTTGTACCTCTTTCCAGAATTTCTGCACTACTGCACATTCCCAAATCAGGTGCATGTATACCCCTTTCCCTTGGCACCCGTGCCAACATCGGCTACTCACGTTTTGAGAGAAGTGTGCCAATTGGGCTGAGTCCGATACCACTTATGCAGGAGTTTCCTTCTCATTTCCTCACTCTTGTATTTTTCATTTTTGCAATATTTCCCATTATCCTTTCCATCTCTAATTCTGATACTTGTACTTCCCTCTCCCACAATTTGGTTAACTCTTGTACAGGGCTTTCCCCTGACACTACTAACAGCTTATATATCTTTCCCACCTGAATCCTTTTCCCTTCCTTCCTTTCCTTTCCTATATGTTCTAACTCATTAATAATTGTTGGCATCTTGACTACACTCTGATGTTGATTGGACACACATGTCCTGGGTTTTTTTTACTGGAAACTGTTTGTGGGTATGTTATATCCATTGAGGGAATATTTCACTCTCCATATGAGGCCTACTACTTCTCCAGCCCCTAACCATTGGTTATTGAGCAGTGCTGATGATAGTTGTAGAGCTTGTTTTCTGCTGCCCTGGAGACTAGGATGCAGAACAATGGCTTCAAATTACAGAAAAGGAGATTCCACCTGAACATTAGGAAGAACTTCCTAACTGTGAGAGCTGTTCAGCAGTGAAAGTCTCTGCCCTGGTGTGTGGTGGAGGCTTCCTCTTTGGAGTCTTTTAAACAAAGGTTGAATGGCCATCTGTTAGAGGTGCTTTGAATGTGATTTTCCTGCTTCTTGGCAGGGAGTTGGATTGGATGACCCACAAGGTCTCTTCCAACTCTATGATGCTATGATCCTGGCAGAAATTCATTTCAATAGGGTTTGTCATTATCCACAGGGTTTTCTTTGTTTCCTTGGTAAGTTTAGGAACATATCTCCCCGGATATAAGAATCATACCTTGTTTTCCATTATTTCCATCTTTAATATCTATGTAAAATGCAGAGAGGTAGTGGGCAAACAGTGTATTATTGGGTCTTTGAAAAGAAACAGGAATTAATAAAGAATTAAAAACAACAGCTGAGCCCGATATGGGACCTGGAGCCAGAAAGACTTAAATATACATAGAGATGATCTGCTCGTAGTGTCATAACATGATATCATTTCCCTCTTTCCTCTCTTCTTTGCCCAATCTCACACTCTCCAGACTGTAGGAAGTATTAGCAGGGGAAGTTTTAACAACCAGGTCAATAAAACAAGATCATTTGTGAGTGGACAAAATAGGGATTGACGCTCCGCTGATAGAAATGGAGACTGGCACATTATCCTCTTGCAGAGCACGGAGCTCTAGTGTGATGCACAAGGCTCACTGTTTGAAAATGTGCTGTGTCGTCAGCTTACCAGATTAACATTTTGAAGCTCATGACCTCATCCCTCCTTCAGTTTCTCACCTCGGGCCTCTGCCAGAGATGAAGAGGAAAGGCATTCATTAGCAAGAGGATAATGATCACCCATTTGGGTATTGCTTTTGAAACCCAAGCAAGCTTTTCCTTCCACGGGAGTCAACTGGTTATTTGGCCCGAATTCTCAAGAGTAGATCTTGATGGGATGGTTTCTTACAGCTTCTTCTTTGTGTGTTTGTGTGCAACAAAATAGAGGCATGGACCACAAAAGGTGGCATTCCTTCTGCCCTATATTTGAACAAGCTCTAATGATATCATGTTTAGAACTTGGGGACATTGCCGGGTGGGGTGAGATTATGCAGTAGATCTCATATGCAATATATAGAATGATGTGAGACAGATCTATTCTGGAACATGACAAAGGTGAAGAACATGGGCAAATACAAACTCTTTAGAATAAAAATGGGCTCATTGGGATCTACTAGTGCAGCGTTTCTCAACTTGGGGTCAGGACCCCTGGGGGGGTGTCACAAGGGGGTGTCAGGGGGTTACCAAAGGCCATCAGAAAATACAGTATTTTCTGTTGGTCATGGGGGTTCTGTGTGGGAAGTTTGCCTCAATTATATCATCGGAGGGGTTCAGAATGTTATTTGGTTATAGGTGAACTATAAACCCCAGCAACTACAACCCCCAAATGTCAAGGTCTAGTTTCCCCAAACTCCACCAGTGTTCACATTTGGGCATATTGAGTATCTGTACCAAGTTTGGTCCAGATCTGTCATTGTTTGAGTCCACCGTGCTCTCTGGATGTAGGTGAACTACAACTCCAAAACTTAAGGCCAAGGCCCACCAAACCTTTCCAGCATTTTCTGTTGGTCATGGTGCCAAGATTTGTTCAATTCCATTGCTGGTTGAGTTCAGAATGCTCTTTGATTGTAGGTTCACTATAAATCCCAGCAACTACAACTCCCAAACGACAAAATCAACCCCCTCCCCAACCCCAGCAGTATTCAAATTTGGGTGAATCAGGTATTTATGCCAAATTTGGTCCAGTTAATGAAAATACATCCTGCATATCAGATATTTACATGACGATTCATAACATTGACAAAATTACAGTTATGAAGTAGCAATGAAAATAATGTTATGCTTGGGGGTCACCACAACATGAGAAACTGTATTAAGGGGTCACAGTATTAGGAAGGTTGAGAAGCACTTTACTAGTGGCAGGGCCGAAGCCAGGATTTTGGTTGGGGGGGGGGGCTGAGTTTGGTTTTGGGGGGGGGGGGCTGAGACTGGGTGGAAGAAGGTCTACCCTAGCAAACCTTTTGTATTGTTATCCCAATAACCCCATTAATGTGGGATATAATGAGCATGGTGATCAGATCATGATATGAATAAACATAACAGTTTAAATAATGTACCAGTAAGGCTTTTCGCGGACCACCCTGAGAATTTCAGGGGGCTGAAGCCCCCTTAGCCCCCCGGCTACATGCCTGACTAGTGGATACCTGGCTAGCTTGCAGTATATTAGCACTTTTTTGTTTCCTACTAGTTGAACAAGAACAATGGAAGAGCCTCTTCATTATCCTTATATTGGGCTGCTGAAATAAAATTTAAATGATCCAGGATGAATCTTGTAGGGTTCCTATATGAAAAACTGTGAGTTAGACTCTGGAACTGGAATATAAAATAGCCTCAACCGAAATATGTAACTCTTTTGCTGACCCTTTAAACCACTAATTCTCAAAGTGGGTGGTACCGCCCCCTGGTGGGTGGTGAGGTGATCCAAGGGGATGGTGGGAAGCTCAGGGTAATTTGGGGGGTGGTGAACCCCTTTAAGGGGGCGGTGAACGATTGGCCATTTAGGAAGGGTCGCGCAGCCTTCTTCTTTGTCCCCACCCTGCCCCCTTCGCTTTGACCTGCATATCAGATATTTGATTTAGAATTTGTAAGAGTAGCAAAATTATTTATGAAGTAGCAACAAAAATATGGTTTGGGGTCACCACAACATGAGGAACCTTATTTTAGGGGTCATGGCATTAGAAAGGTTGAGAACCACTGCATTAATACATATATATTTCTGTTTATTTGCTATTAAATTTTGTAAAAAATAATTTCTAGAGGGGCGGTGAGTAAAAAATTTTCTGGAAAGGGGGTGGCAGGCCAAAAAAGTTTGGGAACCACTGCTTTAAACTCTGTTTTGAAGCTGATTTCTGGACCTTGTCTCCAATACAATTTTAAAAAATTAAGTAGTTCAAAAAAAGATCATTGCATAGTGAATCTGATTGAATATTCTTGGCTTGTGTTGTCATCTACATGCTTCTCCACTGTGAATCAGAGATGAACCTCCCAAAGATAACAGTATTCCAAAGTTCTGGATTTTTTTTTTCTAGAAAGGATCCCAAAAACACTTTGGGTGTGAGTTCTGGAAGAATCAGCCCAAGAAGAAAATGTACTACGGACATCACTACTTTGTATCTTGTGTAATTATTCCAACAGTCAATTCCTTTAGCCATTCTCCTAATGTTATAACACATTTGTTTTGAACACCACGGCCAGCCTACGAGAACCTTCTCTTTGTCCCGGGTCTGAGAGAGGCTCATTTGGAGTCCACGAGACAGAGATCTTTTTCCGTTGTGGCCCCTGTCCTGTGGAACTCTCTGCCGCCAGACCAAAGAGCCATCTTTGACCTGCCTTCATTTCTGGCGGCACTTAAGACATGGCTATTTAGAAGAGCATATGCATAAGTGACAATCAGTGACCTGGAACCTGTCTATTCCCATATTTTAACATTTTAATATTTTAAAATTTTAATATTTTAGTATTGTAGATGCCTAGCTGTGTAAGTCGCCCGGAGCACATTTGTGGAGGGCGACTCTTAAATAATAAAATTAGTTAGTTAGTTAGTTAGTATGTCATGCTTCTAAACACATGATTGAGATAATTAATATTATTGATTTTAATCTATTATTTATTTATAGTTTTATATTGCTGTTATATTGTGATATTTGCGGCATCGAATTGTTGCCAGTGTAAGTCCCCCCTTGGGAGTTAGAAGGGCGGGGTAGAAATGTTGTAAATAAATAAATAAATAAATACTCTGACGCTATGCTCAGTTGCGTCCTCAGTATGTGAACTAACAACCTGAGCCTTGTCTTACAGGCAGTCCCCAAGTTACAAACAAGATAAATTCTGGAAGTTTGTTCTTAAGTTGTATTTTTATGTAAGTTTGAAACCGGTATTTTTAAAGTGTAACTTCAGCTAGATAGATAGATAGATAGATAGACACTTTAGCTAGCAGAGGGAATGGTTCACAACCCTGTGGTGATTGTTTTGTTGTCTGTGCCCCTTGTTCAGAAGATTTTACCTCTTTCTGCCCCTGTGATTATTGGATTTTGGTGATAAAGCTTTGGTGGAGGCACCTTTTGCTCATGATAACTTTTCCCGAAGTGATTTTCCCTTCTTATAGATTTTTTTAGAGCCCCCGATAGCGCAAGGATTAAACAGCTGAGCTGCTGAACTTGCTGACCAAAATGTCAGCAATTCGAATCCAGGGAGTGGGGTGATATCCTGCTGTTAGACCCAGCTTCTGCCAACCTAGCAGTTCGAAAAAACATGCAAATGTGAGTAGATCAATAGGTACTGTTTCTGAGGGAAGGCCACGTGACCTTGGAGGTGTCTATTGACAACGCCAGCTCTTCGGCTTAGAAATGGAGATGAGTACCACCCCCAAGAGTGGGATACAACTACACTTAACGTCAAGGGGAAACCTTTACCTTAGGGGTAGATTTCTCTCACTTCCTGTTGTCTTGCCCCCGTTCTTAACTATGAGCCATTTGTAAGTTGGATATTTGTAACTCAACGACTGCCTGTATTGCTAAACACAGATGACCTACCACCCTATTATTCCAGTCCTATTGGTCCTAACACTATGTCAGTTTTTGTGGTAATATTTTGATACACTAGTGTAATGTATGGATCACCTTTTCCTGGATCTGTAAACATAGATCTGACCTTCATGGGAGATGGCTTTGTGTCAACCACTGATCATATCTAAACTAAATATTTGCAGTCTTGGCCTCATTTTGTTTTGTATCAATAATGAATTATGCCATAAGCATTTTTCAATATTATAATTCCATGCATGTAATTATTGTACAATGGGCTATTAATTACATGTACTTTGCTATTTAGCATGTTAAAACTATTAAGAGATCCTGCAGATTACCTGTGATTATTTTTGTATGCTTTCTATATGGGAATGCTCATAAAAGTAGACTCTAGCATAAGAAACAATCAATTATAAGAGTTACAACTTAATGTCATGGTTAAGGTAAATTAAAGAAAACTGCAAATATAGGTAGAATTAAACAAGTTCTTCTTTAACTCATTTTTGGTCAAATGTAGAATTATACTGATACATAGCCAAGTGTTGCAATTCAGATGGTTTTTATTTGAAGAGATCCTTCCAAAAAATCTATTCAGCACTAAGAGTAGATTGCTGCTGCCAACTTCAAGGCGCTAGCAGCACACCGATTTGTTGTTTTGCAATAATTAGCCATTTTGTATTAATTGAAAATCCACCCAAAAGCTCTATCTTTTTATGAAATATCCTGGTTTGGATTACAAAATCATTGATCTACTTTCATTGAAAATATGAACTTTAGTAATATGGAAAAGGGTAGATTTGCAATACCGATAGAACCGAGAAGCCAATTTTGATGGCATGCAAAGGCCTTGAGTTCAAGTGTTACACAATGGTGCATATCCTGACAGCATAGAGACCATGCTTATGCAAATGCTAGGAAATCGTGACTGCTTCCACAACTATTTTTATGTTAGCATGATGCTGCAATAGGATTTTGGCCTAAATATCACAGTGTTGTATTTCAATGACATGCACTGTCCCCAGTCTAAAGAGTCGTTTTCTGTTGCTTGAAACTTTGTTGTGATTATTCGTCGAGTAATAGGAATCCATACATTTTGGGAAAATCATCGAGAAAGGTCCTGCTTAGACTTCCTTCCATGAAGAAGTGAGATCTGAAGGGAAGGTAGCAGACATTCATGATGACAATCCCAGTTCTTTAGAGCTCTGCTCAGTTACATTTAGCATTAGGCTTTGCTCAATTTGAGTGGCATTTTTTTTGAAAGAGGTAAAAGGCTCATTTGATTCAAGAAGTCCTTTAATCCTTATATTTATTATTTAATTTTACAGCAATCCATACATTCCCTTTATGTCCTTATTGAAGAATTGAATACAGCTAGCGAGATAAAAAGGCTTTTTAATACTTTGTAAATATCTTATGAGGCAGCAAGTCAATCAAACTTCTCTGAGAGGCATTCCATAACTGGAGGGTGGCAAAATGCAACAAAAGCTTTGCTGTAGATGCAGCAATCAGGTCATGTGAAAGAGGACAGTCCGTTGAGTTTCCTAAGACCAAACTATTTCTAGTAGTATGACTGGCGTAGGACATTTTGCTGACTGAAACAAAGTACATCATGTCCCAGGGGAGGGGTGCAAATAGAGGTCGTTGATTACCAAATTTTTGAAACCCTCTCATGATATTTTCCTTCAGTCCCCAAAACTCCAAATCTCCAGTAACTTACCAATTTCAGTATTTAGAAACAGAGTTTTGACTTTCAAAGAAATGTAAACACAGCAAGAATATGTATACTTTAGTTAACAAAGCATAGAAATAACTTAATTAACAAACCACATGTGTTCCCATTATGATTCCTTTAATGGAACATTTGGTACCAGAAGCAAATATAACATGGAAAGAACAAGAATAGATTTACCCACCCCAAAATGAATAGCATTTCGACACAATTCTGTAAACGTTTATTCAAACTAACAATATGCAAATGTGGAATGAATCAGCTAGATCAGGTAAGTGTTGTATCAGTAACTGAAAACATTTTTAGAGACCAAGAAAAAGTTTTACAAAATGGTTTTGGTTTTTAAAAAATCAACTTCCACTTTTCTTATGATCTCCATTTTGGTACTGAAACATATAGTACTATAGGGTTTTTGTTAACAAGCTGGGGAAGCTGGGGAGGAAGGCTTATATGCTTTCTCCTTTTTTTATCTGTTTTACTGTTCATGCATGCTCTGTAAGGGATTCTGGAGGCAGCCGCTGTTTACCTTGCCTTTTGCAGGTCAGCTGCCATGGTTTCTGTAGAATAAATTAGAAGAGAATTGCCTTTTGTAGCTCAAGCTTTATGTCAAACAGCCTGACAGTGAAAATCTGTTTTTCCAATCTTCTGTCGCCATCTTTCCAATGCCTTTTGCTACTAAAAATAATGCTTCTAGTCCTTACACAGAGAATGAAAAGGAAAGGAGGGGGCTGGATAGGTGTAAAATGTATTTCCATCTATGAACCATCCCAGAGGTTAAAATCATCCAGGGAGGCCCAGCTCTTGGTCCAACCTCCTTCAGAGGCACAATTGGTGGGGATAAGAGACAAGGTCTTCTCAGTGGTGGCCCCTCAGCTGTGGAACTCACATCCTAGCAAAATCAGGTCAGCTCCCTCCCTCCTGACCTTTAGGAAGAAATTAAAAATGTGGCCATGGGACCAAGCTATTGGTACTGCAGTGCAATAAGTGAAGTTGGAATATGTACAATAATGACTAGAACGGCTTCTGGAATGTGATTTCGGATTATGTGCTTTTAATAATTGGTTTTAATGTTTATATGTTTTTAATTCTATGTTTTAATCTGTATGTTTATTAGATTATATGTTTGTTTTTACATGGCATTGAATTATTGCTCATTGTAAGGTCGCTCTGAGTCACTTCAGGTTGAAAAGATTGGGGTATAAATAAAGTAAGTAAGTAAATAAATAAAAGGACTTTATAAAAAGAAGCTTCACAATCACAGAATTTGTGAGTATACTTGTACTCCCAAGTGATATAGAAAGTGGACTTCAGAAGTCCCTTGGATTGGCCTGGAGTCATTTTTGGAGTTCTTTTCTTATTTCACCCATGTTATGCTCCATGATGTCTAACAATTCGCATCTGATGATATTTAATACGTATAATGTCAAAATCAGCAGAGGGGTCAGGTTCAGGGAGAATAAGTCTTTGTAAAGAGTGTGGTAGGTCTGGGTAGGAAGTATTCAGATTCTCTTCTCTGCCTCTGTATCGTTCTAAGCAGCAGGTGGCACACTTCTGGACTTGTGTGAGGAGGCACACTGTACATATATTATGGGACACATCTTTCAGCAACGGCTATGCTCTCTGCTCTAGGGGAAAGGAAAGGGAGACTTCTGAATGTTCCAACAGGCAGCTGTTGTCTAGACATATTCAGCATAAGGTTTTTCAAGAGTGGAGAAACCGATCACCGAGAATCATAATGGATTTATTTGAAAGCTAACAATTTCTTTAAATAATTGGCAAAAGGTTTATTTAATGGTCAAGTTTAAAATGTTTTAGGGTGCTAGATTCTAAACACAGTGTGGCTGGTGTAGTGGATTAATCAGCAGCCAATGTGGAGTTTTGTTTAGTTTGTGAAATTCAATCAGTGGGTCATCTATAGGCTGAGTCACATCAAGATTGCAAACTATTATGCTAGATATTTCTTCATTTTCACAAACCATAAATCATGTTTCATTATCCTCCCCCTCCCCTGGCAATGGTTATGTTAATTTAAGAACACAGACTAGCCAGATGCTACCAGAAATTAGCACCAAAGGACATTGTAAGTAACCCAATACAAGAGTACTAGCTATTGTGAACAAAGACAAAGGGAATTGAATTGCAATAGTTAAAAGAATTTCCCAAAGACTCAAGGGATGTTCCCAAGAGTGCATGGATGTTTACATATTCCTCCAAGGAGAAGAGACACACAGCATACCACTCCATATTTGTAAATGTTTATCAAATCTGCAAGGAGCAAAAAGGCTATGTTGGAGGCAGGGAGTACTTTGGTATTTTCCAAATGAGTGCCTAGTATTTTAAACAGCACAGATTAATGGTCCACAGCTATGCCAAGGATTACTTACTGATGGTTGCCTTTATGACAATTATGTCTTTTACAGTCTCTTAAAAGGGTAGCAACATTAAAGGAAAATGAAGATATGGCTTAGGAATTGTTATATGCCACCAACCTGAAGCTTGTCTTTCTGCTAATTAAATAGTTTATCGATCTAGTTATAAACACATCTCAGCACCAATCCCACCCAAAATGTATTATGAGATAATCCCTTTTCATTTTTAGACTCCTGCAGTCCTAGCAGATGCATGCATTGGGTTGTTGTGAGTTTTACGGCTGTATGGCCATGTTCCAAAATGTGTCACCTGCATCAATGGCAGGCATCCTCAGAGGTTGTGATGTCTGCTGGAAACTAGGAAAATTGGGTTTATATATCTGTGGAATGTCCAGAGTGGGAGAAAGAGCTCTTGTGTGTTGGCGGTAGATGTGAATCTTTCAATGGGCCACCTTGATTAGTGTTTAATGGCTCAGCAGTTTTAAGGTCTGGCTTCTTACTGCATGCATTTCTGGGAAGCATGCATTTCTGGGAAGATCTTATAAAAGTTACTTTTTGAACTATACATCCCACAATCCACCTGACAATGAGGATAGTGATAATCCTGGCAGGAAATGCTGGGAATTTTAATTGAAAAAAAATACTTTTTTGAACTCTTCTAACACTAACTTTTTGTTTGTTTCTCATTTGCAAAGATGTCCTTATCTGCTCATATGCTGTTTAGCCTAATCCAGTTGTTATGTATCTGCCTGGGCAATGACACTGTTTATTTCAGAATATTATATTATTTTATAGCCTGTGTGAACTGTAAAAGAATGTAAGGATCTTATGTTAGTCCTGGAACTCATAAAACACCAGCAATTCATCATCTTGCTTGTGCCTGCAAGGATTAGCTGCCAGTTCCAACAATGTAAGAGTCTATTTATGGCTTCTAGTGCTTTACGTGACTTGGGTCATAGATACCCTTCCCAGACCTCTTTCTTCTAGCCGTGCAATTTGAGATAATCCAGGGAATGCAAACTTGTTTTAATTCGTGGAACATTTGTGTTTGGACTAAAAACACAAAGGATACATTTCACCCTTGAAAATCAATAGAAGGACTGCTTCCTCCATCTTTTGAATCCACTGGTTTGATTACAGCTTCAGATCATGGATTCTGGGAAGAAAATACATAATTATATTTGTATAGAAGCACTTAAAAATATCTCCTTTATTTAAATATATTTACGAACCATTCCAGTGAAATGCCAACCTGATTTTCAATTTTTTTCCAGCTTTTGTTAAACTGGAACTGAAATCCCTTATATAACCAAAATCCCTTTTAAATATATTTTTAAAGAAAAAAATTTACAAAATGAAGGAAAATATATGGCACGTTCAAGGGAGATGTTGACAAGCTGGAATGTGTCCAGAGAAGGGCAACTAAAATGATCAAGGGTCTGGAGAACAAGCCCTATGAGGAGTGGCTTAGAGAACTGGGCAAGTTTAGCCTGCAGAAGTGCTGGCTTTAGCCTATAAAGCCCTCAACGGTTCTGGCCCAGCCTACCTGTCTGAACATATTGCCCCTTGTGAACCATCACAGAAATTAAGATCATCTGGGGAAGCCCTGTTCTCGGTCCCACCTTCTTTGCAAGCGCAGTTGGTGGGGACGAGCGACAGGGCCTTCTCAGTGGTGGCCTCTCAGTTGTGGAACTCCCTCCTTAGTGATATCAGGACAGCCTCCTTCCTCTTAGTATTTAGAAAGAGAGTCAAAACCTGGCTCTGGGAGCAGGCATTTGAAAAATAGAGCAGTGCAGGAATGTTAGTATGAAGTATGTCCAATTTGACTATGGATTGGCCTTTAGACTATGACTCTGGATGACGTGATTCATTGAAATGTATTTTTATTATGCTTATTATGTTTTAATGTTTAACTTGTGTTTTACCTGAAATGGTATGTTTTAAGGCACCATGGAGGTGTGATAATAAGCTGCCTTGAGTCCCCCTCAGGATAGAGAAAGACGGGATATAAATAAGGTAAATAAATAAATAAAAAATAGAAGAGAAGGCTGAGAGGAGACATGATGAGGGCCATGTATAAAGATGTGAGAGGAAGTCATGGGGAGGAGGGAGCAAATTTGTTTTCTGCTGCCCTGCAGACTAGAACGTGGAACAATGGCTTCAAAACTACAGGAAAGGAGATTCCACCTGAACATAAGGAAGAACTTCCTGACTGTGAGAGTTGTTCAGCAGTGGAACTCTCTGCCCCGGAGTGTGGTGGAGGCTCCTTCTTTGGAAGCTTTTAAACAGAGGTTGGATGGCCATCTGTTGGGGGTGCTTTGAATGCGACTTTCCTTCTTCTTGGCAGGGGGTTGGACTGGATGGCCCATGAGGTCTCTTCCAACGCTAAGATTCTATGATTCTAAAGGAAAGGATTCTGTTCTGGTTTGGAAGTGATCCTATTAAGACAATCAAGATTTCCCACATTTGGGTTCTTATCTGTCCTTGCATTCTGAATTTGTGTCTTTTCCAAACTCAGAATTGCTTGTTTGTTTTTGAAATCTCCAGCGAGTTCCCTTAAAAGGGAAACATCTCGAGAGGGCTGTTCTTTTCTGTCTAATCAGACTGAAGGCCCAAGCCTCCTTACATCTTTGTGAGTCAAGAGTCTGGGCTTTAAAGTTATTTTTAATGCAGCTCAGTATGACTCAGGCAGCATGAGTGGTGAATCTCAGAGGGACAGAAGGTGTCACATTCGGAAGAAGACATTTTTTGGTCATCTCCGAACTCTCTTGAATTTTGCCTCAGTGTGATAAAGAACCAAAGCCTACTTTATGCAGGCAGCAGAATGAAAATGCATATTGATTACATATAATTATGTACAGCACCACTTAAGCATTAACATTTCAGAATGGATTTTATACCTGGTGTTGTGGATTACTTTGGACACAGGGAGGTTTGGATTTAAAGGATAATTTTACAATTGCAGCCTCATCTTGTACAACCTAGAGCAATTCTATCAGTTCCCAGACTGGGGTAAGGATTTGAGAGCATTGACCCCAAATGAGAATTCTTCTCCCAAAATGAAATTTTCCTTGAATTTCAAGCATTGTAAGAGGTTTTTTTTCTCATGTCAGCAGCAACTTGAGAAACTGCAAGTTGCTTCTGGTGTGAAAGAATAGACCGCCTGCAAGGACATTGCCCAGGGGACACCTGGATGTTTTACCACCCTGTGGGAGGCTTCTCTCAATTCCCTTCATGAGAAGCTGGAGCTGACAGATGGGAGCTCACCCTGCTCCCCAGACTCAAACCGCCAGCCTTTCAGTCAGCAGTCCTACCAGCACAAGGGTTTAACCCATTGCGCCACTGGGCGCTCCATTGCAGATAGTGATACATGTAAAATTGTTTCCATCTATAAAATGGTTTTATTCTAATGGTAATTTCACCCCCATTCCTTTTGTTGTGCCTCAACTGTATTTTTCAGTTAATGTTTTAAGTTATTGCAATGTTAAATCTTGGGGTTTAGGTGAAAATTTCATTGAGGGATTTTTATTTGGTGGGCAATGCTCGCATTTTTCTCTCCCTTATATCCCATCTGAGCTATTCTACCACCACAGAATTCTTTGATCTAATTCTGCTCCATTGGTTGGTCAAATGTTGGAAGCCATGGTTCCAGAAGAGACTTATTGGTCAGTTGCCCTGCCTCATTTTACAGGGGAGCCCATTTCCTTCTACGTGAAACCCTGTCTGATTCTCTTGGACTTTAAAAAAAATCTGAAAAGGACCTAAATACAAAATAGTTGTATAATGCTCTTGGATAGCTATTGCTAAGCGCTGCCATCCTGGAAGGATTCAAAGTGAATGTCCCAGTCAGTCCAAATATTCTAATGTGAAAGAGAGACTAATAGTGAATATACACTGTAGAATTAATAAGGTTTGACACCACTTTAACTTCTGTGACTCAGTGTTTTGCAGTCATGAGAGTCTGGTGGCACATGGGCACCCTTTGGCAAAGAAGGCTAAAGACTTTCTAAAACTACAAAAATTGATCCATAGCATTGAGATATGGCAATTAATGTGGTGTCACACTGCATTAATTCTACAGTGTAGATGCATCCTGAGTCTTAGGATGTATTTGTGGAAATGTTTTATACCACAAATGTGCCCAATGAATTTTGGCCAAGAAATTTCTCACAGTCTTCTTCAGGGCCTGGTAGAAGAAAAAGTGAAGGAAATTGCCTTAAGACATGGAGTGAATAAATTAAAAGGTCCCTATTTATGTCCCTATTTCTCTTATTAAATTGTATATCAACTACAATAATTAAGAAATAATATTTTAATTCAGATAAAGTTGAATCATGTCTATAAAATAATTTTATCTATATAATTACTAAGCAATTTGAAAATTGGTTTTCAGTCCAAACATTTTATTATTTATTTATTTTGTTGTTCATTTGTTCAGTCGATTCTGACAGTTCATGATCTCTTGGACCAGCCCATCCCAGAGCTCCCTGTTGGCTGCCGCCACCCCCAGCTCCTTCAAGGTCAAGCCAGTCACTTCAAGGATAGCATCCATCCATCTTGCCCTTGGTCGTCCCCCTCTTCCTTTTTCCTTCCATTTCCCCAGCATCATTATCTTCCTCAAGCTTTCCTGGCTTCTCATTAATTGGCTAAAGTACTTCATCTTTGCCTCTAATAACCTTCCCTCCAGTGAGCAGTCGGGTATTATTACCTGAAGGATGGACTGGTTTGATCTTGCAGTCCAAGGCACTCTCAGAATTTTTCTCCAACACCACAGTTCAAAAGCATCTATTTTCCTTCACTCAGCCTTCCTTATAGTTCAGCTCTTGCATTCATAAGTTACTACGAGGAGTACTATTGCTTTAACTATGTGGATCTTCGTTGCTAGTGTGATGTCTTTATTCTTCACTATTTTATCAAGCTTGGTCATTGCTCTTCTCCCAAGAAATAAATGTTCTGGCTGATTTCCTGGCTGCAGTCTGCGCCTGCAATAATCTTTGTGGCTAGAAATACACCATCTGTCACTGCCTCCACATTTTCTCCCTCTATTTGCCAGTTATCAACCAGTCTGGTTACCATAATCTTGGATTTTTTAAATGCTTTTGCACTTTCTTCTTTCACTTTGGTTATTGGGATCCTCAGCAACTCCTTGCTTTCAGCCATCAAATTATTATGTTTATTTATACATTGCTTTTTCTCACCACAATGAGACATTTGTTCATATGAGTATTTCTAAAAGATGGTGGAGAAAGCAAATATAGACAAAGGGAGGGAGGACATTCTTCCAAAATAGTTTTGGGCAGAACTCTGATTTCCAGTGTGATATCACTAAGCCATGTACCAACTCTTTCCCAAGAGAACTGAACAAATGCTTTTTAGGTCAAAAATCCTAGAATTATTGTTATTATCATCCTGCTTTTCTCACAAAATCAGGACTCAATTGAACATTGAAATGGAATCCATGTATTCACAATATCAATGAACAAACACTCAATTAAACAAGAGTGTGTGGAGCTTTTTAAAGATTAACTTAAAACTGGAAAACCCCTTTGGGGAGGGGTGGCACATCAAGTGTCAAAATACATTCTGACACTTCTGGGCAGGGTTTGGTATGTCTCTATATGACTTGGCTCATTACTACATTATAACTGAATCTGACTGTCATTTCTATCAGCTGCTTCTGTCAAAACCAGGGCTTCCCCAAGACATTTTTTTCTGCCTGGGGCAAAAGACAATATGATATCACCAGCCCAATCCACATACAGAAGCCAGCTGGACTGGCAACTGAATGTTATTTTAACATTGAAGTCAAGTCACATTCTCCACTATATCTACAAAGACAGAATAGTTTAGGTCTTGGGCTCCCAAAGTCTGTGGGAATCCAAAAGATGTATGGAGTGAAGCCAAAGTTACTTATATAACTTATAGATTTGCAATTGAGTATGCCTGCTGTTCTCCAGGATCTGCTGCCCAAGGCAGGTATCACAATAATGCAAAGGTCCTTGACTTGACATCCATGGAGGGGTTCCAGGGGTTCTGTGATTGGGAAGAGGATCCAAAGGAGGTCCTTTTGCTGATCTCATTCCTTTCACTTTGAAAAAAAGTGAGTGAATTTATTTTTAAGGGGAAAGAGTTCATAGTAGGGGTGTGCGAAATGACACAAATCTGTACCATTTTCCGTTTTGTTTTTGGATGCCCCCTGTTCCATATTTGGGAAACATCCAGGAGCAGTTTTTTTTAGATCCATAATTTGGAATTCAGAGTTCCATTTTTGTTCCAGGAAGATTTGGTCCATTGGCACCAAATCTCTCCATCTTTTAAGGCTATCAAGATGAAACTTACCACATGTATAGGACAGATTGCCAACTGCAAGCCTGCCAAGTTTCAAATCATTTTGCTAATCCACTGATTTTGGGGGGAAAATTTTAAAAGTTTTACCAATAACATTTTTTTAAAACCACAATAGGGATTTCTGGGATTTGAAGTCCAAACCAGTGTGCATCACAAGAAGGGAGGAGAATGGTCAGAACCAAGCCTCTGATTGGCTGAGAAACATTAGAAACACTCAGCATCATCACTCCCACCATAGAGAGATTGTTGCTTGTGCTTGCAAAACAAACAAATGACCAGAATACTAATATGAAAAGTAAGTCCGATTCAACTAACCTTTCCCAATTTTTTAGTTAAAAGATTAGATTTTCAGTTTTTCATTCTGGGAAGACTTCGAAGGAGTCCTTCCAGGTCCGTTTCCAGGGGCTCGGCTTCCGGATCTCAGAAATTATCTGAAATTCAAATCAATCAACGGAAGTTCACATACCCCAATTCGTAGCATTCATCACATCCTCAATGAGATCCATGATCTCAAAGACATTAAGATCTTCTAGCTCTCATAAAAGTGAAACTAAACAATGTATTTGCTTAATTGTTATGATTAGAAACATTGTTGCAGAGACATTAACTTTTGTACTTTCTTTCCAGAATAGACTCCATAAATAATTGTATTATTGTTGTTCTAGATTCGTAACAAAAGCAAAGCATCCAATGCTGGGTTATGTGAAGGGGATGAGGTGGTATCTATCAATGGCAACCCTTGTGCGGATTTGACCTATTCTGAAGTTATTACCCTGATGGAAGGCCTGGCTGACACTTTGCAGATGCTTATCAAGAGGTAAAGTAAAACTGATGTTTGTCACATATTCTGCTATATTCATGTTATTTTCTCACAATTAACAGTGTGTCCTTGGCATTTGCTGGAGTTTAGTCCCAGCACCCTCCATGAATAACAAAGTCTGTGGGTGCTCAATTCCCATTACATGCTACAGCATAGTAAAATGAAGTCCTGTATACAAAATTTGGGGGAATCAAAGTTTGCTTTTTTGTTTAGTTTTTTTTAAAAAAAAAACATTTGCAAACAATGGGTGGTGGAATCTCTGGAGGATTATTCCATGGATACAGAGATCAAACTTTATTTCTGCATTGTTGTTACTTCTTTGGAGAAAGAAGTATTTTATTGTTTTATACTGAATGCCACCAGAGATGATCTTTTAAAATACAGTCCTTACCTCAGCCCATGACATTAAATGAACACAAAATGCAATAAGGTTGATTTCCTAAAAACTAGAAAGAAGCACAATGTTGAATTGTAAAAAAAAATAGATCAGCTGAAAATAATCATTTAAGAAACTCATTAATTTGAAAAATACTTATGAAAAGCAACCCAGAAAATGATGGTTGTGTGTGTGTTTGAATCTTGTTTGGAAACTAGTAGTGTTGGAGCTGAACATACTGTAAGTTATTGCCACAGGAGTACCACAATCTGGGAAGCACAAGAGCTTTGTATGAGTATCATTGATAAGGTAAAGGTAACCCCTTGACATTAAGTCTAATTGAGTCCGACTCGGGGGGTACTCATCTCCATTTCTAAGCCAAAAAGCCAACATTGTCCATAGACACCTCCAAGGTCATGTGACCCACATGACTGCATGGAGCGCCGTTACCTTCCCGCAGAAGTGGTACCTACTGAACTACTCACATTAGCATGTTTTCAAACTGCTAGGATTTCAGAAGCTGGGCCTAACACTAGGAGCTCACCCGCGCTCCCTGGATTTGAACTGCCAAGCTTTCGGTCAGCAAGTTCAGCAGCTCAGCAGTTTAACCCACTGAGCCACCAGGGGGGCCATTGGAATCATTGGTATCCCTTCAGATATATTTGATCTGAAATTTTCAAGATGTAACAGGCCAAAACTAGTATTTTTCACTGGACTCCCAAATGTACTATCAACAGGAACAACTGATAAATCAGTTTGTGTGTTCCTTTCATTTGACTCACTACAATAAATGAGCCGCTATGTTATATCATGGCTTCTGAAACTCTGATATTGATAGAGCAGTGAATCCATCCCAGGCTTTCTCTGACTTTAATTGAGCCATCCAAGATGCTGACCCTATTGAAGTGGTTCAGTACCTTGGAGAGCTCTGTTGCAGCCTGAATTAAAACCTGGCGTGTATTTGCTGTCCCACTGGCATTGGAGCCATCACACGCCTCTATATTCTGCACTAATTGAATTTTTCCAGACTGACTTCCTAGGCAGTGTCTTGTGGGGCAAATTAGAAAAGTTTGTTAAAACGCTTGTTTGTTGTTACTAATGCATTTATCACAATGCCTGTTTTTATGAGGATGAGTATGAGAGAGTGCACACTTTCTTCCATGAATTAAACTGTATTTGATTAGGACATTGACTTGCAACACTTAATGAGTCCCATTGAATCATCTATGGAGCCACAGTGGCGCAATGGTTTAAACCCTTGTGCCGACTGAACTGCTGACCTGCAGATTTAAAGGTCAGCAATTCAGATCTGCGAGATGTAGAGAGCCCCTGTCTGTCAGCCCCAGCTTCCCATACAGTGACATGAGAGAAGCCTCTCACAGGATGGTAACATATCTGTGCATCCCCTGGGCAACATCTTTGTAGATGGCTGATTATCTCACACCAGAAGCGACTTGAAGTATATTCTCAATTTGCCTCTGACACAATAAAAAATGCTATTTCTGCATAAACCAGTAGCGGGTTTTTAGTAGTAAAATAATATTGGATGATGGTTGGTAGAGAACTATCAGAGTGATTGTGATAGTGTTCATTTAATGCATAAACAATGACATCATGGTGGAGGGAAAATAAAAGCTTTAAAGTTTTAACAAAACATCTGTGCAATCAGATCAAACATTAGTTTTATATGTGTATGTATATGTGTGTATGTATATGTATGTATATATATGTGTGTGTGTGTGTGTGTATTACTACTGCAATAATACTAGTTTAAGGAAAGATGGCTGATCCAGCCCAACACATTTCAAATGATTCTGTATTGGTTCATTTAGAAGGTGAGGAGTGAGTACACCCACAGGCAGAGAACCTTTCAAGGAGGAATTTCTTTCTCCCTGTCTTTCTCTTCCATCCTGTACACACTCAAACCCAGACACCAAGCTACCAATAAAGGACAACATTTATCTGGCTTGCTCCCAGGCTTCCTTCCTACAAGGAAATGTTTACAGATTCTTAGTTTATATCTATGGAGTACCAGAAATGATTGTCCAAATAATCCAACTTGAGAGAAAACAGCTACCATCAAGAACTTCATAAATTAAGATATTTGACCTTCTGGGAACTTCAGGTATGCTTCATTAGACATTATAGATTGGTCTTTGGTCCAAATATTGTTTTCAGCAAGTAGTATAGATGTGATTGTGAGGAATATTTGGGCAATATTGAATAATTAATACTTTCCTCCTTTGTCGACATATATTGGTTCCCCTAGGCAGTAAATATTGCCATGAGGCTGCAGTGTTTATTACAGTAATTCTCAAGGGTTTTTTAAAAATCTAAATATTATTTTTGTTATTGCAGTGCTCTTTCACACCACATAGTTATAACAGTATAGTTCCATTTTAACTGCCATGGCTGTGTAACCCTTGGCGTCCTGGGTTTTGTACTTTGATGAGACACTAGAGTTCTCTAGCATGGAATTACTAGGCATGAGAAAAAAGTTATGAAAATGAAATGATTCGTAAGAAATTCGTAAGAAATGCTACTTTTGAGTATTTCCGCATCTGGAGCGCCAACCAGGAAGTGGACTTTCTTTATAGAACTTCGGGGCCAGGATTTTCTTAAGTGTCGTTATTAGGTCGTAAGGGGCACCCTCCTTCTCTCTCACCACCCTCCCGCCTCCCTTGCCAATAAGTATTATGGGAAGGCAAGCCATAAACTCGCTCCTTCTTTCAGCTGGAAGCCTGGAAAAATGTAAACAGAGAGGTTTACTCAGAAGTAAATCTGCAAAGGAGGGCACTTTGGATGAAGTGCCCTCCTTTGTGGATTTACTTCTGAGTAAACCTCTCTGTTTACATTTTTCCAGGCTTCCCTGCCTCTCCTGCCTGCCAGGATCTAAAGCATCAAAGAGTATTGGGGTGAGAAACCAACCTAATGTATAATAGAATGAATGCTACTGTAAGTGCCTAATATTATAAGTAATCCAACTGGTCATATACCTACATTCCATGCACATGCAATAATACAGCAGTAATAACAATGGGTATAAGAAGAGGTAAAATTCAAACCGAAGTATTCTGACTGTGGTCCCTCCTCAAGCGGTGCAAACTGCAAAGGCTCTTCTCTATGAGCCCGGGAAAAGCCAAAAGCCGGGCACAGCGTTTGCTGCCTGGGTGCACACATACATATTCTTTTTTTGGGGGATTTGCTGCAGAATCTTCTCTATGAGCCCGGGATTCTGCAGCAAATCCCCCAAAGAATATGTATGTGTGTGCACCCAGGCAGCAAACGCTGTGCCCGGTTTTTTGGCTTTTCCGGGCTCATAGAGAAGAGCCTTTTGCAGTTTTCACAGCTTGAGGAGGGACCACAGTCAGAATACTTCAGTTTGAATTTTACCTCTTCTTATACCCATTGTTATTACTGCTGTATTATTGCATGTGCATGGAATGTAGGTATATGACCAGCCTGGGCAAACTTGGGCCCTCGCTCCCTCGGGATCGGAGTGAGAGAAAGGCAGCGAGGAGCATGGGGGGGCTCCTCCTCCTTTTTTTTGCTGCTTCCAAGAATAGAATACCTCCCTCCCTCCCTCCTTCCTATTTGGAGAGTCCCATCTAGAATTCAGTGTGATTTATTCAAGTTTCGGCCTACAACTCCCAGAAATCCCAGCCAATTTACCAGCTGTTAGGATTTCTGGGAGTTGTAGGCCAAAACCATCTGGAATGCGCATGCGCTGGCATACGAACTACTAACAAATTTCGTTAGTAATTAAGTTACATTTTAGAAATTTTTGGAATTTTTTTTGTAAGTATTACAATTTTTTTGTAAAATTTTATTATTACTAATAAAAAAAACCCCCCCCCCCCCCAATTTGATTTTAGAATCACGATTTTTGGGTTGGAAACCATGCCTAGGAATTACCTTCCTAATCTCAATGTTTTATGATATGAAACCATGGCAGGATTTATTCAGAGAGTGTTTGCCACTGCTTTCCCCTAAAGATGAAAGCACATGACTTACTCAAGGTCAGAAAAATTGAGAACTGAGGTGCATTTGGAAATCTTGTATACATTAGAAAAGTGCATCAACTTCTTCAGTGGAGGTTTATGCTCAAAAAGAGCATGGATTGACCAGTCTTTTCCAGTTTCCCCAACATTCACTATCTAACTATAAACTATGAGGTGAAAAAATTCTGTCCTCATCCCATTGTTTATATTTTAAATGTTTATTTTAGCTGAACAATCCCTGAACAAAGGTGTAATGTAACCTTTGTTTGGATTGGTTGAAAGGAGTCAATAAATGTGGCCCGTAATTACCCGTTCCATACAGGATGTAATGGGTTAGACACTCGGGCTACGGGATTTGTAAGGGATCAGTGAAAAGTTTTATTAGAGACAGTTGGGGAGCTGCTGATGTGAGTTAGTGACAGTTAGCTAAAGAAAGATTGCCCAAAGCGAAGAGAAAAGGCAATCTCATAGAAAGTGCTTTCAAGCAGAGCAATTCATATAGATGGTTACAGAAATCAATCACTTTTTGGTTCTAGTGGCATATAGGGAAAGCAAGTCTATGGCAAAGGCTATTGAGAATTTATTTAGCTGATGTTGATTCCTGTGCTTATTAGCAGCCACAAGTAAGGTTATTTACCATTATTATTTGTTATTTGCCAAGGTTAATAAGCCGTTTCAATATGATAGTTGAAGAGAAACATATTACTCCACTGTGCAAACATTTTCCACTAATAAATCTGTTCATGTTATTGTCGAAGGCTTACATGGCTGGAATCACTGGGTTGCTGTGAGTTTTCCAGACTATATGGCCATGTTCCAGAAGCATTCTCTCCTGACACTTTACCCACATCTATGGCAGGAATCCTCAGAGTTTGTGAGGTCTCACAATCTCTGAAGATGTCTGCCATAGATGTGGGCGAAACATGAAGAGAGAATGCTTCTGGAACATGGCCATACAACCCGGAAAACTCACAGCAACCTAGTCTCTTCATTTTGTTTATCTTGTCTCTAGAGATGGTGATACTCTTGTTATTACAACACAGGAATTGAGCTCTTGGCTTAGAATGGGCTCCATAGGCCTAAGTCTCAAAAGGTTCTGTTTAAAGTCTATATGATTTGTTTATGTTTAAAAATAAGAATGGGATAAGCCATCTTATTCCACCACAAATAGATGAAGAGGGCTCACTGTGACACAGGTGCATCCCCACAAGGCCCTTCCTGGAAAGGATATGCAGATTGATCATGCTGGGGACCATCTGACTATGAACAGGCCTCATGGGGGTTTCATCGTTGTCAAAGTGATACTTCCACCACCTGTTACACCTCTTCCTTCTACTGATGGAAAGTATTCAGAGGTGGGTTTACCTAATTTGAAGCTAGCCTAGATTTTCCTTGGAACACTTTAAAGAACAATATGACATTTGCATAAGTGTATTTGTGAAAAACTTCTAAAATGTTCTACCAAAATTGCTAGTACCATCACCAAACCTCTTCTAGAATTTAGTATATGTTGGTGATAAGTTTAGGAATTGTATGAAAGTCAATCCTAAAAGGTAATATTTAAAATTATTATATAGATAAATTCAGTTCTCTAACTATAATTGTGCCTTCAACTTTTGCTGGGATTCACTAAATATTGCTATTTTGTGTGTGTGTGTGTGTGTGTGTATGGACTTATCCGCCGCCACTCCCGTCTGGCTCGGGGTGACTTACAACATTAAAAACATTAAAACAGAGTTAAAACAGCACATATAAACAGAATAAAATCAGAACGACAACATATCAGCCTTATACATAAGTAGCAGGATTATACGGTATTCTCTATCCGCAATACTTGAAGAATGAATTGTTGAAAGGCAAGGATCAAACTCTATTTATTAGGCATGAGAAAAATGAAACGGAAATTAAAAGGATTCGTAAGAGATTCGTATGTAATGGGACTTTTGAGGTTTTTACGTATCGCTGTTTACGCGATCCAGGAAGTAGACTTCCTTTAACGGTCCTTGAGGCCAACAATTTGCGTTAGGATCGTAAGAAATTCTTAAGTATTAATTAATTAATTATTGTACTACTCACTTCCCCCTGTCTTCCCTCATTTCCTTCCGCCTTCATTCAGCTTCTTCTTTTTCCCGCATTTCTATGAGGAACTGGAAGTGCGCTGCTGCTAGGTAGGCTAGGCAATGCATTCTGGAAAGTGTAGTCCTCCAGGCTTCCCCCCTCCTTCTCTTCCCCATTGCTCTGCTGCCATGCCCCATCGCGGGGCCTGCTTCACACACACACACACACACATTAGGGCGCTTCTCCTCCTCTCTCTCCCTGCGCTCTCTCAGATGCTTCTCGTCCCCGTTGCTCTGCCATGCCCCATCGCAGGGGCCAGCTTCAGCCCTCAGGTACGTGTTTTGGACTTCAACTCCCACCATTCCTCACAGCCTCAGGCCTCTTCCTTTTCCTCTCAGCCTGGGCAAACTTGGGCCCTCGCTCCCTCAGGATCGGGGTGAGAGAGAGGCAGCGAGGAGTGAGGGGGGGGGCTCCTCCTCCTTTTCTTTTGCTGCTTCCAAGAATAGAATACCCCCTCCCTCCCTCCCTTCCTCCTTCCCTCCCTTCCTCCTTCCCTCCCTCCTTCCTATTTGGAGAGTCCCATCTAGAATTCAGTGTGATTTATTCAAGTTTTGGCCTACAACTCCCAGAAATCCCAGCCAATTTACCAGCTGTTAGGATTTCTGGGAGTTGTAGGCCAAAACTCATCTGGAATGCGCATGCTCTGGCTACTATTTCGTTAGTAATTAGTTACATTTAATTTTTGGAAAATTTTTCGTTAGTACTTAAGTTACATTTCGAAATTTTTGGGAAATTTTTGTAAGTCTTTGATATACTAATCAACCCCCCCCCCATGTGATATTAGAATCGCCATTTTAGGATTCTAAAACATGCCTACTATTTATATATCATTGGAAGAATTGTTGAATGAGGTATAGTTTCATGTCTCTTTCAAAAGATTTAATGGGCTGCTACCCTTGCCTGCTCTTAGTATTCAGAGGCATGGCAATTCTGACCCAGAATTTGAGAAATTTGTTCTTCTAAGCTCTGCTCTGATCCTGCAAGTATTATGACTGCCAAGCACTGATAGTCTTATCCTCCACATATTTGTTGAATCTCTCTTTAAAGCCACCTAAGTTGGTAGCTGTCACCGCATTTTGTGGCAATGAATTCCATAGTTGAGCCACTGTGTGAAGAATTTGTTCCTTTAGTCTGTCCTGAATCCTCCAACGTTCAACTTCATTGGCTTCACACTGAGTTCTTTTGATATATGAGACAAGAAAAACTTGCTTTCTACCTATTTTCTCTACAACGTTCACAATTCATACATGTAATTATTATCACCATTACATACTTAAATTTGTCAGCTAAGCAAACAGAAATCAGTGGTTACTGAAATGGACATCCAAGTGCCACCTCTGTGTTGATGGAGGCAGGCAGGATTTTCCCCGGGTACTGGTTGTGGGGGGTCGGGAGCAGGTGAGGGTTTTGCCCTCCTTTCTGCTAGAGATCCCTGTGTACAACTAGTGGGCCACTGTGTGACACAGAATGCTGGACTAGATGGGCTGAGGCCCGATTCAGCATGGCTCTTCTTATGTTCTTATGTTCTTAAATCATTTATCAGTTGCAATAAAGATTCATTTTCTGCTCTTTTTCAGCATTATTCATTTGTCATGCAAATAGTTCCAGGGAGAATTGTATGAACTTTTAGTAATATTTTTAATGGCCTTTTTGCTAAGTGTCACACAAAATGATGTAGATAGTTCAGTAACCTGCAAATATGTTGACTGTGGTCAATGTATGGCTATGTCATATATTGTATTCTCGGGACTGTTGGTAGGATTTATTGTTTCTTCAACTTTGATATCATCCATTCAAGGAACTTGGGGCCATTGTCATACTCTGTTACATCTTCACAAGGACCCTGTAAGGTAGGTTGGATACATGGTCACACATTAGAATTTGTGGAGAAAACCTTGAGACTCTTCCTCTAATATAATCATCCCTCCTCATGTGTCAGTTTAACTTTTGTGGATTAGATTAACATATTCTCTCTATGAATCTCTAGATCCTCCAGGTTGACCGTATGGTCAACGTCTGCCAGAAAATGATCTTAGAGCAGACCTGGGCAATTGCTGGCCCTCCAGGTGTTTTGGACTTCAAATCCCAGAAATCCTAACAGCTGGTAAACTGGCTAGGATTTCTGGGAGTTGAAGTCCAAAACACCTGGAGGGCCAGCAATTGCCCAGGTCTGTCTTAGAGTCATGCTGAAGGACCCAGAGATTCCTAAAGAAGTGAGCAGGGGGAAGGAGTGGTTCTGTGCCCCTAACCCCAACCAAACTAGAGGTCATGCAGTAGTTTAAACACCGGACAGGTACTGTAATCAATGTTTTAAAGGGCATGACTATCAAACTATACTTACAGCAACATGTTTGTACAATTTGCTTTGTATGTGTTTGTGTGTCTGCAGATCTTCCAGTGGAGTAAGTGAGACCCTAAGTCTTGAAAAAGAAAATGGAAGACATAGTGAAACCAAAAAGGAAGACTATAAAGAAAGTACTACTTTGCAAATCAGAACAGCAGTCCCCAAGGCTCCCCAGGAATTGTTGATTACAAGGGTGACTGAGGCATCAACCCCAAAAGATGTGGAACAAAGTCGTGTGGGTTTTTCTGGGACAAAACAAGAAAGAGAGTTAACCCATTGCCACAAAATCCCCCTGAAAGTTATAGAAGCCCCTGAAGCACACTTAATCAACATGCCTGCTCTAACTGGGTGGACTGGAGAAAGCCCAGGCCCTACAGTTGAACTGAAGTTGTCCCTCTCGCATGATAACCTCAAAGGCAGCAATGCTCCTGCAGTGACGGTCCTGGGGACGGAAGACCATAAGCCTCTGGAAACAGGACCCACCCTGCTGAAAGATGGGACTAGCTGGGTAACTCCAGATCCTGAAATTAAAAAAGTCTCTGCTACCCAGTGGTCAAGCAGGTCATTCCAGATTGCTAGTGGTAACAAGGAGGTCAAGGCCATCTATGGGGCGGAGACAAAGGAGCCTTCTCGCACCAAAGTGGAAGTGATCCTGGACTGCTCCAACCAGGCAAAGGAAGGCTCTGGGTCTCCAGCTGAAAAGGGGTGTGTGGATTCTCAGTTGGAAGGAGGGCAGTCGGAAGCACCTCCTTCTGTCGTCTCCTTTGGAATCTCATCTGAAGGCACCGAGCAGGGAGACGAGGATCAGCACTCTGAAAGGGAACATAGCAGACCTCACAAACACCGGGCAAGGCACGCCAGTAAGTATGTCACGGCTTAATGGGTGGTATTGCTTGAAGGATAAATTCAACATTTGGAACACCGTTACATCCACATGCTGAGGACTAATACATTCTTTACAAGGAGGCTTCTTTTCCCCCACTCGTTCTTTCTCTCTGCTCCCCTCTTAAGAAAACAAAAATACTACTCTGTTTCTTTTGTTTTCACAAATTTTGTAATATGGTTATGGAGGGAACTTTTTGCACTTGGTAACACTTGCTTTGTAATATAATCTGAGCTTGTCTTTCTGTGAGACTAACGTTGACTTCTTACTAAAAATACTTTCTTGTATCTACAGCTTTCCAGGCTTCTTAACAAAGACTTAAAAGGCAACTTGAGAGAGATTGTGCCAGAAGGGAGACATATTGTTGGACGTACCACAGATGGCTTTAGGATTGCCTTTTGAGACAGAATATCAGCCTTTTCTCTAGAACGGAGGCAGCATCTCTAAAAGTGCAAATGATGCTGCTTCTATTAAAAGCTGGGGGGAAATTTAAAAGGGAAGAAAGGAAAGGAAAGCCTAGTAGTGAAGCTTGATGATGCTTGCAGAAAGTCCCTTTGATGGACACCAGCATGTGTATTTTTGGCCAGTTATATGATCCTTTTAGTTTTGCAAGGCTTCCCTAGACTGTAAAGTGAACTTACTATTCCTTCTGCTTTCCAGACCTAGAGGTCAGTGCAAAACCTAAGCAAGGTCTTACATGGGAGTAATCTGGATGTGAAATAGTAATAAAGCTAAGAAGACTAACTCTGGTTCTCCTTTTCTCAAAGCATCTGCTTATCAATTCATTTCTACCGCTGGTATTTGTGCAATCATTCCTGGCTATTTCAAGAATTCTGTCAAGGGATTTCATTGCAAAATAGCAGAGGTGCAACGATATACTGTAGTACTGAGCTGACTTACGTAGACTGCCAGGATAAGCATGCCAACCAATTGCTAATTCCTCCATAAGCATATTTTTAGAATGATAGCCATTTGTATCAGTGTGAGGAGTAAGCCATCGTTTACACTTAAAGGACCCTCATGTAGTCACAGCTTTAGGTCATATTAAAAAGAGTACAAAGGAATAGCATGCATGCTTGGCATTTTGACAATGAAGTCAGCAACAGCAACTGTGAAATTTTGTCTGTTGCAGTCTTTACTGAAGAGTGTAAAACCAACACCCCCCATGTTTTTTCTATTATTGTGCTGCACTAATAATATATTGTATACACATAGAATATTGATAATATTATAATGTAATATAATATAACAATACAATATAATATTATATATATATAATATTACATGTAATATTATTAATATTACCATATTGTGGTGTAGTACAATATAGTAATATATAATACTAATATTGGGCTATGCTAATAATATAATATATTGTATGTACATATAACTGGCTATGGGACCAGGCGTTTGCACACTAGCACAAGGCAGCACCTTTTAAAAAACTTAAATGAATGTGTATGATATGTTGATGTAATTGTATTTTAATGTGTAATGTTTTGGGGGTTTTATACTGTGTTTTATCTGTTTGACTATGTGGGCCTCAAATTGTGCCTTTTTGGAAGCCGCTCTGATCGGGGGTTCGGGGTAAAATGCCGGAAATAAATAAATAAATAACTTGTAAGCCACTCTGAGTCCCCTTCGGGGTGAGAAGGGCAGGATATAAATGTCATAAATAAATAAATAAATATCTAATATAAGCATTTTGGGTTTAGTTTGAATGGATTTTGACAAATCAGAGTCCCATATTGAAAAATGAAGGAAAAAATCAATTCATTTCTAACAAAATATAAATTAATTCTGATACTCAAAGAACTGCCTCTGGGGTAAATGTGTGCACCAAGTGAACTGTGGTATTTTAATTTATTGTTTCAGCAGCAGACACCAATGCATTCATACTTTTTCAGAAATTCTCTGAAATTTAAAAGCTAGATCACCATGTGGCATGGAAGGCTGCTGGGTTTTTTTGGGGGGGGAGGGGGGAATCGCAGAAATTGAAAGATCTCTTGAGCATGTGCAGGTTATTCTTAGTTGTTTTTTTCCTATCTGTAGCCCGACTGTGTAACCACATAGTTATGTTACAATGGGAAGTACTCATAATACTTCAGAGGTGTTCAGGACTGGTTCTAACATTATAACCAGTAAAGCAGCTGCTTTATGTACCTACTTTGAAATGTTATGAAAATATGCACATTTTTAATTTTATTGATTAGATTAATTTTTATTGATTTTCTATTATTATTACTACTACTACTACTTTCAGAGAGGGAATATAGATAATAACATTACTTGTCTCTGCTGATGCATAATGCCACCTTGACTTGAGGATGACGATGGAAAGGGGCTCAATTTGAGGATCAGTCCCAAGGCAGAAACATTTCTAGGATATTCACCTGACTATACAGCTAGTCTATAAAACAACAATAGACTGCATTATTAGATCAAAACAGTTTCTATAGCAGGAATGGGCAAACTTCTTCCCCCTGGAGGGCTGAAGTTTGGCCATGCCTGCTCTATAGTAACACACTGAGAGCTGCCTACCATGCCTATGTTTTCAATTATACATATTTAGGAATTATATACTAGTCAGTGGGTAGCATGTAATAATAATAATAACAACAACAACAACAATCTGCAGGCATTATTCGCCGATGCACCACACAGTCCTAGATACTTGGGAAGTGTCTGGCGTGTGATCTAATACAACAGCCAGCATAGTGATCTTGTTTGCTGTGTTTATGTTTATAATAATAATAACAACAATATCATATTTGGCACAAGCCAGTCAAGGTGGTTCCAGTGGTGATCGGCACACTGGGTGCAGTGCCTAAAGACCTTGGCCTGCACTTAAACGCAATCAGCGCTGACAAAATTACTATCTGTCAGCTGCAGAAGGCCACCCTACTGGGATCTGCACGTATTATTTGCCGACACATCATATAGTCCTAGACACTTGGGAAGTGTCTGACGTCTGATCCAATACAACAATCAGCATAGTGATCTTGTTTGCTGTGTACTCATCTTGTTGTGTTTCAAAAAACAACAACAGCAACAACAACAACAACTTTATTTTTGTACTCCACCTCTACCTTCCCAAAGGGACTTAGTGTGATTTACATGGGGATGAGTCCAATTAACATAGTTAAAATATAGCACATTAAAATACATAAACAACAGCATAAAACACAATAAAACCAACATTATAACAAAATATAAAAGCAAACATCAACCAACAGCCAATGAACCTGCAATAATAGGGGGTTTCTGGGCACGGGTGGGCGGACTGGTGCAAATCAATTGTAAGGATAGGGCTGATGGATAAAGTGTGTGAGTCAATTGGCAACAGCAAGGATAGAGGGCAATGTGCACTATAACTTTGGGTACAGAACAATAGTAAAGTGCAAGGGTCCTAACTGGGGCTAAGTTATCACAGGATTTGTCTAGAAATTGTTATTTTAAATTGGTGTGTCATTTGGACTTATTCTCAAGTGAGTGAAGAACTTTATTTTTCTACCCCACTTCCATCTCCCCGAAGGGACTCCGGGTGGCTTACATAGGGCCAAGCCCAAAGCAACATACAATGAAAAACAAAAACAATAAACAAATTAAAATAGCATAAAAACAGCATAAACAATAATAAACAAGCAACAAAAGCAACAACAGACTCATTTTTGGAGGGGAGGGAAGGGGGCCACAATGTGAAGCTAGTTAAAGGATAGGATGGTCAGTAAGGTGGATAGAAACGTATAGTGGCATAGGAATAATAGCATAGGTATAGAGCACTTAAACAGGATCAATTCAACTTGACTTAGAAATGTAGTAATGATATAGAGGAATTTAGGTTCAGGTCATGATTCAGGCCATGATTCAAATCATCTGTCACCGGAGCCATCAGTCGAATGCACTATGAAACATTCATGTCTTAGTTCAGGGGTGAGCAACTATTTTTCCCAAGGGGCCACACGAGAGCCAAAAATATTATGGAGGGCCGCACCTAAAGGCGGAACTACATGCTAATCTACATAATTTATTTATTTATTCACTTACTATATTTACTATATATTACACATCATTAATATTAACATATTAATATATCAAGAAATATTCATATATTATTAGTATTAATATCATAATTATTATATTATAGTATATATATATATATAAACATAATATATTGAAATTATAATATATCATATAACATTATATTATATTATTTATTATATTATTTATTATTGTTATAAAATTATTATACAATAATAATAAACACTACTAAAATAAAATAATGCTTCCTTATAGTCCCCTTCTCTGGAGATTTTTATGCAGAGGCCAGGCAGGGGAGGCAAGCCAGGGGCCCTTAGGCGGGCCAGACAGAATCAGCCAAAGGGCCGCATCCGGCCCCCGGGCCGCAGTTTGCCCACCCCTGTCTTAGTTTCTTGCAGAATGTGGATAGTGGGTGCTAGCCTACTGTCCCTGGGGAGGGAGTTCCAGAAATGGGAGGCCACCACCGAGAATGCCCTTTCTCTCACCCCACCAATCGCACCTGAGACAGGGGCGAGATCAAGAGAAGAGCATCCCCGAAGGTCTTAAGGACCGTGTGGGCTCATAGGGGAGGATGTGGTCACGAAGATAGGCAGGTCCTGAACCGTTTAGAGCTTTATAGGTAATAATCTGCACCTTGAATTGGGACTGGAAATTTATCGGTAGCCAATGGAACTGTTTGAACAACATAGGATTGCAACTTTAGTTATACATCTCCTGATATTAGAAACACTTTTCAATTATGGAAGGACTATGTGTTTGCAAATGAGTATAAAACCTGCATTGTAAACATGTGATAGGAATACAATGGAGAGATAGTTATTGTTTGAGTATAAGTGGAATGAATTTGCTAGCAACTGTTTCAAAGTGAACCTTCTATTTCCTGAAGCTTTTTAACAAAAAGGCATTAGAAGCCTGTATACATTGAAATTGTTATTATTTTCGCTCCAGGTTGCAAACTTTCGAAATATTGGCTCTAAATATCTGCACCTAGGAGAGGCTTTCCCCTTAACAGTAGTGTGAGTGCACTTGTTTATGTTCTGTCTTGTAAAAAGAACAAATGAAAACACACCCTTTGAAAAATTCCAAGTTTAGGTGTTTGGGTTCTTTCTCTAATCATTATTATTAATTTCTGTGGCATTTTAGGAAGATTATAATGACAGAAATCATATCTGAAGCTAGGCCAAGTATGAGCCTAGCTAGGACAAACTCAGTTGGACACATGCAACAATTTGAACTCAATCAGAAACTATCCCACAGGCAGGGGAGAAGTGGGAAGGAAAGGAGGGGAAAGTGTCCTACTCTGGCAAGATCTGTCTTCGGAAATGGCCAGTCATCCCACAAAGTTTCCCTGCTTTCCTCCACTACCTCCTGCTGTATTCTATCAGGAGTACATTGTGGGAAGACCTATGTTGGACTTCATTATGCCAGTGTATGAAGATGGTGAAATAAATTGATGAAATTTAGGGTGGGATAGGGCCTAAGAGGACAGAGCTCCATAGTTCGTATGTGGATATGACACCTTTGGGGGGGTTTTCCCCATGTCAGGAGTGACTTGAGAAACTGCAAGTCGCTTCTGGTGTGAGAGAATTGGCCATCTGCAAGGGATGCCTGGGGGACGCCCAGATGTTTTACCATCCTATGGGAGGCTTCTCTCATGTCCCCGCATGGAAAGATGGAGCTGACAGACAGGAGCTCACTTCACTCCCTGGATTTGAACCGTTGACCTTTTGGTCAGCAATCCTGCCAGCACAAGGGTCTAAATCAGTGTTTCTCAATCTGGGGGTCCTCAGATGTTTTTGGCCTACAACTCCCAGAAATCTCAGCCAGTTTACCAGTTGTTAGGATTTCTGGGAGCTGAAGGCCAAAAACATCTGGGGACCCCAGGTTGAGAACCATTGGTCTAAACCATTGTGCCATCAGGGGCTTCTTTGGTGATACCAATATAAATATTGTCTTTCTTTTCTATTTGTACAAGATATTGAGATTTCTCTTATCTTGTACGCATCAGCAAAGCCTCATTTTATTTCTCTAGGAACAGAGTGTGCTAGGATTGGTTAAGATTTTTAAAGGTACTTCAAATTTGATGACTTGATCAACACAAGTTGTGTATTCCATCTTCCTTTGCCCTCTTAGGAATGAAAATGGTCATGCCTTAATATAAAATGCATTTGAAACATGTTCAATTGCAGTTGGAATTCGTACATGTATTGGAAAGCTGCAAGTGGAGAAATAAAGAACGAATTCATGTGATTTTAGAGTTAACTTTACCAAAGTATGTATGTATGTGTGTGTATATAGAGAAAGGGGGGGGTGTCTATATCCCCAACCTCATTTGACCGAATTGCCAATGACATGCATTATATAATGAATTTCAGTCAGTTCTATGACATCTAGTTATTTCCAGTAGGTTTTTTTTCACACTACCAGTAATGCACTAGGTGCCTCTGCTCAGTCTGGCTTCTTTGAATCTGACCTTTTCATTTCAATGAGATCAAATCACACCCTGGTTATAAAAAAGATATAAATGGGAGAGACTAGTAGAACCAGCAGCAGTCCATACCGTATGTGAGTAAGCCTTAATCCAGCTATTTATGTGAATGGATGACCTCCTCTATCCTGAATGCTCAGCATGGCCAATGTATCTAGATAGAAAAATCAAATAAATATAATTGAAAACTGCACATAAAACAGTCCAGTAACTTATGCAAAACTTGGTAAGTTGCTTTTGAAGTTTACTTTCTTTCTGCTTGAAGTAATTCATTGCCATTAGTTATTAGAGTTATTAGACTCAACACCAGAGCCACTCCAAGTGGCCAGCTTCTGTTCAAAGGACATTTAGCATAATACCAAGTTTAGAAAAGTTTTGAGTTTTCAAATGCATTTTAACTGTAATATTAACTGACTTCTGACGTGATAAATAACTAAATGAATAAATAAATAAGTTATCAGTGTGTCTAAAAACTGAAAGCAAAACCTCAGGATTGGTAAGAGAATGGCATACAAATTGAAGAATTCTTTTTAAATGCCTCTTAAGTGCATTTTTTAAAGTATTTGTTAAAGTAACAATAAAATGCTATTTATTACACTGTAAATTCATTCAATTTCTACTTGACATGTTATTTTTCTAATGGAACTTCATAGAACTTTTATATAACACCTTACACCCAACTTCGTTACTGAGTTAATGGTAACTTATTTTCACACTCTTGAGTTTATGAATCTACCTTTTCGGTGAATGCCAACACACTGCTATACTGTGGATCCAGGAAATATTCCTATCTGGAACATACTTTTGTCCTTCAAACACCAAGAGACAAAAGCTAACACTATATTTGTCAAAATTTAGAGAAAATAGAGGAGCAGTGGGTTGTAGAATGGAACTGAAGGCTGTATGGAGATCCACAGTCATCTCAAGTAATTCTCAACTGTGTATAACTACTATATTGCCCAAAGAGTTGAAGAATAGCACCTAGAGAAATGAAATATAAATGTCAGTGTTTCAATTGACTTTTTTCTTAAGTGTTGAAGAACATCAGGAACAGAAATTTATATGTTAAGAAACAGATTGCCATACAAGGAGATATGGGTGTAGTATATGTAAATTAACATTCCTAGTATATGTAGATTGGTGTGACGCTGCTAATTTATCCTGTTGGGTTATATTGGTTTTTGTTAAAAACACAGAACAAAGCAGATACCTTATATCAAATGTTAGCAAATCTGTAGGGGCAGAGGGAAATATTGTGCAAAGAATGCCAGGGAGGAATGTTTGCTATGGAATTTTTGTCATGGTTGTAACTGTGGGAAAATATTAATATTAATGCCCTACCAATGCGTCCTTGCATAAGGGAGGATTCCAACTATGGGAGAAGAAAGATTACTATTGCACTCTTGCAGCCCGAATAACTTATTGTGCATTTATCATTAACATTGTTTTTGTGTTAAATTTGACTCAGTGCAGTGAAATATGCTCTTTAATTCTTTCTTGCAGGGCTCAGACGGAGTGAGAGCCTGTCAGAAAAACAGGTGAAAGAGGCCAAATCTAAATGTAAAAGCATTGCCTTGTTGTTGACGGCAGCTCCCAATCCCAATTCCAAAGGGGTGTTGATGTTCAAGAAGCGTCGCCAAAGGGCCAGGAAATATACTTTGGTGAGCTACGGCACTGGGGAGCTAGAGCGTTACGAGGACGAGGGTGAAGAAGACGAGGAGGAGGAAGGTGACAAAGATAACACTTTTGAAGTGACCTTATTAGGCACAAGTGAGTCAGAAATTGATGAAGATTTCTTCTCTGATCTTGACAAAGAAGGCCGGATTGTGACATTTGACTGGGACACTGGGCTGGTTGAGGTTGAAAAGAAACCAAAAAGTGGGGACGAGATGTCTCAGCTACTTCCAGATAGCAAGGGCAAAGGGGCACTGATGTTTGCCAAAAGACGTCAAAGGGTGGACCAGGTCACTGCTGAACAAGAGGCTATGAAGATGCAGGGAATGCACAGAAGCTCTGAGGAGCACCAAGAAATCACTTCAGTGGAAAATACTCACAAAATGAGTTCCTCTATGTACCAATCAAAACAAGAAGCTTCCAGAGTTCAGCAGAGCCACGTTAGCAAAAGCTACATAGAAGTGAGCCACAGTCATGGTACAGCAATTCAGCAAAATGGCATTGGGGTTGCTCCTGAGACAAATATGATATATCCATCTTCAGCAACTTCAAACAGAATGGCTAAACCTTTCCCTGGTGTACAGAATAGAGCAGCAGCTCCATTTTCACCCACCAGAAGTATGACAAGCCCTCTTTCAGATCTACCTGCACCGCCTCCGTATACATCAGTCAGCCCACCACCTGAAGCCATGTACCGAACTGTTTTGACTCCAGTTGCCACCAGCATGACTCAGTCAACTCTGTTGTCTCCTGTGGAATCAACTGAACAGATTGCATCCAGAGATGAACGGATTGCAGTGCCTGCCAAAAGAACTGGAATTTTGCAAGAGGCAAAAAGAAGAAACACAGCAAAACCAATGTTTACTTTCAAAGAAGCCCCCAAGATGACTCCCAATCCTGCTCTTTTGTCCCTTGTGCAAAATAGAGAAGGCAAAAAAGGTGCTCCTGTGGGCTTTGAATCAGGCCCTGAAGAAGACTACCTCAGTTTGGGAGCAGAGGCATGCAATTTCATGCAAATCCAAGCAGCCAAACAGAAAACCCCACCTCCAGTGGCTCCAAAACCATCAGTTAAGGTTTCTCCTACAGCCACAACACCAGTATCACCAGTTTGGTCCCCTCCAGCTGTGGCTGTTACCCAGCCTTCTGTCTTTCCAGCTCCACATTCGCCTGAAGTGGCTGTTCCAGCACTTGTCAAAACAGTGCAACCCATTTATCCCCCTCCACAGCCTCCTACTACTCTTAATCTAACTAGTCCCCCTAAAGGACCTCAAATAGCAGCATCACACCAAAGTTATACACCCAGAGCTACACCCACCACACCACTAGGAAACAGTGTGCTTGCAGGAGGAGTGGGGCCAGCTTTTGAAATGCCCCCAGCTTTGAGTGGGAAGGGAGCCCAACTCTTTGCCAAAAGGCAATCACGAATGGAGAAGTATGTGGTTGACTCAGAAACTGTGCAGGCCAATATGGCCCGGGCTTCTTCACCAACACCATCTTTACCAGCTTGTTGGAAATACTCATCAAATGTCCGAGCACCACCACCTGTAGCATACAATCCTATCCAGTCTCCATCTTATCCTCTGGCTGCTACCAAACCACAATCAAAGTCCCAAGGAGCTGCCAAAACAACCAAGAAAAAGCCTAAGAAAGCACTTAGTCCCTTGGAAGTTATGAAGCATCAACCCTATCAACTTAATGCATCCTTATTTACTTTTCAACCTCCTTCTGATAATAAAGAAGGCCTGCCCAAGCAACCTACAAAGTTTGACTCAAAACAAGCTCTACCTTCAAGATCTCTTAATGCTGATTCTCCTTCTAATGTCAGAGCCTCTTCAGTGTACTCTGTACCAGCCTACAGTTCACAACCATTCTCCCCGTCAAATGCTTCTAGCCCCGTAATTGAGTCTTGTGTACCAACAGTTCACTCTACTTTTCCGAAGCAAGAATCACCTGCCTCCTCTATGTTTTCTACTCCCAAGCCAAAGTTCTCAGCCAAGAAAGTTGGTGTCACAGCACAGGTGTGGAAACCCTCAACCATTGAAGAGTAAACCATAGATACAACTCAGTGGCTTGCAATGAATTGCTTGCATTGGTGATCTGACACCCAAAGTGATCCTCAGCTTACTTAATAATTTTAAAACTTTCTCATGAAATCTGGGTCCAAAACTTGGCTTAATTCTGAAATTCTGTGCATACTTACCTGGATGTAAATTCTACTTAAAACAGTAGGGTTTACTTCTGAGTAAGCATGCATAACATTGCACAACAAACACTTTTGAAAGAAATCAACATGAATATTAATTTCAGATGACACATTTATGTATGCAGTCATCGATAATAAAAGGGCACATATACAGTGTCCCAAAATGGACATAATTGAGTATTAAGTAAGCAGGATGTTAGGTGTCAGTGGCTTCAGTACACACAAACACAGTGAACACTGTTCCTGTATTGCAACAGTTAAACATAGCTTTCACAGGGTTTTTCGGGTGGGTGGGTGTGCGGAACATATTCTCTGCTGGCCAAAGGGTTCAGGTACAATTAACAGTTACTGATATTCGATTAGTTTTTAAACAGTGCCTTCTAATATTAAGTTTCTTGCAAATGTGTATAAAATAGCAATACAAAATATTTAGCACAACTCTGCAATTGATTAATTATGGAGAATCCTGTTGAGAATCCCATTGATCTACATGTATTGGTCCATATGAAAATAAGTGGATTCCACTTTGGTATATCCACAATTAAAATGTGGGTATATAAAATTATAAACAAGGTATTCCAAATTCACAATGTTAAGATGAATGTGGATCCATGGTACTTCATCTTATTTAAGCATTATGGATATATGGCTGTCTTTTCATGTGACTCCACCATGTTATAATCACAGGAAAGCAGTTCAGGCACATTGGCACTGGTGTTTAGCCTCTGCTTTAGTTCACTTGAGAATCAACTGCATTCTTCAAGTGTAAATTGGGGACTTAACAATGATCCAAACCCATGAATTATGGTATCTCTTTGGTACCTCTGTGATTCACTATCTTTACCCCTTCTCAAGGGTCTGTTGAGGGTGAGGTTAGCTATATAGGAAGAAGAAAGACATTAAGGGGAAGAAGTTTAGACTGGAGAGGTTGTTAGTTTTCCGATTTTTAAGGAAATGTTGACCTCCACAGTGCAGCACACTTTTTAAATAACAAGCAAATATCACAAGAGAAGGACAATAAAATTAGAAGTATTGAAGAGCCAGGATAAGCTGGGATCTACAACTGTGGAAGCGGTGCAATATGTTCATGTGAAAGTGTAGGGACTAATATCTGAAGGGACAGAGTTTTGCAACCAAAATAATACGTGCCTTAAAATAATTGTTTAATGATATGCTATGATTCCTGGCCTTATCTTTCAGCTGATCATTTGGCACATTTCTTATTTTCACTTGGGGCTTTCCAATCTTGCTTCTTCCTTCCACTGTTGTTTCTTTTTTAATCTCTTCTTGCTCTTTCATTCTAATTTTAAATAATATACTATGGACCAGGAGGATCAAGACACTGTTACCATTTTTTCCCCTGCAGAGTATCTTGAGCTAGATTCTGATCATGGTATTTGTGGCTGTGATATATAAGTATATTATTTGGCATGTCAAGTAGTTCCAGAATGTCTAGATACCTACAGAATAATTGAACACAGACTAATTTGGCTCTTAAAGTATTGCCTATTTACATACTGATTTGTTTTCAAAAGGCAATGGGTTGTGGATATAAGACTGTAGAAAAACAATTATCACAAAATATATTATGTTAATTAGTTTTTGATTAGGAATATTACTTAGTCTTTTGCATCACTTACTATCTTGTCCACTTAATTAGATAATAATTGAGCCAAGGACTTAACTGCATACAAATCATGTGAGCTGCTGATTGGACAAACCAAGCTATTTTACCTAGGTATCAAAACTCTGAATCCTATTTAGTGATCTCCAGACATTCTTATGACGCAACTGAAGTCACAAATCCATAGAGCCTTCTCGTTCTTTGCTATACATTACTTAGTGAAGCAGTGGACATGACCAAGACATCCTTAATTATTAAAAGAGGAGGATCATGAGGAATAGAGACCTATTGTCAACTTAACATCAACTCCTTGAGTCTACTTTGAAATCTGATGTGAGCTATCTACCCCCCCCCCCCCACAGTCCAATTCATGCAAACAACCACTGCTTACACTTCAAAAGCCAAGAAAAGTATGAAAAATATGTGCTGCAGGGTTGACTTACTACTATAATGATCTTGAAATGGCCTTTAAATTCCAAAATGTCCATGATTTGATACTTCTTAACTGTTGAACACTGTGAAACATACCTCCAAATCTGGACAACTCCCAGTAGTCAAAACTATTTCCATACAATGTGAATTTGGAGGAGGATCTACACATATATGTAGCTTCCTGAATACAGTTTTCACAGTCATAGCATGATGTTATGTTTACACAAACATCTGGTTGGAAGCCATATCTGTGAACAGACAATACACCAATGGAAGCTCCATTTGGTTGTGGAAACATAAGCAATTGAGAGCAATGCCTCCTCCCACTGTATTGATGTCATTTTTGGTGTGACATTGAAAAGATTAAAAGATGTGAGAAGGTAGGCCGCCATAATGAAAGGGAGATAAATCTGGTGCAGGACATATTTCTGTTGCATGTTGCATTGTACATTTTAAATACATGCATTCCTTGATAAAGGCCTTATCTAAAGCTCGTGGGGGCACCTGGAAGTACTTTTCTGGACAAGTAGTAATATATTTGCTCAAGTAGTAGCTTTTGTCTGAAGTTCACAATGCTAGCTTGTTTTGAAAAGGATGTTTTAGTTGAATTATTCTGTAGTAGAAGTCAAGTTTGAACTTATACATTAAAAAAATCCAGCCCATTCTACACAGAGGATTATTTTGCGATTGAAATTATATGGTACCAATATTTTAATCCTCTTGCGATCTTTTTTGTTCATTTTCACTTGAAATCTACTGTATTTTTCCTCTGACATTAAAACTTTTTCTTTCTTCTTTACTTGATTTCTTGCTTATTCTTTGCCTTCGCATATTTGATCTATTATATCAATACAGCCTCCTTCCTTCCTTCTGCTAATTTTTTCCCAGAATGCTAAATGAAACCATTCAGATTCAACTGGAATTGATTCATTCTTTCAACAGAATTCTGATATCTGAGTACTCACATCTGAACAGGGTCTGTCCCATAACATTTATGAGCTTACATCCCATAAATCTGTTTATGTGACTTGAGGCCGTAAAACTAGGATGCAACAGCTGATCACTTCATATTTGATATATATGTAGTTCTTTATTTGCTACTAAAACTAGGACAAAAGAAGGACAAAGAAAGAAACTCCACCAATACCTCTTGTCTTCAGTAATCACAAATATTCCAGTGTTTGACCATTTATAGTTATTGTGGCACTTAAGAGGGAAAGATTGTGTCAATGCATATAATGATCCTCTCGGCTTTGCTTCACTTTCCTATTTTTTAAATGCTGAGCAGAGAAAACCTTTGAGTTTATGTCTCAATGCTAATGATATATCACTGTGAGAGCATTTCGGAAATCATGGCCTCTTCCTTTCTCAGTTTGGCCTCCTTAGAGTGTCTAGTGTTGGTCTCACTTGTTGCTTTGCAGAGCTGCTGCTAGCTTGCTCTCCTTTTTAGCGTGCTTGGGATCCCTAAAACACTCCTCTGGTCATTTGAATGTAAGTCTATTACCCTAGCCTCCTTTATACTCCAATATTTTGTGAAGTGACATGAGACGCATCTGTTCATATTATATTTGGCTTATGAATATTTCAGAACCTGGGCTTGAATCAAAGGAGAATGAGTTATACTTTGGATACATGTCGATGCACTTACAATGGGTATTCATCCAATTGAAGTCCACACAATAAATATCTGTTGACTTCAATACATTGAAAACATTTATTTGCATCAGACAATTGCTTTGATACAAATACAACAGGTGTTAAAATCCATAAAAGCAATTTCTTCTTAAGTGAGAACATTAAGTGCATGGTTGTTTGCAGTATAAAAACAACGTTCTGTTCAAAATAAATACCCTAGGTATGATTTTAACAATTTGAAACCACATTAACTTCCCTGGCTCAATGCTATAGAAATCTAAGGTTTGTAGTCTTGATATTTACCCTGCTCTGTCAGAGTGCTCTGGTCTCCAAGACTGCTTTTTAAGAAGTGTCATACACTGGTAGTTCAATGTTTACTTTTAAATTATGTTTTCTGAGAAGTGTGCTGGGGCACCTATATATTGCAATGACACAAGGAAACCTTGTCCTCTTCCTGAGTTGAGAGGAGAGTTTTGGATGCCTGACATTTTTAACTCCACCAGCAATGGACTGCAAAGGGGACTGGTAATAGAATACAGGGCCTCTCACCTCTTGTTCAAATATGGCCTAGAGCAGGAATGACTGAAAGCCACGACCAGCTGCTGCGTAGTCTGAGTGACATCAGTGGATGGTGATTGTCAGTCCAGCCAAAGCAGAGAGGTTGCCCTCACACCCAAACATAACTCAAATACGCATGAACTTGCATTCTTCCTGCAAGATCCAGAAAGGCCAAGGAAATATGAACAGATGTGAAAGAGATGTTGTATTTCAAGCTATCTAGCGTGCACCCTCTTTCCCCAATGAACATGATCATAGAATCATAGAGTTGGAGGAGATCTCATGGGCCATCCTGTCCAACCCCCTGCCAAGAAACAGAAAAATCACATTCAAAGCACCCCTGACAGATGGCCATCCAGTCTCTGTTTAAAGGGCTCAAAAGAAGGAACCTCCACCACACTCCAGGGCAGAGAGTTCCACTGTGGAACAACTCTCACAGTAAGTTCTTCTTAATGTTCAGGTGGAATCTCCTTTCCTGTAGTTTGAAGCCATTGTTCTCCTTTCCTGTAGTTTGAAGCCATTGTTCCTGTAGTTTGAAGCCTGCTCCCTCCTCCCTATGACTTCCCCTCATATCTTTATACATGGCCATCATGTCTCATCTCAGCCTTCTATTATGCAGGATAAACATGCCCAGCTCTTTAAACCACTCCTTATAGGGCTTGTTCTCCAGACCCTTGATCTTTTTAGTCGCCCTCCTCTGGACACATTCCAGCTCAGAGTCAACATCTCCCTTAAATTGTGGTGCCCAGAATGGGACACAGTATTCCAGGTGTGGCCTGGCCAAGGCAGAATAGAGAGACAGCATTATCAGTTTTGTTCAATTTTGTCATGTTTTCAAACTACCTTTAATTTTGAGGCAATGAATGCAAAGGCTGAAGGTAATGCCTCTTACATTCAGTAAAAAGAGCAGAAGCTCAATGGCATAAGAAAATTAGAGAACAGAGAATTTTGGAGCGCTGTGAAAGGAAAGTTTGCAACATCGGCCATCATTAGCAATTCTGTATATGCCAGCTTTTATACTTTACTTTTGAGTGATAAACATATAATCATCTATATTTCAAAAGGAAAAGTAAGATCTTTTATGAAAATTTCTCAAGCTTGAATCACTCTGGAGACACAAAAGTTGCAAGCCCATATTTGTATGACAACATAAAGCAGATGATAAGTGTACATTTGCTAGGAAGAGGGAGTAGGTGCAGGAGGGATCTTAATCCTTCCCAGCCACTACTTTGTTGATCCTCAGTTAGGTTGTCAGATAAGATAGAAGCCTGATGGAGGAACACGTCTTAAGGCGATGGGTTGTATAAGAAAAGGGCCAGGTAAGGATCGACTGAACACACTATGTTGCACATATCTTCCATCCAAACACAATCCCATTAGCTGGCAAACACAAGATTGGGAATCATTGCCCAGCAATCTGTTAATAATCTGTGCAGGTGTAAGTTGTGAATTCAGCTGGTAATGCAGAAGTGAAGTTGCACCTGTAGAAGTCTGTTAAAGAACATAGAATAGCATCTACATGTATATTGTCCCTATGCATTGCTTTCCTATTTGGCAGTTGCACAACAGTTTGCTAGCCATGCACATTGATCTTTGATCCATGTGTTGCATTTGTTTTATAGGCATTACATAATGTAACTTTGCCAGGGGATATTTACAGTGATAGAGTGCTATAGCAGTGGATCTCAACCTGTGGGTCTCCAGATGTTTTGGCCTTCAACTCCTAGAAATCCTAACAACTGGTAAACTGGCTGGGATTTCTTGGAGTTGTAGGCCAAAACACCTGGGGACCCACAGGTTGAGAACACTGTGTTACAGGATCCTGGTTAATGTTTACTGAGGCAATATTCTCGGAGAAAGAAGCTTCTTTCTTCCAAAGGAAGCAGGAAAGGCATCTTTTCTGAACTGTCCCATTGTATTGTGCCCTTGCGTGAGCAACATACCTTGACCACAATACATTCATAGGATGTTGGTCCATTGTGATCAGCCTCTCATTCCAATAATGAAGGGTGTAAATGTAGGGAAACCAAACCACATTGGTAGCACTCAGTGGTGCTCTATAACCTCTCTGTGCCTAGTCAAAACTGGTAGAGCATACAGACAAGAACTTGAATGAAAAGATATTATTGTAGAGACAAAAAAAAAAGCTTAATTGCCCTGTAGATCTTTAGACCTACAGGGGCATCTGAGAATGCATAAATATATTCTGAGGTCTGGGTCTTCAAAAGAAGCAAAAACCTTCAAGGGGATTAATAAAGGGAAGGTACTTCCTAATGAAAGCATAGGAATTTTTTTTCTGGTCAGGAGAGACTTGAGAAACTACAAGTCGCTTCTGGTGTGAGAAAATTGGCCATCTGCAAGGACGTTGCCCAGAGGATGCCCGGATGTTTAATGTTTTACCATTCTTGTGGGAGGCTTCTCTCATGTCCCTGCATGGGGAGCTGGAACTGACAGAGGGAGCTCAACCCGTTCTTCCTGGATTCGAACCACTGTCCTGCCAGCACAAGGGTTTGCGCCACCGGGGGCTTCAAGCATAGGATGATACCTTGTTTTTGTAATTTATCTTCTTCTCTTTCAAGTGTTAGCTGTCACGTTCCTTCCTTTACTGTTCACTTTAACTCTGCTCCTTTGCTTGGGCTCACTATAATCATTCCTGACTATACCACTTACCATATGCTAATATTGCTTCCATTATAGTGCCAAATTAAGTACTTAAACTTTCCTATTTTACCTGGCCTCAGTGCAGCAGGTATTCTCTCAATTTCTAGTCATTCGTTTTAGCAGACCACTTAACAATATCTATAGTCCTCATTTGCAGCAATGTGATAAGGAGTCTGCTAGGATTTTAAATGTGCTGATAGACACAAAAGGAACTAGGATTTTAATTCAAGTGGTTGTTATCAACAAAGGAAAGAATGTGTTTGCCCCATGGCAATAAATTTTCCACTGGGGTCAAAGGTGAAGCAAAACAAAGGGAGAAAAATTTCAGAGGGAATTTAACAAGGTGAACAAACCCATGTATTTGTACAAAGGCAGCAACCATACAATAGAAGAATGAATGACAGCAGGTGAGTGAGATGGAATGATGAACAGATTTACTGTGAAGTACTAGTAGTCTGAATGTGTTGGGGGAATCAGAGGTGAAAAGTAGACACAGGAGCATATAGAATTGAAGGAGATAGCAGTTGAAAAGAGGGATCAGTTATGTTGTGAGGTTAAGTTATACAAAAGAATGTTGAAATTCCTCATGAAATGATTTCACATTCTAAATACTATGTTCTATAATAAATATATAGTTAATGATATGCCTACCTGTGTTCTGATCTGGGGGATTTTAAGGCTAGTGTAATTCCACCTCATGTACCAGTTCTGATTTACGTAACCAAGGATAAAACAAGGAGACTCTTACTATTATCTGTAAATCAGTGGCAGGTGGTGACCTGAGGAGTAGCTGGGCTAGACTAGAGGTGAGAAGTCTGACCTATGGAACCTGGAACTTTCTTTTGAAGCCCCAAAAGCTTCCCTCTCCACACCAATAAAACTCTTAACTCAAAAGCTTGGCTGGAAAAATGTCCAAAACAACAAAACTACCCACCCAACCGCCCTTGGGTTTGTCTATACCTGTAATTGATCAGTACTGCCTGACCTCAGTGCCAGATAAAGTTCTTGTTAAGAAAGATAATAATTGTCTTTCTAAATAGTGGCACAGTGTGTTAAACCACTGAGCTGCTGAACTTGCTGGCTGAAAGGTTGGCAGTTCGAATCCCAGGAGCGAGGTGAGCTCCCGCTCATAGTCCCAGCTTCTGCCACCCCAGCAGTTTGAAAACATGCAAATGTGAGTAGATCAAGAGGTGCCACTCTGGCAGGAAGGTAACAGTGCTCCATGCAGTCATGCTGGCCAGATGATATACACAGCCATATAAAATCCAGATTATCTGCTTTGAACTGGATTATATTAGTCTACCATTCCATATATTCCAGTTCTAAGCAGATAATCTGGATTTTATATGGCAGTGTAGATGGGGCCTAAAGATTCTCCAGTATTGATCCATGACAGTTAAAGTGATGTTAAGCTGCATTAATTTTACAGCTTCAGAATCTCACACTCAAGCCACACCTGACATGAAAAAAACATTAATTTTACAATTTAAATTCATTCTAAAAAAAGAAATACAATTGTAGTAATATTAAATATTTACCAAAAACCAACAAAAGATTTGAAGAAGATTAAATGTAAATCAATCTATTATCATATTGGCTTCTGTGCACTAGATCTTGCTTGATGGGATATTTTAGTCCCTAGAAATTTAGACTAAAATTTTAGTCTTTATAGTGCAGCACAATTGTAGAAACAAAGTATGAATCTGGGTTGCTGTGAGTTTTCCGGACTGTATGGCCATGTTTCAGAAGCATTCTCTTCTGATGTTTCACCCACATCTATGGCAGGCATCCTCAGAGGTTACGAGGTCTGTTGGAAACTAGGCAAGTGGGGTTTATATATCCGTGGAATGCTCAAGGTGGGAGAAAGAACTCTTGTCTGCCTGAGGCAAGTGGGAATGTTGTAATTGGCCACCTTGATTAGCATTGAATAGCATTGCCATTTCAAAGCCTTGCTGCTTCCTACCTGGGGGAATCCTTTGCTGGCCAATTACAACATTCCCACTTGCCTCAGGCAGAAAAGAGTTATTTCTCCCACCCTTAACATTCCACAGATATATAAAACTCACTAGCCTAGTTTCCAACAGACCTCACAACCTCTGAGGATGCATACCATAGATGTGGGTGAAACGCCAGGAGAGAATGCTTCTGGAACATATCCATACAGCCCAAAAAAATCACAGCAACCCAGAGATTCTGGCCATGATAGCCTTCAACAACATAAAGTATTAATCATTCAAAAATAATTATGACAAAATCATAATTATAAACAATCACTCACATATATAAATAATGTTAGCCAAACACCCATAAAGGAAAAGGTTTGATACAGAAACTGTCACAGTACAGACAAAAAAAATCAGCCTTGCAGCTAGGTGCCACAGTAAACAAAGCTACAAAATCCAATAATTTAGTTGGAAAAATCGCTACCATGAGAACAGACAAAATACAGCCTCCCCCCTTTTTTGTTGTGTCAGGAACAACTTGAGAAACTGCAAGTCACTTCTGGTGTGAGAGAATTGAAAGTCTGCAAGGGTGTTGCCCAGGGGACACCCAAATGTTTTGATGTGTTACCATCCTTGTGGGAGGCTTCTCTCATGTCCCCGCATGAGGAGATGGAGCTGACAGAGGGAGCTCATCCGCACTCTCCCCTGATACGAACCTGCAACCTGTCAGTCTTCAGTCCTGCTGGCACAAGGGTTTAACCCACTGTGCCATCAGGGGGCTCCAATACAGCCCCTAATAAAAATCAATTGATTGAGATAATTACTAAAACACCACAACCAAAATTCCCCAAAGCTTGCATAATGGAAATTAAAGTGGAAATAGATTTGAACTAAAGGTCAGAGGTGTTTTGGCTTTTTAAAGGAAACAGACCCATAAGGAAAAAAATGTTCTCGAACACCTAATGTTAGATATCTGTATGAAAGAAGAACCCAGTCAAGGCCTCTGAAGGCACAGAGAAATAACAGTAAACTTGGCTGTGAGAGGGAACCGCTTGCACACAGTATGCAGTCCCTCACCTCAAAAAGCTATCTGGATGACAGAGATGCTCAGCTGCTCCAACTTTTCAGAGAGGAATCTCTCTGTATATTCTGAAAAGGTGAGAATGCCAGAGAGTGAGACAATGGTACTGGTTCCAGTAATAACACTGGGAGATCATTTTACTTCTGTATGCATCAAGATTTATGTTGCAAACATTTAACTCCAAGGTACAAATAACTAACCTTTGAGGGTTAGGATTTTAATATCAAATAGATTTAAATCAATGTTGCTCCAAAGTGGACATCCACTACTCTCTTCTTCCCTTGCTTTAGATTGTCTGGGGATTAAACATAATTTCTCTCGCGCACACAGTCCCCATGAACTCTACCATCTAACCTTCCTGTTTTGATTGTGTAGCTAATCTAATTTAATGCCTAATATGTCATTACTAGCATCATTATGTAGTGTTCAGTACAGGTTTTAGCAGGCATGTGGAATATGGCAACAAACTCTGTGGATTCATAACTTGATGAGAGATGCAATATTGCTACTATAGCAGCTTATGATGTACTGACACTTCTTACAAAAGTCACAAAATCAAGAGTATAGCAGGGCGTCATTATTCCCCAACCATAAAATTATTTTCGTTGATCCTTCATAACTGTAATTTTGCTACTTTTATGAGTTGTAATGTAAATATCTGACATGCAAAATGTATTTTCATTCACTGGACCAAATTCGGCACAAATACCCAGTACGCCTAAATTTGAATACTTGTTGGTTTGGTGGGGAGGGGGTGTCATTTGGGAGTTGTAGTTGCTGGGATTTATAGTTCACCTACAATCAAAGAGCATTCTGAACCCCACCAATGATAGAATTGGACCCACACAGAACCTCCATGTCTTGCAGGGACTCACTGGCATGAACCTTATTCCAGCTCTCAGTTGCCCACACATATGCACCAGCACGCCTCCTGCTTGGAGTGTCAGAAACAGCCCTCCTCTTTGCTGAGAGGTTGGCTGGGAGGCCAGCCATTCACAGCAGAGGAGGGCTTTTGGTGGGAGGATTCGCCATCTGTTTCCAAAAAGGAAGAGAAGGACAGGCCAAAAGGGTTCCTAAAACCATTAGAAATATACATTTTGATGGTCTTTGGGGACCCCTCTGAAACCCCCTTGTGACCTCCCCCAGGGGTTCTGACCCCAAGGGCCCTTCCACATAGCCCTATATCCCAGAATATCAAGGCAGAACATTCCACAATATCTGCTTTGAACTGGGTTATCTCTGTCCACACTGCCATATATTTCAGTTCAAAGCAGATAATGTGAGATTTTTTTGAGCTGTGTGGAAGGGGCTTAAGTTCGGCTCCAAGGCTCCTCATCAATACAAAAAACAGTGGATGCTCAAGTCCCATTATATCCAAGGATCTCCAGCCAAGTTGGTGTCCTAATTGTAATTTATTGAGCACTATTGTTATTATTCTACATGCTTTGAAGTCCTTTCTTTATTCTTTCTACAATCCTATGACATAGCTCAGTTACTTCCAAAACACAGATGGACCTTAAGATAATGGCTGAGGTCGCACTGTGGTCCAAATGATGAAATAAGATTTTGTTATGTTTAAACCCCATTCCGATCTTTTGTCCAAACAATATCATAGACCAGGGCTGTCCAACTTCTACCGGACCTTGGGCCGGAATTCTGGTCACCGATCGCCTGGGGGGCCAAGCCCCCGGCTCCGCCCCCTCCCTGCCCCAGCTCTGCCCCGGCTCCGCCCCCTAATTAAAATACAATTAAATATAATTATAACAGAAAGGTGGAAGGTTGGAGGTTGGGAATAAATTTGGGAGGGATTTAAACACAAGTAAATATAATTATAACAGAAAGGTGGAAGGTTGGATATTTAATATTATATCCCCAGAACAAAATTATATTAATGAAGCAATCCATTTAATATTATATTAAATTTGGGAGTTGTAGTTGCTGGGATTGGTATGTAAATTTCTCTGATTAGTTCCTATATGTGGAGTTAGTGGAAGTCTTTTGTGTTTCTTTAGATGAATACAAGGAGCGTTTTCCCCAAATGCCAATACAGAATATGAGCTTTACGTGTTTTTGGGATGCCTTCCATTTTTAAGCTGAATTGTGATACAGAAGCCCTATGGCAGTGTTTCTCAACCTTCCCAATGCCGCGGCCCCTTAATACAGTCCCTCATGTTGTGGTGACCCACAACCATAACATTATTTTCATTGCTACTTCATAACTGTAATTTTGCTACTGTTATGAATAATAATGTAAATATCTGGTATTCAGGATGTTTTTTCATTTACTGGGCCCAATTTGGCACAAATATCCAATATGCCCAAGTTTGAATACTGGAGGGGTTGTGGGGGTTCATTTTGTCATTTGGGAGTTGTAGTTGCTGGGATTTATAGTTCACCTAAAATCAAAGAGCATTCTGAACTCCACCAACAATGGAATTGAGCCAAACTTGGCACACAGAACTCCCATGACCAACAGAAAATACTGGAAGGGTTTGGTGGGCATTGAAGCTTGAGTTTGGGAGTTGTAGTTTACCTACACCCAGAGGGCACTGCGGATTCAAACAATGATGAATCTGGACCAAAGTTGCTACAAAACCTCAATATGCCCACATGTGAACACTGGTGGAGTTTGGGGAAAATAGACCTTGACATTTGGGAGTTGTAGTTGCTGGGATTGGTAGTTCGCCTACAATCAAAGAGCATTCTAAACCCCACCAATGATGGAATTAACCAATCTTGGCACACAGAGCTCCCATGACAAACAGGAAATACTGGAAGGCTTTGGTGGACATTGACCTTGAGTTGTGGAATTCTAGTTCACCTCCATCCAGAGAGCACTCTGGACTCAAATAATGTTGGATCAGGACCAAACTTGGCATGAATACTAAATATGCCCAAAAGTGAACACAGATGGAGATTGGGGAAAATAAACAGGAGCCGGAGGGAAGCCGAGAGCATGGTTTGCGACTCCCCCGGGCTTGGTGGAGCTGCGAACCGGGAGGCTTCCTGCAAGCAAAGGAGATGCAAGCAAAGGAGAGGAGATGCCTCTCGGGGCCTGGCTGCATCCAAACCCGGGGTTTGGAAGCAGCCAGGCCCCAAGAATTCCTCCCTTGCTCCAAGTCCCCTTCACAAGCGGAGGGAGACTCGGGGAAAGGGAGGAGATGCAGCCGGTGTCCCGATCGGTGCTGCGGGGCGAAGGAGGAGGAGGGAGGATTCCTCCTCCTCCTTCCACCCCGCCACGGCAATCGGGACATGATCTCGCAGTGGCGGCGGGGAGAGAGGGACGGAGGGCGGTGCAGGGAGGAGGAGTTGGCTCCCTTCCTCCTCCCTGCCCCGCCTCCCCCCCGCTGTCTTTTTTAAAAAAATTAAAAAATAAATTCTTTCAGGAGGGTAGCGGGGGCCGTGTCCAACAGGCTGGGGGGCCGTGTACATGTGTGTGTGTGTGTGTGTATTTGGAAAAGCCAACATTCAAAAATCATGCTCCCTTTCTCCCTTCTTTGTGCAGGCTATTACAGCCCCCATATAGAACATTAACTGGGGCAGTATGAGTATATAATTCTTGGGTTACTGCAGAGGTATAAATTCCTTTTTTAATGACCACGTCATCAACCAACTACCATATCATGTTGCATAAGAAGCCAACTGTGATAATAGATACTGGGTTGCTGTAAGTTTTTCGGGCTGTATGGCCATTTTCCAGAAGCATTCTCTCCTGACATTTCACCTGCATCTATGGCAGGCATCCTCAGAGGTTGTGAGGTCCTCACCACCTCTGAGGATGCCTGCCATAGATGCAGGTGAAATGTCAGGAGAGAATGCTTCTGGAACATGGCCATACAGCCCAAAAAACTTACAGCAACCCTGTGATTCCGGCCATGAAAGCCTTTGACAACACATGGCAGATATTATTCTGAAGTGTTAGACCTATGATGTATTTGTTGGAGAAGTAGATCAATACTCTACATAGTGTCTTTGGATGGCATGTCGGGATGGCTATGCAAACTATTAAGTAGGTGCCACAAGGCACACCCTCACTGGTCTTTCCAAGAACACAAATATCAGGTTGGATATGCACTGCCCTATACCCCAGGATCTAATCCCATATTATCTTCTTATCCCAGATTATCTGGCAGTGTAGATTCATATATATAATCCAGTTCAAAGCAGATAATCTGGAACCAGTTCCTGGGATATAGGGCAAAGTAGATCCAGCCTCATTAGAATATAGCAATATTTTTTCCTATTTGAAATACTCCCTATCTTTATCCAGTGTATTGCTGGGGGGCTACTTGGTTGGAAGACAAATGTATGTTGGTTGGAAATGAATTTATGCACTGGAAGAGGCAAAATAAACCAACAGAAGTCAAAGAGATTGATTTACATTTTGTTGGAGGAAGTAATTCCCTAGAACAGAGATCTTAGTTCAAAGACCATATAAACCCTACCTCCAATATAAAGGTCCATAGTTGCCCAACTAAATTTGGATTGTTTAACCTCATTCAAATGTTGGGATACCCATGTTGACTTTCCATACTTTGACAATGCCTAATGCTATTAGGTAATGTTAAGCAATCCCTAATATTCTACCATAATATGGTCTATTATTTTCATATTGTAACAGTTTAGGAATGTTTCTGTTCTTAATACAAATATCAGGACCTTCGAAATGCCAACCAATGCATGACCAAACTCTGAAGCTGTGACAGACTGCACCTGTTACTGAATGTCTTTGGTGTCTAACTGAATCATCCGTGTGTGTTATTGCCGTGTGTGTCCAAAAGGTGGCGGTATGAACATCCTTTTATTTGAAGTACAGGGTTGAATTATTAGATTGTTTTTAAAATGAGATTTTTAAAAGATGTGAAAGAGGAATAACATGGGCCCCTTCTACAATGCCAGTCTGCTCTACCATATAATCCAGTTCAAAGCAATCTGGATTTTATATGGAAGTGTAGAAAGGGCCTTAGACCCCCAGAATCCAAGCCTGACACTTACATCACAGCACTGGCCACACATGGTTGCTGACTTTTTAAGAAGATCTTTCTGTTGGCTTGATTTTGGTAGACAGGCAAATTTCTGCAAAGTAAGGACTTCATCCAATGGGATAAGTAAAATATTTGAGACCATTGGTTTTCCCTTAAGCTTCACCATACCCCGTTTTGAAATTAAATGGAAGATTTTCCTAGCCCCATCACACCTAATCCTTTTCTCTGTTTTCTTTAAGATTTATCAACTTGATTTGCCACCACACCGGATAAAGATATCTCCTCTCACTGTCTCTTCCTCCATTTTCTTTGGATAGAAAAAAATGTGTATGTGTTTTGACTTGTGGGAATACTTCTTAACATGAGATTCCATTAATGAGATTTCTTCTGTTTGCAAGCATGCACGTTTTCTAATACTTGAGGTAGCTGTCTCCTAGAAAAGTATTCCAGTTGTTTTTGTTATTGCAGAAGAGTCGAAATGGAGCCAATCCTTACCCTTCTTTTGGCAACAAAAGTCCAGTTGAAACATTATACAGTATAGTCTCACTTATCCAACCTTCGCCCACCCAACGTTCTGTATTATCCAATGCAGTCTGCCTCCCACCCGGATCGACAGCTGTTTCAATACATTGCAATATTTTGGAGCTAAATTCATAAATGCAGTAATTACTACTTAATCTTACCATGTATTGAACTGCTTTTTCTGTATTTGTTGTAAAACATGATGTTTTGGTGCTTAATTTGAAAAACCATAATGTAATTTGACGTTTAATAGGCCTTTCCTTAATCCCTCATTATCCAGCATTTTCGCTTATCCAATGTTTTGCTGGTCCATTTATGCTGAATAAGTGAGTCTCTACTGTACTTTTGAATGAAAGGTGAAGATGACTCAATAATCTCCTGAAGTATAAGGCATATTTCATTTACCCTAAGCACAGATATTTCTCAATTAAAATTTATTTTTCTTTTGAAAAGAGATCTATTAATGTTCCTTACTCCTCGGTCCCAAAAACGTAATAGCAGAAGAAAGGAAACAATACTGCCCTTCTCCCTCCATAATGACTTCATTATTTTATTTACAAATGGGCAAGGGAGGATTCCCATCTCATGTTAAATTGGCTGTTTTTTACACATCTCTATGCAGAGAATTGTAAAAGAAGTTGATTACCAATCAACTTAGGAACTGTAGCGAAAACCCACACTTTAGAAATGGTGAAATATCTGGAACCCACAATTGAAGCTTGAATCATGAGATGGGCTCTGTGTGTTGCCGATTCTTAAATGTGTAAAAATGCTGATTTTATTGCATGTGATGAAGTCCTAAAATAATGTAAAATGCACAGCTTTGGGAGATTGACAATCTGAGCTGTTTGGGGCTGTGTCTACATCAGGCATGGGCAAACTTTGGTCTGAAGCTGTTAGGAATTGTGGAAGTTGAAGTCCAAAACGCCTGGAGGGCCAAAGTTTGCCCATGCCTGATCTACACTGTAGAACTAAGGCAATCTGATACCATCTTAACTACCATGGCTCGATACTTAGAACTCATTAAAGTTGTAATTTTGTGAGGCACCAGCACTCTTTGGTAGAGAACTACAGCTGTCATGATTCAGTAGCATTGAGCCATGGCAGTGAAAATTGTGTTGAAGTGCATTAATTCTACTATATAGATGCATCCTGGGATTCACTTACTTTTCTGCTCCATGTGATCCTCAAATAATGACATTCTAACACTGCTATTAATGATAAGAGTTGTTATATAGCATAATTTCTTCATATTGACAGTCTCTTCTCAGAAAACTTTCCATAGTTTTAAAGTTCAGTTCAGCAACGAAATGAAGTGTTTTGATATGCTAGGCTGAAACAAGAGTTCAAAAAACACAAGTATCTCCAAGGTATATGCACAAAAACACAAGGTAATGCAGTGCACCTTGCAATAGTGGTCCTCCACTGCATTACCTTGTGTTTTACTCCTGTTTATTTTATTGTAGATGTGGTTTGTTGTGCTATGCGAGTCCTGAGGAAGCATCTGCCACACATACGTGGTCTCTAGCGAAATGGGCTGGTGCCTCACATTGCCTGGGACAATATATATCTAGGCTGTACCCGTTGACTCACGCCATGCCCTTAACCCGCATCTGGATGAATGTATATTGAATTGCTCTTGGAAAATTGAACTTCAAATATAACAGAATTTATATGGAGAAGTGACTGAGCTTTTTAATTTTGAAATATCCGAGGACACACTATTGCCTACCTAGCACAGGGGGTGCACCCCTGCATCATTCACCTTAGGGCAACTGAACATATGTGGACAAGACACCTTTAAATCCGTTTGCCAACTACAGCGAGGCAGCAGCTGGCCGGTGTTTATCTTATTACTCACACACGGCCTTCTTTGTGGGACTGCAACTTGAAACATCCCGGCGGAAATTATATATACATGGGTATTGCCTCTTTATTTATTTTGATTGCCACTCTATCAGCCTTTATTGCACGGCGTTATACTTTATTTACTTCCATTGCTCTTACTTCCGGGTTTGGATCCCCCCGGCGTACTCTCGCGAGACTACGCCACTGTAGTCTCGCCCCACGAGAGTAGCCTCCGCTTGCCGTTGCATCGCGAGAATCCCAGGGATTACCCTCCATTCAACACGGAGACCTCAGCAGTGCGAGAATTGGTGACTCCTCCTTCGGCGTGCCGCTTAGCCTCCTGGACCTTGTAGGCTCTTATAGCGTCACCCCCGCACTGCCAGGAAGTGACGGACTACTACACGCCACTTCCGCCCACGCCGATTGACTGCTGGGAATTGTAGTTTATTCGACTTGGGGATATTTTCCTGTACCTAGCGGGCTGATTTAAGTTGTATGTTGCTTATATATTTGATATTGGGATTGCCTTACCTGATTTGGTTTATTTTTGCTGCTAATTCGACCCATATTGTGTGAGGTTGGTTACATTAGCCTCGTTTGGTGTCCCCTTTCATTACTGCACCTTGCAATAGTGGTCCTCCACTGCATTACCTTGTGTTTTTGTGAAACAAGAGTTCCTCACAGAGCTTCTGAAACAGGATATGTTTGTGTGGATGGTTTAAGACAACATACAGTGTTAGTGCCACAGGAGCTCCATGAAGGTGAAAATTTGCAAATAAAAAGAAATTGGGTTTTTTTTAAAAAACTGAGGGAACATGTTTCTGGGAATTTCTAGGTTGTCCAGCATGATTTTATGATCAACTCCCACTGGAAGCTGAACATAAAATCACATTGAGAGACCTAGGCTGGATCCAGACAGGCTTTCTGGGGTAGGTTGTCCAGACTTGTTCTCTTCTGGCGTGTCATTTCTATGCACCGGGAGACCTGGCCGAGGCTTCTAATGGAAACCACATAAGTTTTTATTAGTTTTCTAAGGGGTTTGGGGACTTGGGTTGATGGGGGGTGGGTATTATAGCCTGGTAAACTGTGGGAATACTGTCTCAACTGCAGTATTTTGCAGTCCAGACCCGGAAATAGTGGATTTATCCCCCGCCTTCCAATAATACCTCCATTATCAAATTAATTCACTACAAACCAGGGTTTTCCTGGTTTGTGGTGAATTAATTCGGGACTGTCCCAAACGTTGTCTGGACAACCCCTCCATTAATGCAGGAGTTCCCACAATAAAGGTCCTGTCTGGATTGGCCCTTAGAGATTCCAAGAGAGGTGTTCTGTCTAGAAATCTCTTGGCCCTTCAGCATGACTGAAGGAATCTCTAGGTGACACTGGAGGACCTAGAGATTCCCAGGAGAACATTTTTAAACAAATCCGTGAATAATCAAATCTGTAAAAGTCAAAACTGGATTTGTAGAGATTACTGTAGAAGATAGAAGTCTGCTGTGTGTTTTGAATAAACTACATCCTTAAAAGGCAAAGTAGATTTAAATAAAATCAGTGGTTTGCAACATTTTAGAAGATGGAGAGAATACATGAGATTGTGCCTTTTAATAAAACTAAAACCTTCCTTTCTCTGTGACCTGGACTGTCAGGTCGGAGAGGCAGGTTCCATATCTCGTGGGCCCCATTGAAAAACCATACTTAAAAGCAGCTGACAAAATGTTGCAGCCATTATTCATGATGAATTAGCAAGCAATTAAGGAGAATTGCTTCACTCTAGCTTGAGTAAATGCAGGAAATTCTCCTATGACGTGATGTAGCTTTATGTGGGAAATATGATATTGTGAAAACACAACTTAAAGGTCAGTGTGTCATGATGACCTCATATTATGCCTCTGTTATAGTCGTTGCACCAACACAGAGCTATGATTGTGCAATAAGGACATTCATTTACTTCTGTAACTTTCCACAATTTGATGTTTTAGGTTTTCTCTTTGCCAGTTTCCTCTTTCCTTCCATGGACGCCAAAGGGAAATGGGAACAGAGGAGATTCCTCATTTGGGTTAGAGTGACCCTCTTCTTTTTAATGTGTTACTTAAGTCTATAGGCTTTCTGATGTTCCTTGACCACATATATCTGGTTTCCATTTGTGAAATGTTGAAGTGGCTGCACTGAGACAGATTGTTACATTTTAATTCTGGATTTAACAGGCTATGACTTTTCTAAAACAACGTGAAATTTCACAGTTTCCACTGGAATATTAATCTTCTGAACAATATATCCCCTTTTTTAAAATTGCCATCAAGTTCACTTTGACTTATGGCAACTCTAATAGAAGATGTAATTCGAGGGGTTTTTTTGAAAGCAGAATGTGATCTTGTGGAGCTCAAGATTTTCTACAGGTTTTTTTAAAATAAATGTATGTCTGATCAGCAATGGGTTGACACAGCAAAGCAGTATTTGTGTTTTAGATGATAATTGTGCTAGTATGTAAACAGGCTATTATATATTTACATATATGACCTGTTTTCCTGTATGTTCTGATAATTGTGCTAGACCAGCAGTTCTCAATCTGGGGTTGGGACACTTGGAGGAGTCACGAGCAGGTTGTCAGAGGGGTCATCAAAGACCATCAGAAAACATAGTATTTGTGGGAAGTTTGGCCCAATTCTGCAGTTAGTGGGGTTCAGAATGCTCCTTGATTGTACAGTAGGTGAATTATAAATCCCAGCAACTACAACTCCCAAATGTCTATTTTCCCCAAATGCCACCAGTGTTCACATTTGGGCATATTGAGTATTTGTGCCAAGTTTTGTCCAGATATCATTACTTGAGTCCACAGTGCTCTCTGGATGTAGGTGAACTACAACTCCAAAACTCAAGGTAAATGCCCATAAAACCCTTCCAGTATTTTCTGTTGGTCGTGGGAGAAAGAATACCATAGTATTGCTCTGGAGGAACTAGAAAATGCCTATAGAAGTGTTCTCTCTAGGCCTCCAGTGTGACTCAATGGAATTCAAAGGGGTTGTTTTGGTAAATAATTGAAACTGTGCTCAGAGACCTCCCACTAGACATTATAAGTGTCGTAGAATTATGCATTGCATTCTCTTGGGCTGTTAAGAAAAAGCAGGAATTAACTACAAAATACTTGTTTTGAGGAAGACATAAAATGTTCCCAAGTTTATCAATTAATTCAGGTCAATTTAGATTCAGTTAATTTACCAGAGTATTAGTTTATAACATGTATACACCACATATGGCGTTTTTATTTATTTAAAAATTTTGTACCCCGACCTTCTCACCTCCATGGAGGGACTCAGACCGGCTTACAGCAAAATTCAATGCTAAACAAATTTAAAACATCTTAAAACAGTATATTAAAATACATAAAAACAAATACATAAAAACCACATTGCCATTAAAACCACATTCAACTGGGTCTATAAAAGTGGTCACTCATTTCAGATTGAAATGGGTTACTGGTAGTTTCTACGGCTCCTAATGCTGGTGGGTCCCATTCAAATAGGAAAGCATTGTTTCCTGTTCTCCAAAGAGTACAGCAAGTAAACAGGAAGTTAAATGGAGGATGCCGGAGAATGGAATGTGCTGAACCATGCATACATGCAGGTGCAAATGAATGCAGCTGCTAAGCCCCATTGCTGACTGCCATAGGATACAGTCCTTAGGACTGGAAAGGTTGCACACATCTTTTACTAATATCTCCCAAGGCAAATTCTATAATTATGTAGTGTAAGACGGGTGCCTCAGACAGCAGGCATTTAGGGTTTGGGATTGGAGAGGCACATTCATATGGTCAGACTGATGTAATTCAGAGACAGGTAAAGAGTGGCCACTGCGCTTTTATAGAGCCCCAGGCCATCTGTTGTGAATTTTTGGACCCAAATGTCATTTAGTGGATACACAAGAGAGGCCCTTTCTAAGGAAGAAGGAAAAGAAAAATGATATATCTTTCTGTTCTGTTGAAGGCTTTCATGGCTGGAGTCACTGAGTTGTTGTGAGCTTTCCGGGTTGTATGGCCATGTTCCAGAAGCATTATCTCCTGATGTTTCTCCATCTATGACAGCATCCTCAGAGGTTATAAGGTCTGTCGGAAACTAGGAAAATGGGGGTTATATATCTGTAGAATGCCCGGGGTGGGAGAAAGAACTCTTACCTGTTTGAGGTAGGTGTTGATGTTACAATTGACCACCTTGATTAGCATTTAATGGCCTAACAGTTTCGAGATCTGGCTTCTTACTACCTGGGGGAATCCTTTGTTGGAGGCGATTAGCTGGCCCTGATTGTTTCTTGTCTGGAATTCCCCTGTTTTTGAGTGTTGTTCGTTCTTTACTGTTATGATTTTAGAGTTCTTAAAATCTGGCTACCAGTATTTTTAAAAACCCCTAAAACATAAGAGTAAATAAAGAACAGCATTCAAAAACGGGGGAATTCCAGACAAATAATCAGGGCCAGCTAATCACCTCCAAACAAAGGATTTCTCCAGGCAAAAAGCAGCCAAGCCTTGAAGCTGCAAGGCTTTTCGATGCTAATCAAGGTGATCAAGTGCAGCATTTACATTTGCCTCAAACAGACAAGGGCCCTTTTTCCCACCCTGGACATTATTCCACAGATATATAAACCCAATTTTCCTAGTTTCCAACAGACCTCACAACCTCTGAGGATACCTGCCATAGATGCAGGCCAAGCATCAGGAAAGAATGCTTCTGGAACATGGCCAAACAGCCCAGAAAACTCACAGCAACACAGACATACCTTTCTGTTGTAAAAAAAAAAACAACAGAAAAAGGGTTGGAGCATGCGTTTAAAAATGGGATTAAAATGTCCCATGTCCCTAAAGGATATTTGGGGTCATTTTTTCTGTAAGACCAGCCCTCCGAGGACTTTTAGAGGTCAAATGTATCCCACAGGTGACAACGGTTACCCGCTTTTGTGTAATTTGCACATTGGGAGAGAGATAAATGTTGATTTAAAACTCCAATCACACTTTGAGGATAAGCCTTTCTGTCTTCATCCATCCTGAAGAGACCTCTTTGTATGCTTAGCTTGACTCACAATAACTCAGCACAATAGGAAATGTTTGTAGAAACGGCCTGTGATGTATACAAATCAATAAAAGAATGGATGAGTGAGTGAATGAATGAATGAATGAAGAAAGTCTGTTGTAGCAGAAGCGTTTGTCACACGGTGAATTTATGAATGAGACTGTTCATTTCCTAAGAAGATTAGGATTTGTGAATGGATTGCTCCTATAAGTGGGTCAGAGTGTTCTGAAATTATCAGGGCATAGCCTTTCTGAAAAAGGAGCAGGGTTAAGTAGAGGATCATAATGGCGGCAGATAAATGTCCGCAATTAGGATAGATCTGTCTTTTTGTTTGGTTTTTTTGCTTCCATTTTAATCTTTTCCTAATCATATTAAATGTCATTTCTTTTGCATTAATCCCCAATAATAATCCAAATGAAGAACAAACACTATTGTTCTCCTACCCATATCAATTAATGTTTTGGTAGACAAATGTGATGGGCACTGGAACTAATTCCACAAAACCCTGAAGATCCACTGAGTGCTTCCCTTTCCCCATTTTGAACAAGAAGAGGTCATACAAATGAGCAAAAGTATTCTTTTGGTTTGGACTTCTGGAATTTGGGGCATTTTTTTAAAGTAGTGGTTTGGAAGGAATCAGGAGTGTTAAGTTCCCATTCCAGGAACAGTGATGAGTCATTAAAGGAATGTTCCCCCCCCTTAAACAAAATTGTAATTTGGACCTAGGTGAAGAGGTTGGGGATAGAATTGGTATAACAAGACTATCCTATACCCTGAGATTTCTGGACAAAACCTCAGATGTAGTGATGACCTCTAGTGATGATACAAGAAGGGAAACTCTAGTGATGACAAAAAGGTTGATTTTTTTCATGCCAGACGCTGCTTGAGAAACTACAATTTGCATCTGCTGAAAGGACATTGCCCAGGGGATGCCCAGATGTTTTAACATCCTGTGGGAGGCTTCTCTCATGTTCCTCATGGGAAGCTGGAGCTGACAGATGGGAGCTCATCCCATCTTGGAGATTTGAACCACCGACCTTCAAGTCAGCAATCCAGCCAGCATAAGCATTTAACCCATTGCACAATCGTGGCTAATAAGGTTGATGAGCAATCCTTAGTGTTGTCATATATATTCAGAAACTACTACAGTAGCACAGAGTATGGCAGTTAAATATAAAAGTTCAAATATAAGAAATGAAGAAAATATAAAAACATACCAAGACATTGCTCTTACCTTATAATTCCCAATCCTTCTGAGAACGGGAGAAGAAGGGCCTGGCCCTTAGATCTGGGAGACCTAACTGGGGGAATCAGGAAATTTGGGAACTGCATATTATCTATCTATCTATCTATCTATCTATCTATCTATCTATATCTATCAGTATCTATCTATCTATCTATCTATCTGTGTAGCTGCTAAACTATAGCAGTACAGATTGGCAGGAGAGACAGGCCATTATATTAAGACACCATACCCACAAGTCCAGTTTCCCACACGTCAGTTTCACATACCTGCCTCTGACAAAATATGTTCTCTTTAGGAATTATCTAGGTTCTCCATGAGTGCATCCAGACAGGGCACAAAAAGTGTGCCCTCCTGGATATTCGTGGGGGGGCATCCAAACAACCCCCCATGGAATCATGAATGCTTTCAGCAGAAAGCAGGAAAATGCTGCTTTGTGCTGAGATAATTTGATAGTGGGTTCAATCTGGTACAAGGAGGACATGTAGACAACGCCCACAAAAAGCATGGACTACAGTGTGGACTACAGTCTGCCCTGACCCAAGTTTTTAAAACCTGGGTCGGCGTGGACTTTACCGCTTTCTGGAACTGTCCCATGTGATTCTGTGATATGCTTATAGTAAAAATGTTGCCCTGGAGTGCCCAGCAATTTCTACGACAAGATCATTCCTAGAAATTTTCTAGGTCTTCCAGGGCAATTCTATGGTAACTTCTGCCAGAAATTGTTCACTTCAATAGGGTGTACAGTTTTCTGCTTTCTTGGTAAATTCAGGAGCACATTCCCAATGGATGCAGGGGAATGTACTATTTACATTGGGCTCTATGTGTCCACTGGGATTTGGTTCCAGGACCCCCGTAAATACCAAAATCCATGGACGCCCAGTTCCTATTATATACAATGGCATAATAGCATGGTGCCACTTATATAAAATAGAGAAATCAAAGTTTACGTTTTTATTTTTTAAAAAATATTTTCAAGCTGTGAATAGCTAAATTTGTGACTAAATAATGCATGGATATGGAAGGATGTATCAAAGGATGTCATCAAACATTGTATACTGACTAAAAGCTATTAGTAGCTATTATGATTATTTGAAGGCTTAGAAAATATGTTTATAATTAACAGTATTATAGATATAACGATAAATGTCATTAAAATTACAATTTTAAGTCAGGTGCTCAAATTGTCATCCCTGTTTGCATTGTGAAAGCACAGAGTTTCAAATCCCAATTCTTCTCTTCTAATTCTGCAACCTTTCTCTACTATTCGAATCTTTAATTCTATTAAAGATGTATACATTTGGTAGGAGATTGCACTTGCATTATCACAGTCATAGATAAGGAATGATCACCTATTTTAATTTGAATGCAACATTGCAATTATATTTGATGTTTTGTTATCTCTAGGGAAGAGGCAGTGAGCGATCCCTGTCAATCTCTGGATGGCCTCCTTCGACCACTTTGCGATCCATGTCGCCTGTTTCTCCTGGGATGTTTCAACCTGCCACTGATTACTTTAGCAAACTAACACCTACAGGAGCTGACAAGCCTGGGAAGAGGCTAACTCCTTGGGAAGCTGCAGCCAAGTCTCCTCTTGGACTTGTGGATGATGCTTTTGGCCCACAGACCATCCAAGAGTCCATTGCAGCAAATGTTGTGTCGGCTGCTCGGAGGAAAACACTTCCTGCCCCGCCTGATGACTGGAAACAAAAAGTGGCCTATGAGCATCCAGCCCCAAGTGCCCATACAAAATTATCTTCTATTGGAAGGAATCATTCAGCAACCGTCTACCCTCTGAAGAGCACAATGTCTGCTCCAAGCTCCACAACCCATTCCAGCTCTCGGCTGCAGCATGCATATTGTGACCAACGTGCCCGAACTGATCCTGACATGGTCTCCATGTATTCCAGGTCTGATTACTGCCTGTCAATATCTGACCCCAACTATAACCCACATCCAAAGGGATGGAGGCGCCAAACATGAGAAACAGAAGATCACATCTTAGTTTTTCTTCTTCCGATGTTATGAGTCTTAATTGCAATGAAAAATTGAAAATGGAAAGTGGCAGCCAGCATGAATACATGCTTTATGTAGTCTCTCAACAGATCAAGAGTTTTCTAGAATGGAGGAGCGTGTCTAGGACACTGTGCCACATTTCTCACTAATGCAAACACATTTTAATCTCAGCTTAAAAGATATTCTTTGTCTTTCAGTGTGAGTATTTGGATTTGTGCATGCACATGTATGTTAAGAGGTCGAAGAAAGCACAAAGCAGTGCCTCCATTTCTGATGCTGGGAAAAGTACAACAGTTGTGCAAAAATAACAGATGTCATATTAAGTGTCTCAAAACAAACCCCAAACCCAGAATTCCTGTTTCTTATTCTCAGCCTATTCCTGGAAGGTTTAAGAGTCCATCTGTGTTTCTGGTCACTTTACAGCCTTATGGAACTTCTGGGTTTACTTTCAATAGAAATGTCATTACTCAGTTAAATATCTGTATCTGTTCAACATGATTATGTGCCTCCGCATCTCCTCCAGTGTATAGAGAGATACAGAGTATTAGCTGTTCTAGATGTCTAGTGCTGTAACTCAAGGAAATAGAGCTCTCCAAGCAGAAAATTCAAAATACTATGTCATCAAGCTACATATTCCAAGATTTCTTATGATGGAACAATGGCAGTTGAAAAGAGTTCAGACTGGTCTGACTGTGTAATACAAATATACTCTTAGTTGTGATGTTTAAAATGTTTGTTCAGCCAGCAATAACTTTTTTTGTCCTGCAAAGCTAGGAAAGGGTATAGTCAGTGCCAGACTTATCATTGTGTTTGGGTGTGCTTAAGCACAGGGTCCCATTGACCAGGGGCCCCCATCTTTGTGGCATTTTTATGATGGATTTTGCTTATGTGGCGCAATACTAAATTTGAAGGCATTCTGTTTCAGAGTTATTCCAGACATAATTATAGAGTTGATAGTCTATGGGAGTGTGCCACAAAGCAGGCAATGTAGGCCTACTGAGCCTACCTTCTTCGGGGCTCAAGTAAGGGGCCTCATAACTTAACTAGCATAACTTAACTATGAAGCACAAGGCTTCATATGTTCCAAATCTAGCACTGGGTATAGCACTTTGTTTCTGCCTGAGCCTGGGAAAAGCAACATTTCGCCCCTTTGTTTCTTCTTGCACATACTGCACTGAGAACAAACTATACTGCATTGAGAACAAAATAGATTTTGCAGCAAGTGAAATAAGAAGGGAACAAATAGAGTTAAAGGGAGAGAGAATTTGGAAAAGGGGGATCATGGGGGATTGACCAGAACTATCTCCACAACTTTGGGATAGTTGGAGAATATACTGGTGTTATATAGGCTGGTCATGCAGATTGTGGGGTTCTGGAAACTTCAACGATTTAGTTCTACCAAATGCAATCTACAAACTTGTGAAAACAAGTTTGGGCTTGGCTGTTCTTTGACAATATGGGAAAAAACACCTTTTTTTTACTAGATTCTGAGCAGATCGCATGGCAGATTAACTAGAAAAGAAATTAAATGTGTTCTGTGTGCTGTCTTCCCCTTCCCCAACGCCCGGATCTAATAGATTTAAATAGTACAGACAGAGAATGTTGGTTGTGTTTGGGACATTTTGGGAGTGATTCAAAGGTTTTTGAATATGTGTATATAAAGCAAAATCATTCAATCAGATATATCTTCTTTAGTAGATTGATAATCAAGGCAGATAGATCTCACAAGGGCATATGACTGCAAGGAAATTTTGATGTACGAAGAGATCATTGGTATTATGCAAGGAGTAATGCAAGGTGATGCAAGCAGAAAGCAATAGTTTAGATTCCATTGAGAGTGAGCAATAGGTATATTGCAAGGTTTGTGAAACAGTCAACCCACTTTGCCCTTGAGAGTTTGTGATTGTTTCTGAAATATGTACTTTGCTAGTCATGCAGTGGAACACATTTTCCAGTGTCCCTGCATATTTGTTGGGAAGCTTTTGGTGTGGTAAGAGGTCTCAGTAAGGGTAGAGAGCAGAAAGGATATACATTTTTGGAAGTCTTTTTATATGGAAGTAGGTTTATGTTATGTGTTCAATGGTGTGAGTCGTGTTTAAGGCAACTCCTTTGAATGGTCACACATTAAAAACATTGGACTAAATCCAATGTTCTACTGGTCATTGCCAGAGCCTTTAATGGGGGGGGGGTTCATCTGGTACATTGGTGTGGGATCTGGCAAGCCAAGGCCAGGCCAATTAATTGCTAAGCAGAAAAAAGGACAGCAGACACTCTTCCAACTTTCTCTCAGACTCCTGGCTATTTCCATTCCTAAATTTCCTGAAACTTGCTTCCAAAAGGGTTCTCAAGCCTCCAGCATTGGTTTGGAGCTTGCAGGCGAGGCTATGGAAATGAAAGGGATTACTCCCCTCCCAGTTATGATTAATCCTGCCAATGTACCAGAAGAAAGCCATAATTAGTTACTGCCTATTAAGAATTACTTTAAGAAAAAGTAATTCTTTGTGTTCCTTGCATCTTCCAGACATCAACAGGGCAAACATATATAGCTAAACACATGACTGTCATCTGTTTCAAGGCTTTAAGCATCTTAGGTCATGTCTAAATGGGTCAAATAAAAAATTGTTAATGTGTTGTCGAAGACTTTCATGGCCGGAATCACTGGGTTGCTGTGAGTTTTTTCAGACTGTATGGCCATGTTCCAGGAGTATGCTTTCCTGCCGTTTTGTCTGCATTTGTGGCTGGCATCTTCAGAGGTTCAAAAGTTGTCACGTTGAACCTACTTTGACCATTCCAGGCAACATGTGGCCAGTTTCTTAGTAGAAGCACTTATTCCAGCCATTAATCCATCACAACAAGAACCACAAGATACTCTGGAGCTTCCAAGAAACTCCAGAGTAAAACCTAGGGCCTCTTCACATTGGGCATTTTTGCCCCATTTTGCTGCTTTTATGCATGGCAAGGATGAGGCCTACCATGCACCATCACACAACACATGGCAGGCCTAACCCACATTCCTCCCAAAGTGGAGGGGAAATGCCAAACAGCACTTTCTCCTCCACTATGGGGAGGAAAGTGTAGTTTGGTTACCTCCAATGGAGCTACCCACACTTTCCTCCCTTTTTTGCCGTGTGATGGCAGAAAAGGCAGCAGGGCAATGTGCATTGCCACCTTTTCTGCCATCTGATGGGGGGATGGCAAAGGTGCCAAAGCACCCTCTCCCGTTCCCACTGTGTGATGAGGGGAGGAGGAAGGACATGCAAGGTGGCTCGTGGCACCAGCAATTGCTGGCACAACAGCATGGCCCAAAAGGGCCATGTGAAGAGGTCCCAAGTGTTTTTTGATGGACTCCAAATGTCCCATGGTATATTGGGGGCAGACTACTCTAGATTATTTTGCTTGATGTAGATATAGCCTCAATCTGTATTAGTATGCAAAGGTATGTTGTAGCACCTTAGAGACTATGAGAGGAATAAGTTTGTCACATATGCTTTCATAGATTGTATCTGAACGTACAAAAGCTTATGTTTGCTTTCAGTTAGTCCCTCAGGCGCTGCAAGATCTCTTTGTATGTGTCTGTCTGTCTGATATCATCAAGGACCAATGATTCAGCCTGCATATTTTCTGAGCATGACTTAATGCCTTGAGGGCTATGTCCTGCAATTTCCAAGAATAGACTTAAGCTTAAGGCTACACTCTTTCTAATCATAAGTAATTGAGATACAATATAATTCTACTAAAATCAATGGAACATGGTTCTGAGTAAATGTATTCATGACTGGTGTGCCCATGAATCAGAATGCGTTACGGCCCACATGACCAGATCATGTTTCAGTTTTGCAATGTTCTGCTTTTCTTTTGGACCATGATTAATCAGCTTCCTGCAAATAAGAGTATTGCCAGATGCAGCAGTGGATATATGTTTTCATTTGTCAGTGCTCAAGGAAAAACATTTGTGAATTGTTTTCCTTTGTAAATATTTGTGCGTTACCCAATACAGCATGGATAAAACCATGAAATGATATCCAGTTTCAACATAGATGCCATGGATTATTTTCAGATTATGTTCTCATCACAAGATGATTCCCTTCAAGCCATACAAAGGGTGTATGTTTAACACACCCTTTTCTACCCAAGAATTCTGAGAACAATAATCCTGGGAGCTGTCATTTATGAGTCTGCCATGAAGCATCACATGATACAGCAGACCTGATGAACTACATGAAAGAATTAAGAAAATAAAGTATCAAGTGATGGAACTGAGCTTTGATGCTCACCCAGAAGAAATCTTTGGCACCTGAGAAAGAAAATCCCACCTGCAACGCTCCTCCTACACAGTAGTAAATATGTGTGTGTGTATACAGAAGTTATCATGGTAAGAATAAAACAGGTACAAATAGGCTGCCGTTTCATGATGTTGGAAAATCTTAACTATGAGGCAACCGCTTCATTCTAGTCCTGTAAATATTTTGTTAGTGGAGTCGCTCTGGACCCTTCTACACTGGCCACTATGTAAGCCCAATCCGACATCCCATATAGTGGATCAGGCCCATATGGCATCCATATAGGGATTTCCTAAACTGCCTTGGAGGCAGGAAGGAGTCCTAACTGTATAGCCATGGCGATCTTGTTTCAATGCTACTGAGAAGCCACCCTAATGTTCCCTACCCGCTCCCTGAGTTGTGGCTATCCCCAGCCGCAACACCCCACGTAGCTGGTCTCACTAAGGAAGCTGGGAGAGGTGAAGGAAGAAAGGCCTCTCTCCCCCTCCTCCATTACTGTGTTGGTGCTCTGATTGCAGACAGGGTGCCCAAGTGAAGGTGAGATATTGCAGTTGAAAACTGCCAATGACAACGTGGGGAAGGGGGGGGGGGCAATAGGGAACTGCCTCCTGGTGTCCTCAGCTGCCCAAGCCCTGAGCAAGACAGCTGTGACCACTTCCAATTAGGAATTGGCCCAGTTTTCTTGACAGCCTCAAAGTCAGGGGGAAACCCAAATCCTGGGTTAGGAGTCAGGCTTTCCCCCTGACTTAACTTATCCCAAGGCAAGACTACATTAAAGCAGCCTTGTCCCAGGTTAAGCTGCTACAGAGTTGATCTGGGGCCCTTCCACACAGCCCTATATCCCAGAATATCAAGGCAGAAAATCCCACAATATCTGCTTTGAACTGGGTTATCTGAGTCCACATCCAGATAATGTGGGATTTTCTGTCTTGATATTCTGGGATATAGGACTTTGTGGAAGGGCCCTCAGTCTCTTCGGGCTGATTGTTTGATTACTTCTTGGCTTATGGATTCAGTGAACACTCTTCATTATTTTATTCAGGAATAATGCAGAAGTACCATTAGTCCTCTAGTATTTTAGATTTCATCTCCAAGAACCTTCAGTCAGCCTTCAGTTAAGGATTCTGGAAAATAAGCTTTAAAAATAAATCATTGGCTACTGGTCTTTAAAAATAAAGCATATTCTGATATATAATAGATTATGTTATGAAACAAGTTTTTAGAAAATTCTGAGTGAGTCAAGCCATATAAAATTTAAACAAGGATTTGAATATCTACTTTTTAAAGCTTTCATTTTGTTCCAGTTTAGTTATGGCTGAGGTCTGATATGGTATTTTTTCATGCTTGGTTGTGTCTGCAAACACGGAACAATGAGCTCAGTCTGTTGATAACCAACCATAGAATAATAAGACCAGACATAGAAAGGTGGGTCAAGTAAGGCCATTTCGTCATTATATAGTATTTACATTTATTGGACCTGAAAGGAGAAAGATGGGAAAACAAACGAATGCAAATTCATCTGACAACCAGTATCTACCCTAGGTTATAATCTCAGCCTTCCCTTGGGTTAAACACTTGAACCCAGAGGGCAATCCAAAAGCTGTTTTGCTTCCTGGCCAACACTTACTGAAGGATAAAACCAGGAAACTCCACCCAAGGCCCAGGATCATGTGAGTGACAGTAAAACACAAGATCAATCTCAAAGTAGACTCTTTCCCCATCCTTCAGGTCCCAGGATTGTAGAGACCATTCCAGAGCCTTACTCTGCACCCAAAAGGTGTCCCAAGTGTACACCAAGGTCCCCCCCCCCACACACACACACCTGCCAAATGGCAGCCTATTTACAGACATCATCTTGAGTCAATCATAAAGTCTTTCACATAGAATAGGGCGATCTGACTGCAACATTTGTCACCCCATTGATCACAAGGGTTGATTTGGCTGATCTGGCTGGCTAAGTGGGTGTACCCTTCCTCCCTCCCTCACCGCTCCCTGTGTGTCCCTCCCGAAGCTGCACGCTTGGTGGAAGAGGAGGACTCTCCAGGTATACAAGGAGTGTCTCCAGTCCCGGCTATAGCTACGCTCCCCTGCTAGAACCTTCAAACAAGCTCAAAGTCCATTTGTAGGGTAGGGAAATATAAAGAGGAGAAAATCCCTACCTGGCTCCAATGCCAACCAGAAAACTCACACTAAGCCTATGAGCAAAATATTGTAAATATTAAGGTGCTCCAATTTTTCAGTTTTAATGGTATTTTTTAAAAGAAAAAGAAAATGTAATCTGAAGAAATATAGGTTACACCCAGAATATCAAGGCAGAAAATCCCACAATATCTGCTTTGAACTTGGCTATCTGAGTCCACACTGCCATATACTCCAGTTCAAAGCAGAAAATGTGGGTTTTATTCAGCTGTGTAGAAGGAGCCTTAGTGAGGACAGACATTGAAACAACTTCTGGATTAAACTGGAAGAACAAAACTAAGGTTGCAGGAGATGGGACAAACGAGTGGAAAGTTGGAGAAAGTCTTGCTTTAAAACATTGGGCAAGTAAGGACCCATTTAGTGACCCCTAACCTCCATGGATGGTATGTTTATTGCTTCCATACCGTGATTCACTGTCTGCACATGCGGTGATCATATGTTACACTGTCAATATTAATGTTCCATTAAATAACTACAAAAATCTGCAATGTTTTGGGAATGATGCACCCCTCTAGATGTGCAACTTGTTGCATTTCACACCACTGGTTGTGCCATGTAAGGGCCTTTCCACACACCCCTATGTCCCAGAATATCAAGGCAGAAAATCCCACAATATCTGCTTTGAACTGGATTACCTGAGTCCATACTCAGATAATGTGGGATTTTCTGCCTTGATATTCTGGGATATAGGGCTATGTGGAAGGACCCTAAGGCTTCTGGGACTTGCAGGACTTGCAATCTAACAAGATCTGAAAGGCTGAACATGATCTTTATCCCTGATCTACTGATGAAGTCTGATGCATGTTTTCAGAATCTCATGCTGTAATCACACTGAAGAATTATCAAGGTTTGACACCACTTTATCTGCCATGGTTTAATGTCATATATATGGGACTGAAAGATTGATATGTGGCTAGAGCTGTCGCTTACGAAGTTGAAAATAAATCTATATTCATTGCATTGTTGTGTGAGTTGAAAAATAGACACAGCTTTCTTAAAATCCCATTTCCATTCCTTCAATCAATTACTTTGTGCCATTCATTAGAAAGAAGAAGGCAAGCATAGTACTGTTGCAACATATATGTCACTGCATTTTTTTTTGTTTTATTTGCACTGTATAAATTTTTCTCAGCTCATGGAAGGAAAAAAAGATATTTTATTGAGGTGAATTTTAAATGAATTTGAAATATCCATCTAAATATCCTTTAAAGTTTTTTTTTGCCACTAAAGGGACACATCTTACAATTTAATGAAGGAAATATTCCAGCAGTATTCAAGTAGATGCTTCAGTTATCGTAACGGATTTCTACTCGTCAGAAAACTTGCATAAAGATGTCAGAAGTTCTGAATGTATGAATGATGCTAAAAGTTATATTCCTGTACTTGTACTGCGAGAAATATTTTATTTTCATTAGCTTCAGTGCAAACTAATGCTTAATGCTATTGCTTTTTCATACTAGGATATATTCCTAGTATTAATTAATTCCAATTAAGTAATTTGTTTTTCACTTTCACCAGCTGTTAGGTTGTCGGGGAAGGGCACTTTGTTAGAATGCATGATAGAGGTGTAAACTGGCATAAATCAATAAAGATGATTTTTCAATCAATTGGAAGATCTAATTTTATTTTCTTCTCATGCTTGTTTGACTGAACATAAATGATTCATAATACAACTTTATCCCTTGATCTGTGCCACACTGTCTTTATCTATTTGTGATCCCTTGCTTAAGTTAACTTCTAAAAGCTTAAATAAATATTGTGTTGCATAGCAACCTTCTATGAGCTAGAGAATGGTCATATCTACCATGCTACCAAGGTTTCTTTCTTCCCTTCTCCTTATCTTTGGAATGGTTTGTTTGCAAGACCATGCACTTGCTGATTTTGCACATAACAGTGAAGCCTATATCCCAAGGGCAAGTAGAAGGTACTTGCCTGCACACCTCACAAATGTTGCGATATTACATCATAGATCTTTCAAGTAAATCCCAAATCAACAGGACATGTTTGTAGGAAGGCGGGAATCATGCACCAGATACTGTTGAATTACAGTGCCCAGCAGCCTTAACCATCATAGCAATGGTGAGTAATGAAAGAGATTGCAGTCAAACAACATCTGAAAGGTCATAGGACTTCTGTACTAAACAAGTATGCCATTTTCAATGAGATATTTTTATTGGGGCCCAACAAGTCGAGTATAACATAGTTCTTGATTTGGATCCACTGACAATTATTTCTGCCTGATTATTTTTATATACCATATATACTCCAGTATAAGCCGACCCAAATATAACCCGAGACACCTAATTTTACCACAAAAAGACTGGGGGAAAGGATTGACTTGAGTATAAGCTGAGACTGGAAAAATGCAGCAAATTCAAAATAAAAATAGATACCAATACAATTACATTAATTGAGGCATCAGCTGGTTAATGGCTTTTGAATATTTCCATAAAATTCTAATTTAAGATAAGACTGTCCAACTCTGATTAAACCATTTTCTAACCTCCTTCAACGTAAATGTGCTTGCATATCCTTCCAATAATAATAGAGTAAAATAATAAATGTAATAATAATAACAAACAACAACAACAGAGTAAAATAATAAGTAACCTTGACTCAAGTATAATCTGAGGGGGACTTTTTCAGCCTAAAAAAGAGCTGAAAAACTAGGTTTATACTTGATTATATACAGTAATTCTGATAATATCTTGCAAAATTTATTTCCCAGTTTGAAGTTTTCACAGACTTGGGATAGGTATTGGTACTGATGATTTACAGAGTTGAAGGCTTTATAGACATCCAGTTTTAATATCAATAATTTCTCAATCTTTAATGTTGCTTGATTGGTTACATTTATTATGTTTACTAGCTTGGGGACCCGGCCCGGCCCGGGTTATTGTCACGATGCACGGACTTGACCGGCCCCTTAATCACACACACACAGACGGACTGAAGGCTAACTACTTTATTGCATATAAAAACAGTTCAAAGGGTATATTGTCCATAAAAATAGCAAAACCAATCCAAAGGCAAAAGGCAATCAAATGTCCGAAACAACTTGGTAAAGTATCCAAAAGACTTGGCAAGGCTCCGCACAGCAATGCGGATTCAGGAACAAGGCAAGGTACAAGATGCAAATCAAGACTTGGTAAGCCACTAGCTCCGTGGACCAGCTTGGCTTCACGTCTGCTCAGAAGAGACGTGGGCCGGTACTGAGGATCCGTTCCCACGGATCCTATACTTAATCTTTCTGCCGAGGTCCCCGACGCCTAGGCTTCGGCTGCCTCCAATCTCTGCTGACGGAACTCGGCCTGTCTAGGCTATGGTACCATCCCCTCCTGCTAGTCTCGATGTCCCGTCTCCTATCGAAAGCACGGCATTGCCTCCCAACATCTGTTGCCCTATCTCAGTGAGAGCTCTCCTCCCTAGATTCTTCCCAACCGCTCTCTTCCATGTTTTCACTTAAAGGATCCTGTGAACCTCTCCCCCCTGGCCGTTCATAAGTTTCGCTATCACTGCTTTCCATTTGCACCTGGTTATCTGTCTCGTCGTAAGGGTCAGGCCAACCTTCATCCCAAGCCAAGCTTTCTGTGGGAGAAGGAGGCCCAGTGATGGGAAACTCTCCTTCTGCTAACCCTTCTAAATCCTCTTCAGAATCCATCTCCGCTGCTGCAGGCCCCAATGCCAATGGGACCCCCGGTCCTGCCTCCTGCCCCCCAGGCACAAACGAGAACTGCTGTGCTACAGTTATTTGTGAAGCGCAGCAGGATGTAGAGTGGGTCATGGGGGCTCTGTGTGCCAAGTTTGGTCTTGATCCATCATTATTGGGAGTTGCAGTGGTATCATGAAATTACTGAAAGTAGTGCAAGTCCCATCATCTCTGCCCCCCCCCAAAGTGTAGTAGGATGTAGATTGGGTCATTGGGTCTGTGTGTGCTAAGTTTGGTCTGTATTGGTGAATGGATGAGGGATGCATTCTTTTTCGGAAGTGAGTGAAGGTACTTCAAGTCCCATCATCCGTGGTCCGTCTCTCACAGTAAACTGCACCAGGCTGTAGAGTGGGTCATGAGGGCTCTGTGTGCCAGATTTGGTGTTGATCAGTCATTGGATTAGGTTTGTAGCAGGATTGGGAAGTGAGGGAAGGTACTGCAAGTCCCATCATCCATGTTCTTCCCCCCTCCAAACTTCAGTAGGATGTAGAGTGGGTCACTGGGGCTCTGTGTGCCAAGTGCGGTCTTTATCAGTGTTTGTTGGGGGCCACAGTGGTCTGTGGGAACAGAGGGGTGTAAAAGTACTACAAATCCCATCATCCATTGTCAGTCCTCCCCCAAACCTCACCAGGACGTGAAAGCAGTCATGGGGGTTATGTGTGCCAAGTTTGGTCTCGATCAGTGATTGGATGAGGGTTGCAGCGAACTTGGGAAGTGAGTAGAGGCACTTCAAGTCCCATCATCCATGGTCCACCCTCCTCCGAACTGCACCAGGATGTAGAGTGGGTCATGGGGGCTGTGTGTGCTGAGTGTGGTCTGTATTGGTCCTTTTTGGTGGCCTCAGTGGTCTGTGGGAACCAAAGTGTTGGAAAGTACTACAAATCCCATAATCCGTGGGTCATGTTCCCCGACCCACGCCAGGACGTAAAGGGGTTAGGGGGTTATGTGTACCAAGTTTGGTGCAGGTCCATCACCCGCGCTGGTCGCTCTGGCCTGTGAAAGTGGCTGCCACATATCCGCCCTGGCCTGTGAAAGTGGCTGCCACATATCCGCCCTGGCCTGTGAAAGTGGCTGCCACATATCCACCCTGGCCTGTGAAAGTGGCTGCCACATATCCGCCCTGGCCTGTGAAAGTGGCTGCCACATATCCGCCATGGCCTGTGAAAGTGGCTGCTTCCGCCCTTCTGCCCTCCCGCCCTCCGCATACACACATACAAACATTCCGTTTTATAAAGGTATACAGATACAGATAATTGAGTCAGCCAATATCCTGTCTACACTCACCCCAGGAAGTACATGTTTTCTGCGGTGGGTGTCCAGATGTTCTGCCGGACTAGCCCAGCAGAACACCTGCAAACCCACCCCCAAAGCCTCCAAACTCCTTTGAAAAGTAAAAAAAACTTATCCGGCCTCCAGTACACTCTTGCAGCTGTTCTCCCAGCACGTAGAAATGATAGCTGCTGCAAGAGTGTGCTGGAGGCTGGGTAAATTTTCTTTACTTTTCAAAGGGATTTGGGGGCTTTGGGGGAGGGGGTGGGTACTCCCACAGTTTACCAGACTAATTTAGTCCGGACACTGGAAAATAGTGCCATGCCAAGAAGGCATGGAATAAATCCACTATCTATTTAATTTGTTACAAACCAGGGTTTTCTAGGTTTGTAGCAAATTAATTCGGGTTTGTCCAGGACATCATCTGGACAGCCCCTTCTTTATTGCAGGAGTTACTGCAATAAAGGGGCTGTCTGGATGCGCCCATAGTGGTGCTATAGATTATTGCCTATAGATTTGATTCTCTTTCAAAATGTATTTATTTATTTATACCACTTTTCTCACCTGGAGGTGGGGGAGGACTCAAAGCCACTAAAATCACATAATCCAGGAAACATGATCCAAGATCATTCCAAATATCAATTGCACTTATTCCCTGATCATTCTTTGTATTGCTTACAACCCAGAGGCTTGGTCCCACAGCCAAGTTTTTACTTTTTTTCTGAAGGCCAGGAGGGAAGGTGTTGTTCTAATTTTGTTGGGGAAGGGAGTTCCATAGTAAAAACAGCCTTTGCGGTTGTGCTTCTGAAAGCTTGAAAAAAATTACCTTTTTAAAAGTGTGATTTGTAATCCAAAATGTATACCTAAAATATAACCCTTTCAAAGCTTCAGAGATTATCACTAGCACTTGAATATACGTTGGGTAAATTTCAACATGCATTTCTAACTGACCTGTTCGAATAGTTTAGTCTTCAAGAAGTTTCATAGTTGTCCCCCGTCCCGTCCCCCCATCCCCCTGTTACATTAACATGCCAAATTATAGCTGATACACATTCTTTTACGTGAACACTATCTTTGTTTTGAAATAATTAACTGAGCCACTCCTTTAATGTAATCATTTTGGGAAAATGGTGACAAATAGCAAAACATGTCTCTGTAGAAATCCTGGAATGTTCAACTGATTACTCAAACTCCATGACTCAATTTACAGACACAGATGTAATTTCCAACATGATATTGTAGAACATTACATAACTTTAAGAAAAATATGTCCCCCTAAGAACATAAAATGGACCATACGAGAGCCGTGCCCAGTATTAAGAACAGGGATACTCCACATCTTTCTTCCTACTCATTTTCAGTGCAACACATATAATTTTAGAAACATTTCCCTTATTTCCTCATATTTCCTTATGATGTGCCAGAGTTACTATTTATATAGGGTAGTTTAAAATCCATATGGTATGAAAGTAAAGCAGCTTAGTTTCAGTCTTGGTATTACCTTGGAAAAATTATACCTTATATACTCAAGTATAATCAGCCCTTCTTAAGATTGAAAAAGCCCCCTTCAGCTTGAGTCAAAGTTATTTATTATTTTACTCTGTTGTTATTATTATTATTATTATTGCATTTACAATATTTTACACTATTATTACTTTTATTATTTTACTCTATTTTTATTACATTATTTTTTTTAGTTTCTCTGTTATTATTACATTTACATTATTTTACTCTATTATTATTTTTATTACATTTATTATTTTACTCTATTATTATTAGAATACGTAAGCATATTTACATTAAAGAAGGTTAGAATGATGGTTTAATCAGAGTTGGACAGTCTTATCTTAAATTACAGTTTTATGTAAATGTTCAAAAACATTTAACGTACTGATGTTTCAATTTATGTAATTTTATTGGTATCTATTTTTATTTTGAAATTTACTAGTAGCTGCTGCATTTCCCACCCTTGGCTTATACTCGAGTCAATACACTTTCCCAGTTTTTTGTGATAAAATTAGGTGCTTCAGCTTGTGTTCGGGTTGGCTTATTCTTGAGTATATAGGTACTTTTGGGAAGCTACAATAACCAGAATCCCCAGGGAATATTTTTAGGAATTTAACAGCTACAGTCCAAAAAAAGGAACTCTTCCAAGCAGCTTTAATCCCAGCCATAGATTTTTTTTGACTTTAATAGGAAAACGGGCAAATACAATCAAGGAAAAGGTGTATCTACATGGACAAAATATAACAATATTTCCTCTTTCACGTGACTATTATAGCTTTGACCCTCTTTAATTGCAGTCACCCTACAAGCATCTAAGATATATATTTAGAAATACCTGACATGTTGATTTCACATACATTAATTATTGTTATGGTTATGTGACTTTGAGTTGACTCTGACTTGTGACAATCTGATCACAGAGTTTCTTTAGCAATATTTATACAGAGGATGTTTGTCATTGCCATAATGCCTGAAATTATCCAGTGGATTTCCATGGCTGAACTGAGATTTGAATCCTGACCTCCCAGAGTCCTCATTCTATAGTCAAACCACTATTCCATGCTTGCTCTTCAGTAAATTGCTGGTTATGTAGAAACATATATTTCTGGATTACATGGATGATATAATATTCAATGAATTCTCATTCACTGTGCTGAATTTTCAAGTCTCTGTTCATTTTCCCTTGCTAAAGGTCAAATTAAACATAGCTCAATCTTCACATGTGCAGGCCTGTAAGATTTATATGAGACATAATTTAATCCATAGCTTAATTATTAATGCGTGGGATAACTCTCTATCAGTTCCATCAGTAAGTATATAGGATTGTAAAAACTGGTTTGTAAAACTTACATTTTTTCCAATGTAGTTAATCAGGCGTTAAGCCTTCTTACATATAATCAGTTATGTCCTGCTATTAACAACCAGCTTTGACTTTAATCTGAGATCACTCAGTACTTGCTTGAAAACATATCTCAACTAAAGTCAGAATTGCTCATTTGTGCAGTGTTTCAGTGCCTTTTATATGCTGAGACATATACCCCTTATTGCACTGTCCCAAAGACTTGGTCCCACAGCCAGGCTTTTATGATTTTTCTGAAGGACAGGAAGGAGGCAGCTAATCTAATCTCGCCAGGAAGGGATTTCCATAGCCAGGAGGGCAATCACTGAGAAGGCACTCTCTCTCGTTCCCACCAAATGCACCTGTGATGGTGGTGGGACCGAGAGCAGGGCCTCCTCAGAAGATCTTAGTCTTTGCCGTGGTTCATAAAGGGGGATGCTTTTGGACAGGTAAGCAGTCAGTGGAGCTGATGTAACATGGGAGTTGTGTGCTTCCTGTATGCCGACCCAGTTATTAGCCTGGCTGCCTCTCGTTGGACTATTTGAAGCTTCTGAACAGTCTTCAAAGGCAACCCCACATATAGCATGATGCAGTAGTCTATCCTGGATGTAACAAGAGCATGGACCACCGTGGCCAAGTCTGACTTCCCAAGGTATGAGTGCAACTGGTGCACAAGTTTTAAATGTGTGAAAGTCCCCCTAACCACTTCTGCAACCTGGGGCTCCAGGCTCTGCAATGAGTCCAGGAGGACTCCCAAGCTGCAAACTTGCACTTTCAAGGGGAGTGTAACCCCATCCAGCACAGGCTGTAACCCTATATCCTGTTTGGCCTTGCAACTGACCAGGAGGACCTCTGTCTTGACTTGATTCAACTTCAATTTGTTTGCCCTCATCCAGACTTTCACGGTGGCCAGGCACTGGTTCACGACATGGGCAGCCTCCAGAAATACTAGGAATCCTGGCAGATAGGGCCCTAGCCTGAAACCCTGGAAAGCCATTACTACCACTGAGAATTGATCATACTCAGCTAGATGGACCAGTGTTCTGAATAGTGACAGCTAATGGGCCTGCCCCCAAAGAGGTTGCAAATATGCTCTGGAGTTCTCTGCTGCTCCAGATTGCATAAGGGCTCAGAGGGTACTCAACTGGCATCCAGCACTGGCACAAATACTGCCAGTTCAACACTGCAGAGGTGCAAGAGCAAAACCCAGAGCAAATTTGCCACCTCTCCGATAGCAACTTACTGGCTGCCTTTGAATTTTACTCACTGTAAGGCAATTGCCTATGTTCCTATTATAAATCCTGTTAGAAACTGCAATGGGATCTCAGGACACAAGGAAAGTTTTTGATTCCATTGTACTGCTCTATGAATCAAACATACAGCAACTTGACTTTCTTTTCTTTATGGTCACTTCTCTTAATCCAGACCACAATCTGTACTGTGGGAATCTTGATACAGAGGTTCTACATTTGCAGTGCTGTCTGAGATATTATAACTAAATAGAGAAAAGCATGGACTCCTAGTTAGCACTGGATTGAAGAGGATGCATGTACTTATTCATTTCCAATGGTTTATTTTAATTGAGACATTCAAAAATAGTTTCTTCACCTGGAATATTATGTGCAATTCTGAGCACCAAAATTTAAGGGAAATTTAAGCTGACAAACTGGAATGTGTCCAGAGAAAGGTGACTAAATGGTCAAGGGTCTGGAGAACAATCCCTATGAGGAGCAGCTTAAATTGCTGGGTATGTTTAGCCTGCAGAAGACAAGGCTGAGAAGAGACATGATGAGGGCCATGTACAAATATGTGAGGGGAAGTCGTAGGGAGGAAGGAGCCAGCTTGTTTTCTGCTGCCCTGGAAACTCGTCCATGGAACAATGGCTTCAAACTACAGGAAAGGAGATTCCACCTGAACATTAGGAAGAGCTTCCTGACTGTGAAAGCTGTTCAGAAGTTGAACTCTCTGCCCCGGAGTGTGGTGGAGGCTCCTTCTTTGGAGGCTTCTAAGCAGAGGCTGGATGGCTATCTGTCAGGGTGCTTTGAATGCGATTTTCCTGCTTCTTGGCAGGGGGTTGGACTGGATGGCCCACAAGGTCTCTTCCAACTCAATGATTCTATGTGCAATATATCATACAAGCTTGACATGATCTCTAATATTTGTATGCACAACCATCAATTCTGAATTAATTTTCTCCTGGTATATCGAATGCTATCTATTCTGAAAACCGAGAAACGTACATGTAATTAAGAAACAGAAGGCCATATTCACAACAGCTAAAGATCGAACACCAATGGAAGTCTAGTTCTCTCCATTAGGGGGCAGTAATGACTAGAAACAGAAACCAACATAGAAGTACATGACATTTATGCCATTCTTAGTCCCCACACCTGAAATAACATGTTTGTATGTACACATCAAATTAAAGCAGCAATATGGAGCTCTCATATTTTTCTACTTCTGATATGAGCAGCAGAGATGCATTAGCCTTTCCAGAAAGCATGACAAGGAAAGCAAAAGAAATGAGAGTTTGATCCAAATTCACATTACATTTTTCTAAATTGTGCTTCTCGGCCTCCTCTTTTCTTCCTGGGCCATCATTACTTGGATGATACATCTGCTGCTTTGTCCCACAAATGTTGATTTCTTTTTTCTTTCTCTCATATTCTAATGTAGCTATAGTACGTTTTTAACAATGATAGAAGATCACTTCTTTTTAAAAAGTAGAATGGAAAGAATATTTGTCAATATTCGTTTCCCAGCCAAATACTAGATTCCTTCACACTTGGGAAACCTGATTGGGGAGACTAACACAATGGTAAGAATTTGGCTAAGGTTTTCTTCATTGTTCACGCATTCCAAACACAGGTTCAAGATTGAGGCTCTCTAAGAATGGTGTACTCTTAATAAGATTACATCCCGACTAAAACCTGTTTATGTAGTGAATACAGGGACAGTTCTCACTAAGCTGTGAGACAGGCAATTGCTACCTTTAATCTTCCTTTATCCAGACTTTCTCAGTTGTTCCTTGTCAACACATTCTAATTAAGGAATTACTACCTACCTACCTACCTACCTATCGATCTATCTATATAATATTACAGAATTCTACAATTAGATGGGGCTAGAGAATCCAAAAGTATGGATATCTTGTCACCAACCTAACTCTTTGGTTGACTCAATATATACAACGTGGATCAATATGTAACAAAAGGAAATTGTTGTTATGCCACGGAGAAGACATATGTTTCATAAAAAGCCAAGAGATATCTAGTGCAGTGTTTCTCAACCTGGGGCCAGGTTCAGAATGCTCTTTGATTATAGGTGAGCTATAAATCCCAACTACAACTCCCAAATGTCAATGCCTATTTTCCCCAAACTCCACCAGTGTTCACATTTGGGCACGTTGAGTATTCATGCCAAGTTTGGTCCACATCCATCATTGTTTGAGTCCATAGTGGTTTTGGGATGTAGGTGAACTACAACCCCAAAACTCAAGGTCAACGCCCACCAAATCCTTCCAGTATTTTTTTTGTTGGTCATGGGAGTTCTTTGTGCCAAGTTTGGTTCAATTTCACTGTTGACGGAGTTTAGAATGCTCTTTGATTGTAGGTTAACTATAAATACCAGAAACTCCAACTCCCAAATCAGAAAATTAATCCCCCCGCCCCCCGACCAGTATTCAAATTTGTCCGTATTGGGTATTTGTACCAAATTTGGTCCAGTGAATGAAAATACATCCTGCATATCAGATATTTACATCAAAATTCCTAACTAGCAACATTACACTAACAAAATAGCAGCAAAAATAATGTTATGGTTGGGGGTCACCACAGCATGAGGAACTGTATTAATGGGTTGGGGCTTGAAGAGGTTGAGAACCACTGGCCTAATGGATGGCAAACCCAAAGAAGTCTAAATAACTTGCTATAAAATTCCTTCTTGGCTTTAAATATAAAAATTGGGTATAACATTAGCAAACTTCTCATCTCACAAATAAGGCCCATCCCTGGAGTCAGTTTTCTGGGTAAATTGATCCTCAGGCTTTTTCTTCTTTGTAGGTGTCCTGTTTTTTTACAATCAGATGTTTACATATGATGACATTCTGAAAGCTGTAATTATCATCATCCTGATTCAGCATGAGAAATGGGCATTTATATACATCTCTTAAGTATAAAGTGCAAAGTACTCAAGCCTATGCTTGTTGAGTGGACTTAAAACATCATCAGCAACAGACAGTTGAGAGTAAATTTCTAAGAGGACACGTCCCGCCCCAAGAACATTTATGAGATTTCCCTCTTTGGGGTTATTGTATGATGTGTTTCCCTTTCCCCTGACTGAAACACAGTGCTCTGAACAATGCAAGGTCTAGGGCAGTGGTTCTCAATCTTTGGTCCTACAGGCATTTGGACTTCGGCTCCCACAATTCCTAACAGCTGGTAAGCTGGCTGAGACTTCTGAGAGTTGAAGTTCAAAACAGCTGGAGAACCAAAGGTTGAGAACAACTGGAGGGCGTTGTTGAGAATGTCAGGTGGAGGCCAGATAACCCACAAAATACTTTTGGAAGCAAAAGCAAGGAGATGACTTGACCTTAGGATAAACAGGCAAAGTCAATGCTGGTAATGAACCCCATTCCCTGAGAAATTACAGAAGAACTCCTCCTCCCCAGAAAGAAGTAGCTTCAGTCCCCATTTTTAATATCCACATCAGTATAAGTCTCTCTGTCTATCTATATGTCTGTCTATTTATCTATCTTTTATTTTATTTTTCCAGGTTACATCAACTGCCTGTAGTCCAAATACAGTCCAAACATCCCAGTTGTTCTCCAGGTCATAGCTCACAAATATAATATTCAAAGTAACTTTTTGTAAGCTCTGCAAGGAGTCACAGATACACTTGTAACTAAAGTGAGGAGGAACTGAGGAACTTTGTAACCAAGGTGAAAGAAAGTGCAAAAGCAGGATTGCAGTTAAACATTAAAAAAAACAAACCAAGATTATGTCAACCAGGCTGATTGATAATTGGCAAACAGAGAAAGAAAACATGGAGGCAGTGACAGATTTTGTATTTCTAAGTGCAAAGATTACTGCAGACACAGATTGAAGCCAGGAAATCAGAAGACATTTACTTCTTGGGAGGAGAGCAATGACCAATCTCGATAAAATACTGAAGAGTAGGCAACATCACACTGGCAATGAAGGTCCACATAGTTAAATTTATTTATTTATTTTATTTATTTACTTACTATTTTTATATGCCGCCCTTCTCAACCCTGAAGGGGACTCAGAGCGGCTTACAGCAAACAACAAAACTGCCAGAATGGCTTATAATGTACATATAACAACATTGCTTGAGTGGCTTACAGCAAACTGAAAAAACAACAAATAACAATACTGTCATAGCACATCAGCACTACACATCATATTGCACTACAACATATCACAATATTGTTAGCAATATTGCATGTAATACAAATATACAAATTATAATATCACGATATAATTATTATATCACATTATCATTGGCAGTATTATACTGTGTTACATTACAACAACACCAATACCAAATGCATATACAACACACTATACCGTGAATCATACTATTATTATTATTAGTATTACATTACAATTATTATACTATAACATAATACGATATATTGACATTATAATATATTATATTAAATTATAATGTAATGTAACATTATATTATATCATATGATATTATTATCTTATATTATTTATAAAATAATAAATAACATTATTTATTTAAACAAAATAAAATTACTTATTTAAATAAATAATTTTTATAGAATTATTTTAAACACAGCAAGACTTAGACAAAAGAAGGGGGAGGGTGAAAATAATAATATAAAACACAAAATAAAGTAAAATAAATAAAATAAAAGCAAGGGTATTCCCCGTAGTAACCTATGGATGCAAGAGCTGGTCCATAAGGAAGGCTGAGTGAAAGAAGATAGACGCTTTTGAACTGTGGTGTTGGAGGAAAATTCTGAGAGTGACTTGGACCACAAGAAGATCAAATCAATCCATCCTCCAGGAAATAAAGTCCAACTGTTCACTGGAGGGAATGATATGAGTGGCAAAGATGAAGTACTTTCACCACATATTGAGAAGACAGGAAAGCTTAGAGAAGATAATAGGGGAAATGGAAGGAAAAAGGAAGAGGGGCCAACCAAGGGCAAGATGGATGGAATGTTATCCTTGAAGTGACTGGCTTGACCTTGAAGGAGCTGGGGGTTGCGACGGCTGACAGGGAGCTCTGGCATGGGTTAGTTCGTGAGGTCACAAAGAGTCACAAGCAACTGAACGAATAAACAACAAAAATATTTTCATGAGAATAAGATCAACCGAGCCATATAATCACATTCTGCTCTAATATGAAAAAATGCTTCAATGTCTATTTGTAAACTAATTGCATCCCAATATAGCTTGGCGTAGGGCGACCCTGAATTGCCTTTCTTTATCTTTTGTGAACATAATAGACATCTTTCCAGCCAGAATGAGAAAGAAACAAAACACCTAGCGACCCAGAAGTATCACTTCCAACCTAATGCATTATGTATTGGCTTGTTTTGTTTTTGTTTTATTGGGCAAGATAACTGGTATGGCAAATTTACAAAGAAAACTTAGACACATTTCCTTAGAAGTCAAAACTGGTTCAATGGATCTTACTCTTACATAAGTGCATAACCTTCCCAATTTAAACCCATATTGTGTTTGTGACATTATTGGTTTAGGTAAGAGGGGAAGGTGGAAGTTGTTGTATTTCTGATTTTGAAATATACTGTGATCCACCCTGTACTTTCAGGTCATAAACTTAAGTAACTATGTAAGAAATAAACAAAAATAGTACATATTTTAGTCAAGGAGAGGCTTAAGAAGATGTGGGAGTACGAAAAGAATGCAAAACACACCCATTCCTAATTAACCATCTTTAAAATAAGCAACATAGACTAACAGCATGCCAGAGGAGTGAACACTTCAGTCATGGAAACAAGTTGCTCAAAAGATGTGCTAACTCAGAAGATGTTTTTGTATGTTCTCTAAACTAAAATAATCCATACATTGTGTCAGTGGGATGGAAGATTGGGTGACCAACTGGAGAACATGCACTGGCTGAATGCTCAGGTTTGCAGAGAAAATCCAAATCCCATTTTGGGGGTAACAGCTTTATTACACCATCCAAAAATCCTGGTGGTGGATGCTGACTTTAATGGCATTGATGGTTTCTATGACACCTTCCTGGGTTTTAATCTGAGTTTTAAAGGAGCTATCCAACATGCTGAAGTCTATTTAGTTTTTTAAGGAATGGGGTTCATAACCTTAGACAAGCCTTTTCAAGGACTATGAAGGAAAATTTGAATCAGATTCACTGTCCCACTGATATTGAGGCTACCACTGGCATTGACAATCGCACAAAAATGTGTGCAAGCTTTCCAAGATTTTCAGATCATCTCAACACATTACAAAGTGAGGTGGGGTTACTTGGTGTCAAAAGGTGAAGTGACATGCGAAAAACCTGCAGGATGATGAGTCTGCAGTTTTAACCAGTGAGCTTTCATATAGAGTAATCCTTGAGCATTCCGGACAGAAGAAAGCAAAAAAGGATTCTGTAGCTTTTGTATTGGCGCAGTATATATGGCTCTGATCCAGGCATCCATTCTTCTAGTACATTTTTGGAACACTTAAAGCCTGGAAATTTACTTCTTGGAACAATTACTCAAAAAACCTGCCATAGTCATCCATAAGTAAGCAAATCCTTCTTTGGGATGATTTCACCATATCGTTACAGGCAATCTGTGAATTACAAACACCAAACTTTCTCTTCCTGTTGTCTCCCCCCCCCATTCTTAACTATGACTCATAGCTAAGAACAGGGTTAGACAACAAGAAATGAGAGGAATCTACCCCTCAGAAGGGAAATTCGCAACTGCTTTGTCACACTAGAGCAGCGTTTCTCAACCTGAGGGTCGGGACCCCTGGGGGGTCATGTGTGTGTTTCAGACCATCAGAAAACATATATATCTGATGGTCTTAACAACCCCTTTGGCAGAGAAGGCTGAAGATCTCTCCACCTGCCCTTCTCTTCCTTTTCGGAAACAGAGGGCAAATCCTCTCACCAAAAGTCCTCCTCCATTGTGATTGGCTGGCCTCTCAACCAAGGGGAGGGCTCTTTCTGAAACTCCAAGCAGGGAGGGGAGAGCAGGCGTGCTCGGCACAGGGCAGTGTGGTGCACATGTGAGGCTGGAGGGAGGCTCATGCCAGCGAGTCCCTTCAAGACATGGGAGTTCTGTATGGGAAGTTTGGCCCAATTCTATTGTTGGTGGGGTTCAGAATGCTCTTTGTTTGTAGATGAACAATAAATCCCAGCAACTACAACTCCCAAATGTCAAGGTCTATTTTCTCCAAACTCCACATTTGATCATATTGAGTATTTGTGCCAAGTTTGGTCCAGATCTATCATTGCTTGAATCCACAGTACTCTCTGGATGTAGGTGAACTACAACTCCAAAACTCAAGGTCAGTCCCCACCAAACTCTTCCAGTATTTTCTTTTGGTCATGGGAGTTCTGTGTGCCAAGTTTGGTTCAATTCCATCATTGGTGGAGTTCAGAATGCTCTTTGATTTTAGGTTAGCTATAAATCCCTTCAACTCCACCTCCCAAATGACAAAATCAATCCTCCCCACCCCCACCAAATTGGCTATCTATGACAGAACTCTATTGCATCCATAAATTAAATCTCTCCAATATAGATAATGGAATGACCATGACATTTTAAAGTTATGTTTCCTTCTTTGCACAGAAATTTAGTCATGATGAAGTATGAACAAAGTAGACAAATTTTGGTATAGAAATTTATAGGTCATTCCTTGGCTGCTCTGGGCACCGGACTGATTCACCAGCTGAACCCCACACTTATACACTCTGGGGTTGGCACTGATCCTGACTATGCCACAGTTTTGTTGTGGAATCTATTTGGGTTTACCATGATTCACCAAGGGAATCAGTAGCTACTGAAATGGACATCCAAGTGCCACCTCTGTGTTGATGGAGGCAGGCAGGATTTTCCCCGGGTACTGGTTGTGGGGGGTCGGGAGCAGGTGAGGGTTTTGCCCTCCTTTCTGCTAGAGATCCCTGTGTACAACTGGTGGGCCACTGTGTGACACAGAATGCTGGACTAGATGGGCTGAGGCCCGATTCAGCATGGCTCTTCTTATGTTCTTATGTTTCTATGAGATTCATCTAAGGAACTTCAGATGATTGTTTTATTCTGACAAATGCTAACACTGAAAGTCGTGGCATTAGGAAGGTGGAAAAAACTGCCCTAGAGAATGAATCCACTTTAAATCTGGTTTCTGCCGCCTGCAGAATTCTGAGGTTTGTCGTTTAGTGAGACTATTAAAGGCTCATCCCTAAACTACAAATCCCAGACTTCTGCAGGAGGCAGCAATCAGGTTTAAAGTGGATTCATTCTCTAGTGTGATGAGGTGAAGAGCTACCATGGGAAAAGGTGTCTCGACTGAAGCTTTATCACCAATCCTTGTTTCAACAACTAGCCAATACTGTATTGTCAAAGGCTTTCATGGCCGGAATTACTGGGTTGTTGTAGGTTTTCCGGGTTGTATGGCCATGTTCTAGAAGCATTCTCTCCTGACATTTCACCTGCATCTGTGGCAAGCATCCTCAGAGGTTGTGAGGTCTGTTGGAAGCTAGGAAATTGGGTTTTTATACCTGTGGAAGGTCCAGGGTGGGAGAAAGAACGTGTGTCTGTTGGAGCTAGGTGTGAATGTTTCAATTGGGCACCTTAATTACCATTTGATGGCCTGACAGTTTTTAGGTGTGGCTTGTTACTGCCTGAGAAAAGTGACCAGGTGATCCTGATTGTTTCCTGCTTGGAGTTCCCCTGTGTCTGAGTTTTGTTTTTTATATACTGTTTTTTAGTACCGGTAGCCACATTTTGTTCATTTTCATGGTTTCCTCCTTTCTGTTGAAATTGTCCACATGCTTGTGGATTTCAATGGCTTTTTCTGTGTAGCCTGACATGGTAGTTGTTAGAGTGGTCCAGCATTTCTGTGTTCGTGAATAATATGCTGTGTCCAGGTTGGTTCATCAGGTGCTCTGCTATGGCTGACTTCTCTGGTTGAAGTAGTCTGCAGTGGGAGACTATTACTTAAAACCAAGTGCTCAGGCATGTAGCCAAGGGGGGGGGGGGGGGTTAGGAGGCTTCAGCCCCCCTCCCCCCGAAATTCTCAGGGTGGTCCGCGAGAAGGCCCTACTGGTACATTATTTAAACTGTTATGTTTATTCATATCATGATCTGATCACCAAGCTCACTATACCCCACATTCATGGGGTTATTGGGATAACAATACAAAAGGTTTGCTAGGGTAGACCCTCTCTCAGTCAGTCTCAGCCCCCACCCCCACCCCACCCCCGAATCAAACTCAGCCCCTCCCGAATCAAAATCCTGGCTACGGCCCTGCAAGTGCTGTAGTCTAAATTTCAAAGGAAGAAACTGGCAAAAACAGCTTCGAAACTATGAAATTATGAAGTCATCATAAGTCACAGGTGACTTCAAGGTACACATTTGCACTGATTTTTTTTTAAAAAACACCACATATTTGTGTCATGACTGGTTGAGAATCTATTGTAAATTATTCAGTAGATCTCAATGAATATTCTGTCTCACAATCAACTTCCCAATCTACCTCATAATTATTTGCTAAGTGGTGTAATTTATGACATTAAACTTGTGTGTAATTGGTGAACGTTGGGAAAAAGTAGACTTTTTAAAAGTTGCCTTTGCTTGTATAAAAGGAGTGTGCTGTTTGTAGTCTGTCATGTTACCATCTGGCTCCATTTACAGCCTCCTCTTGAGTGCACTGAATTAATAATTGTTAGAAACTATTGTGAATCTATTGCAAATTATCAATCAGTAGCGCCCAATCTACCATCTACCTCCCTTCTTTCCCAATCAACCACATAATCTTCAAAATCTCTTCTGTTTTATTTGTAAACAGGGCATGTATGGGACTGCATTCATGACTGCACTATCCAAGTTTCATGAGTTTCAATAGTACCAGGATTTATTTTTATTTATTTCCAGTGTTTATACCCCGCTACTTCTCAACCCCCGAGGGGGGACTCAGTCTTGACCTAACAGACGGCAACAATTCGATGCCACACAATACATAGTAAACAACAGTTAAAAATAAAATACATTAAAATACACCTAGAATTCAATACATTAAAATACAGTTAATATTAAAACATCATGTACATTCATCACCATTAAAACAATGTTCCATCCAATGTCTTAAATCTTAACCACCAATTTCCCAACTGACCAGTCTAAAGTGCCGTGTCATGCTAGGGTGCAAACGCTTGGTCCCAAAGCCAGGATTTCACTCTTTTTCTGAATGTTAGGAGGGATGAAGCTGATCGAATATCAATAGGGAGTGCGTTTCACAGACCGGGGGCCACCACCGAGAAGGCCCTCCCTCTCGTCCCCGCCAACCGCATTTGAGAGGTTGGCGGGAGCGAGAGCAGGCCCCCCCCCCCAGATGATCTTAAATTACGAGGTGGGACATAGAGGCCGATGCATTCGAACAAGTAAGCTGGGCCAGAAACGTATAGAGCTTTAAAGGTCAAAACCAGCACTTTGAATTGAGCTCAGAATTGGACAGGCAGCCAATGGAGCTGACACAACAGGGGGTGGTATGCTCCCTGTATGTAGCTCCAGTTCGTAATCTGGCTGCCGCCCGTTGGACTAGTTGTAGCTTCCGAACTGTCTTCAAAGGCAGCCCCACGTAGAGTGCGTTGCAGTAATCTATTCGGGATGTGACCAGAGCGTGGACGACCGTAGCCAGATCAGACTTCCCAAGGATCGGGCGAAGCTGGCGCACGAGTCTTAACTGTGCAAAAGCTCTCCCGGCCACCGCCGAGACCTGGGGCTCCAGGCTCAGCGATGAGTCCAGGATCACTCCCAAGCTGCGAACCTACGTCTTCAGAGGGAGTGTAACCCCATCCAACACAGGCTGTAACCCTATGCCCTGTTCGGCCTTATGACTGACCAGGAGGACCTCTGTCTTGTCTGGATTAAGTTTCAATTTGCTAGCCCTCATCCAGTCCGACACAGCAGCCAAGCACCGGTTCAAAGTCTGGACAGCCTCCTTGGTGACAGGTGGGAAGGAGTGACAGATCTGGACGTCATCTGCGTACAGATAACACCTTACTCCGAAACTCCGAATGATCTCTCCCAGCAGTTTCATGTAGATGTTGAATAACATCGGGGACAGTACTGAACCCTGAGGGACTCCACACGACAACGGTTGTGGAGCCGAACAGGTGTTACCCAATGACACCTTCTGGATACGACCTTCCAGGAAGGATTGGAGCCACTGCAAGGCAGTACCCCCAAGCCCCATATCTGCAAGGCGACCCAGAAGGATACCGTGGTCAACGGTATCGAAAGCCACTAAGAGGTCCAGCAGAACCAACAGGGACACACTCCCCCTGTCGAGTTCCCGGCGTAGATCATCCTCCAAGGCGACCAAGGCTGTTTCAGTACCCGGCCTAAAGCCAGACTGTGCCGGATCAAGATAATCAGTGTCTACCAAGAACCCCTTGAGTTGCGAAGCCACCACACGTTCCATGACTTTGCCCAAAAAGGGGAGATTGGAAACTGGCCGATAGTTCACTAATTGAGTGGGGTCCAGTGATGGTTTTTTCAACAGCGGTTTTATCACAGCTTGCTTTAAGCTGGCTGGAATTTTGCCCTCCTGTAAGGAGGCATTAACCACCACCTTCACCCACTCTGCCAAACCCCCTCTGGCTTCCTTTATCAGCCAGGATGGGCAGGGGTCTAGGATGCATGTGGTGGGCCTCGCCTCTCCAAGGATCTTGTCTACATCCTCGAGCTGAACCAATTGAAACGAATCCATTAAAACCGGAGAAGCAGATGTTCGTGTCACATCCTCAGAGACTGCCGTTAAAGTGGTATCAAAATCGGAACGGATCAGCGCCACTTTTTCTGCGAAGGCCTTAGCAAATTCTTCACAGCGTACCACCAAGCCATCAGGGATCTCGCACTGTGGCAGGTTTAAAAGACCCCTAACGACTCGGAACAGTTCCGCTGGACGGTTCTTCGCGGCGGCCACCTTGGCCGCGATAGATGTTTTTTGTGCGGCTTTTGTTGCTGCGTCACAGGTCCTCAGGTAGGAGACCAGACACGCATGAGCTGATCTGCTCCACTTCTGACACCACACGCACTCTAGCCTCCTCTTTTTTCGCTTCATTGCTGCCAGCTCCTCAGTAAACCAAGGAGCTGGTTTAGCTCGGTTACTCGAGAGGGGGCGTTCTGGAGCGATCGTGTCAATAGCCCTTGTCATCTCCCTGTCCCAGAGTGAGACAAGAGCCTCAACAGGGTCACCTACCGAGGAGGCGGGAAAGTCCCCAAGAGCCGTCAGGAATCCATTTGGATCCATAAGTCTCCTGGGGCGGACCATTCTAATAGGTCCACCACCCCTGCGGAGGTGGAAAGGCACAGTGACTCTAAACCTGATCAGGTGGTGGTCGGTCCATGGCAAAGGAATGATGGTCATTTCCTCCACTCTGCCACCGTCTTCCCATCCCTGGCAGAAAACCAGATCTAGCGTGTGTCCTGCACTATGGGTGGGACCAGATATTAGCTGGGACAGGCCCATGGTTGCCATGGCGGCCATGAGCCGCTCCTGATAGAGTGGCCTCAACATGGACGTTGAAGTCTCCCAGCACGATGAGCCGCTGAGACTCCACGGCCAGGCCAGAGACCACTCCGGTCGGTACACTAGCAGAATCCCTATCCTGTCCCGGTCACCAACCCTTAGGCCGACACATTCGCACGTGGTTGACTGTGGGATGGGGCACCTGGTCAAGGGGATGGAATCCTTATAGACCACTGCGACTCCCCCTCCCCGCCCTCCCGGTCTTGCTTGGTGCTGTACGGAATAACCTGGTGGGCAGAGCCGAGAGAGATTAACCCCCCCAGCCTCGTCCAACCAGGTCTCCGTTATACAAGCCAGGTCAGCTTGTTCCTCCAGAATTAGATCTTGTATTGTTGATGTTTTACCATTGACTGACCTGGCATTAAACAGCACCACTTTCAACCGGGAGGGACCGCCTTCCTGGGTACTCAGCTTAACTTTGTCAGGAGCCCGGTTTAAATTTATTAAGGTTCTTGCATAAATTTTTGGCCGGATTGAAAATTTAGAGCATTCTCTTCTGGGTCGAATCAGTAATTTAGATCCATCACAAATTCTAGGCCGAATCCACACTTTGGGTCTCCCTTTCCCGCATCTTCCCCTCCCCGTCACCACCCCGATAGGAGCCCCCCGCCCGGGAACCATCCCTCCCGCATATTCCCTCTCCATGTCACTCAGTTGAACACCGTACAGCGGATCCTGGTTTAGTGCACCCATATAGAATGTCGATCTCTCTTCCGTAACCCCTCCCACCCTGCGGCTTCCGCCTCCCTCCGAGTTGTTGTAAGCTATTAGCAATGCACAAAGTGCAAGTGCAGATATAAAGTGCATAGGTAGCATGGAGGCAATGATAGCTATAAAGTGCAAAGTGGGCCTCTAGCATATAAAGTGCGAGTAGATGAATAGACAGTCACAATAAGCACTACAGTTCAGGACCAGGTCTTTAAAAAGCAGCACAGCGTCCAGAGCCACAGGTGGGATAGGCAGCTTCCTTTCCCTCACGGAGCTGGTCTTCTGGGATTGAGTGAGTATGGATTTATTTGCAGGCGTGGATCGAGCCTTGCATGCAAAATCTGCAAAATCTTATAGGCAATAGACATGACACACATCTTGCATAGTTCTGTACAAGTATTTTCCTGAAACAAAAATAGATATGGCCAGTGAATATTTAGACAAAGTATAAACACAGGGAGGAACACATCAGTGACAGACCTAATGGAAAGGAAGATAGCATGACTAAAACAACACTGCAGCTAATAATAGAGAAGGATGTGTCTCATTTTCCTGCACAAATGCAGGTCAGCTTAATTGCATTTCATTTCCAGTTGTAATTATCATGTTGATTTTATCTTAATGTTTCCATTGCATTTCTAATTGCTCAGCAAATATAGCTGTACAACTAATTTCATCACAATGCATGCAGTAATGTGTGTCCCTCATTTTCTGGAAAACCTCTTTGTGATTGAACTGAATAATCTCACATTTTAAGTGATCTCTGTCTGGAAAAAAGGTTTCGGTGGGGCTTTTAATATGCCCTTTTTGCACTCTGTATGTGTTGGAGCTGCCAGCAATTTTGAAGCCATTTCAGTAGGTTGAATGTTTGGCTTGGCTCCCTGACACAGTGACTTTTCAGTGTGCAGACAGAAATTGTTTTTTTTTCCTTTTTGGCCCAACTGTAAGTCATAGAAGTTGCCAAGATTTTCAGAGTAGATCTATCATAACTCCACACAGCAAGGAGGAATTATTAGTGCCTGGATATTGCAAATATCAAAATCAGGACATGGAGCAAGCAATGTCCTAGAATGGCCAAATTATAATAACAGCAGCAGCAACAACAATAGACAGCATAATTGTCAAGAAGCAACTAGAAATGCTTACACAATTTGAGGATTTAAAGATCGAACTGCAAAGACTCTGGCACAATCCAGTCAAGGTGGTCCCAGTGGTGATCAACACACTGGGTGCAGTGCCTAAAGACTTTGGCCTGCACTTAAACACAAAATTACCATCTGTCAGCTGCATAGACCCTACTCGGGTCTGTGGGCATTATTTGCAAATATATCACAGAGTCCTAGACACTTGTGAAGTGTTTGACGTTTGATCAAATATAAAAGCCAGCATAGTGGTTTTGTTCACTCTGTACGAATCTTTTTGTGCATCAAATAATTATTTAAAAGGTAAAGGTTTTTCCCTGACATTAAATCCAGTCATGTCCAACTCTGGGGGTTGATGGTCATCTCCATTTCTAAGCTGAAGAGCCAGTGTTGTCCATAGACATCTCCAAGATCATGTGGCTGGCATGACTGCATGGATCACCATTACCTTCCCACCAGAGCAGTACCAATTAAACTGCTCACATTTCATGTTTTCGAACTGCTAGGTTGGCAGAAGCTGGAGCAAACAGCGGGAGCTCATGCTGCTCCCTAGAATTGAACTGGCAACCTTTTGGTCAGCAAGTTCAGCAGCTTGGCAGTTTAACCCACTGTGCCACTGGGGGCTCCTCCTCCTCCTCCTATTAATATTATTATTATTATTATTATTATTATTATTATATGCCTCTCCTGGTGGCTGGAAGTAAAATTAAAAAATATATGAACAAAATATATACAATAAATTACATAGATAAAAACACAAAAATGTAAAATTAACATGCACCAAACACAGAAACAAAATTGGCATATAGTAGCAATAGAATGTAAATCAATACTCATGAATTTTCAATTGTGTTGTAAATTCTGCAATTTTATCCCTCTCACTTATGATTCACAAATATACCTGGATATCATTTCTTTAGTAACTGTATTGAAGCTAACTTGAGAAGCTATGCCATCTAATGTATCTAATTATATCCATAGCTTTGATCCATCTCCTCAAAGGACAATTGTGAAAGCACGATTCATAAAAGAACTCAGCGACATGACCAAGTATTTTCCAGCTATTCCCTTTCAAAAGTTATACAATACTAGAATAGTGCTTATTATCTATACAGTTAGTTACAAGGGAGCATGGGACAATGGACAGCATTTTGTCTTTTGGCACAGCAGCTTCTTTTATGATATACGTAAAATGGTACCATTTCCACTGTTATGTAAAGTACACTTGTTTGACTGTTACATAATATATAGCATGAAAAACTTGCATTAAACAGAGAAAAGGGGGTTGGAGCAATACAAATAATGGAATACACTAGTTGTTGGCTGAGAATATTCAACCTGTATTCAGTCTTTTGGCTGGAGCATGAATGGCATGATTCAACCAGAATGAAAGACGTTTCAAGCTCTGTTGATCTCAGGGGGTGAATTAATCAATATAACTAAAATGCTTACATTTGGTTAGTTTGTGGCCCAGGTTACTGCTCTTCTGCCATGAGTTGACGGGAAAGATACAAGGGATGCTTCAAAGGAAAGAGGATTTGGCACACACTTCAGAGTGAAAACTGCAGTTTTCTTTGGCTCAGCCTTACTTCATACAATGGCTAGTCTATGCTTGGAAGTTAACAGAGATTGAACTTAGGGCCTAATGCATTTCATGAATTTGCCCTTTCTTTCTTTCTTTCTTTCCTTTCTTTCCTCAGCAGTAAAAGTTCCCATTCAAAAAAAGGAGTGGGATTTCAAGGTGAAATCTCCCTCAAACCATGAGGCCAATTTGGTTTCCATGTAATAAGATGCACAAGACAAACTGTGGGTATTTATTTATTGTATCAGAAGCAAACCAAGGTTACAGTTGTAATATATTCAAAAACATAAAGTTTAAAAACTTGGCTTTATATTAAATGATCTTTGACCAGTAGCTGGCCACTTGGAATGGTCCTCCATTGTGCATGTGGCAGGGTTCAGGCTGCATTGTAATAAGTGGTCTATGATTTGCTCTTCTCCACACTCACATGTCGAGGACACCACTTTGAAGCCCCATTTCATAAAGTTGGCTCTGCGTCTCGTGGTGCCAGAACATAGTCTGTTCAGCACCTTCCAAGTTGCCCAGTCTTCTGTGTCCCCAGGGGGAGTCTCTCATTTGGTATCAGCCATGGATTGAGGTTCCAGGTTTTAGCCTGCCACTTTTGGACTCTCGCTTGCTGAAGTGTTCCTGCAAGTATCTCTGTAGATCTTAGAAAACTATTTCTTGATTTAAGGCATTGGCGTGCTGGCTGATATCCGAACAGGGGATGAGCCAGAGATGTCACTGCCTTGGTCCTTTCATTATTGGTTGCTACTTCCCAGTGAATGTCAAGTGGTGCGATACTGGCTAAACAGTGTAATTTCTCCAGTATTGTAGGGTACAAATATCCTCTCACTTTGGATAATATCTGCATATACTGCAAGTCGCTTGTCATATGAGAGAATTGGCCGTCTGCAAGAACATTGCCCAGGGGATGCCTAAATATATTTTTTAATGTTTTACCAACCTTATGGGAGTCATCTCTCATCTCCCCACATGGGGAGCTGGAGCTGACAGAGGGAGATCATCCATGCTCTCCCTAGATTCGAACCTCAGATCTGTCGGTCTTCAGTCCTGCCGGCACAAGTTTCTCAAGCCGTTCCTGACACAGGAAAAAAAACCTGCAAATAGCAATTGAAGAGAATTTGGAAGCTGAAATATATTGTCAATAAATATGTTTATGACCTCTGCTCCTCTTAGACTCTTAAAGAATCTTTTTGTACTTTTATGTTTCATTTCCCCCAATGCCTGGAGCGCACATATATTGTACCAACTAGAATGGAAACAATAAATGCCTTCTCTTTTTAGAATAGCCACATGGTTGTTTGGTGGTTTTTGGTTTTCTTTTAGAGTGACATGTTCATTAATCATCCAGGTCTCCTTATCCTTTTCCCTAGTGAATAATTCACTTTATGCAACCCTTTCCAAGTGGGAAAACATTTTCAAGAAAACAAGCACAATGGCTAGTTCATAAAAGGGAGCATTAAAAGAATAGAAACGAAGTAAGTGGGTCAGATTAGGAAGCCACAGGATGTCCACATGCTCATACTGGATTGTAATGGTATGAGGAAAAGTAACAAGGAAATTGTATTCATTTAAAACTTATTTCCTATTGGACATGTGAACAATTCCTTTTTTTGCTGGCCTAAGTAATTACTCCATGGTTAAAGAAAGCAGAAGGCTCACCACAGCTCTAGGTGCTCTTACTGCCTATTAACAGGAAAAAACCAGCTGATTTGAATATATCAGCCAGCACGCCAATGCCCTAAATCAAGAAATCGTTTTCCAAGATCTACAGAGATACTCGCAGGAACACCTCAGCAAGCAAGAGTCCAAAAGTGCCAGGCTAAAACTCGAAACCACAATCCATGGCTGATAACAAATGCAAGACTCCTTCCTGGGCACACAGAAGACTGGGCGACTTGGAAGGCACTGAACAGACTGCGTTCTGGCACCATGAGATGCAGAACCAACCTTAAGAAATGGGGCCACAAAGTGGAGTCCACAACATATGAGTGTGGAGAAGATATGAGTCTGAGTCCTGCCACATGCACAATGGAGGACCTTCTTATAGCGACACCAGAGGCACCCCTAGTGGCCAGTTACTGGCCAAAGGACATTTAATAGAATGCCAAGTTCTTAAACTTTGTATTTTTAAATACATTGCAACTGTACCCTTGGTTATCTGCTGATACGATAAATAAATAAGCTGGAGAAGCCAGTCCTCCTAAATTTATTCATCTGTGAAGTTATTCCTTGGGCCTATTGTGACTAACATCCTTATTAATGTAGAGGGAGTGGTTATTAGATTGGACTATTTAATCAAATTAGGTGTGGACTAATACTTTAGAAAGAAGAATTGTCATATACCCTCCAACCCCCCTCCCCCACCCCCAATGTGATAGGGACAGTCCCAAATTAATCTTCTTGCTCTCCACATTTTCAGCTGTTGGAAATTTTCCCAATATCTCTTTCCTCTCCCTTTTCTTCCTTTGTCTTCTGCTTGCCTCTTAAATGTCTAAAAGTCTTAAATAATTGTATGTGTATCTAGAAAATGTTACTAGTTACACAATAGAGTTGCGTTGTTTGCATTCATACCATTAGTTTTGAAGCGTGAGTTTGCAGAGTGGGAAATGATTTAAACCGGAACACAAAGGAAATGTAAGCTGCAAAAGACCTGACGCAGCACTGAAAAGAAAGCAAGTTAAAGCAAACAAATGACATCTTGGAACCTGTTTAAAAGCAGATAAGGAAACTTGTGGGACCTTTGCTTACGGCTAACTCCCATAGTGCACTTGCTAATATACACATGTGCATATGTATATTCTTGCCCGAATAGCAACATATGGTACATCAGTGATTGGCGCAGTCTTGTCTAAGCTAATACCTTCAGAAAAGTTGGACTACAACTGTTGGATGATAATTGAATTGGTGGGCGGTGGGGGGCAGAAAATATATGGCACATAATGACAGCTTATTAGGAAATAGCTGAGTAAGGATGAGAAGTAGAGCAATATGTGGTGGAAATACTGATTAGCATCCAAAACTTATGTGAATCCAATCTCTCCCACTGGAAAATTATATCCTGGCACTCATGCCAGGATGTGGTGTTTCAGTGGAAAGGGCCAGAGCTTATTTAAGGCGGCATCACTTCTGCTTCTCTTATTTACTTTTGGTTTTTCAACCCACCCTCTTGCATCTGAACAGTGTAAGCTTGCCTCTGGACTGGATAAGATTTTTTGTGTGTGCTTTTCCATGCATTTTGTCTATCCTATACTGCTGATATGGAAAGTGTTAATTTAACTAGGGTAGAGTCTTAAAGAGTCACTTGGCAAGTTGTGGGGGTAGAAAGGAGAAATCTGGTGAGGACACATTTGGTGATGGCTAGGGCCTTATGCATCATGACACAAGAGATGTGAGAAAATAAATGTCCTTTGGGGTTGGCCTGGGGGTTTTAACCTCATGAAAGAAGGAACACATTTTCACTGCAAGACAACATAGGTTCATTAGCTTGGGGCATCCAAACAATGCACCAGGCTAATCCAATGCAACCCAGGACAAACCTGTTAATCTAGGTTTATTCCGGATTTTAAAAGTGGAACTCTCTGTCCCGGAGTGTGGTGGAGGCTCTTTCTTTGGAGGCTTTTAAACAGAGGCTGAATGGCCATCTGTTGGGGGTGTTTGGGTGTGATTTTTCAGTTTCTTGGTAGGGGGTTGGATGACCCACGAGGTCTCTTCCAACTATGATTCTATGATTCTAGGATCTTCCAGGGAGGTGGGATAGCAGTGCCATGTTCCCCTTCCTTTGCCCTGTGTTGCCCCCAAAAGAAGAAACAGTGTGCTTGCTGATGCAGGAGGCTTCCCTGTAGCTCCATCATGCTTAGAAATGATGTGGCGGAGTCTTGGAGATAGAACCCCCCTTCTTTCTCCAAAGCTCTATTGCATCATTTCTGAGCAAAGTATAAAAAGCAGCACTACAATGCCAAAAGCAATTCAATGGCATAAATCTCACACTAGTAAAAGAAGGGGCTACTATGGAAAGAGCCTGGATGGATGTTTTTAAAAGAAACACCAAATAGTGGTGGGGCTTGTAAAGATATGGATGTTTTGGGGTAGGGTCAATACTTATCCCGTGACACATATACCCACACCCAATTTACCACCCACACAGAAACATTTTTCACCTCTGTGAAGTTTGACTAGTAAGAATTACGAAATGGACATTGAACAAAGCATCCAGTGATACCTTAAGGCTAATAATTTTATCACAGGATAATCTATGGTACAATGCAGCTGACTTCATCAGGTTCATAGAGAATTATATAGGAGAGAATGTGTGTGATATAAAATAGATGTGGCTGAGTAGGAAGGTTGTGGAAACACACATGAGGGAGATAAATTAATAACAAGTAATTGAGCAAAGTACTTCATTTATTTTCTGTTTGCACCCCCCTCTTCCCGCCCCTGAATGTACATAGTATATTTGGAATCATATACAACATCCCATGATCAATAATTTTTGAAAGGGTAGTAATTATAATATATTTAAGTAAATTAAAAATAGAAAGGAAAAATAAATCTTTAGGATTAACCAATTTATTTTAGCACAAGCTTTATTTTACTTTCTTGCTCAAAAGATTGTTGTTGTTATTTCCTGCCTGGCTTTCCTCATGGCTTGAGGCGGGTTACAGAATAATTAAAACACATAAACATTGTAAAAACACACATCTTAAAATGTATTTCTATAAAAGCTACCAATTAAAACATATTTCTATAAAATACATCTTAAAATACACAAAACAGTGATTAATCAAAGGAGATGCATTCATGCTTAAAGACTGGCTGGGTAGGCCTGCTGGAAGAGATAGGTCAGGTTGTTCCACAGCCTTGAGGTGGCCAATGAAAAGGTCCTCTGGGTGGTGGTTGCCAGTCGGGTTCTGACTAGTTGGAGCAGATGCCTCACAGAAGATCTCAGTGTTCAGGCCCAATTGTACAGGAGAATGTGATTCTTTAGGTAACCTGGACCCAAACCATGTAGGGAAACCAACACTTTGTACTTTGCCTGGAAACTAATTAGCAGCCAGTGGAGTGACTTTAAGATATGTGTAATATGCTCACTCCTAAATGTTCCTGCTGTTATTTTGAACCCATTAGAGTTTCCAAACTTGGTACAAGGCTAGCCTAATGTAAAGCGCATTGCAAAAGTCCAATCTTGAGGTTATCAGCACATGTACTACCATCTTCAGATGTCAACTGTAGCTCATGAAATCTTATGCTAAAACTAAATTGGTTAGACTAATTTTTCCTCTCCTTTTCATATTAGAATAAGCTTTTTTAATTTTTTTAAATGCCTCCTTTGTTTTGGGGGCAACAAATGACACAGTTACCACTTTGGAAATTGATACAATATGGTAAAGGTAAAGATTTCCCCTGACATTAAGTCTAGTCGTGTCTGACTCTCAGGGATGGTGCTCATCTCCATTTCTAAGCTGAAGAGTCAGTGTTGTCCACAGACACCTTCAAAGTTATGTGGCCAGCATGACTGCATGGAGCACCATTACCTTCCCGCAGAAGCGTTACCTATAGTTGTGCCTTTGTATGTTTCCTAACTGTGAGGTTGGCAGAAGCTGGGGCTAACAATGGAAGCTGACCCCGCTCCCCGGATTCGAACCACCAACCTTTCGGTCAGCAAGTTCAGCAGTTCAGCTGTTTAACCCGCTGTGCCACCAGGGGCCCCCATTTCAATATACTAGTCAGTAATGTTTAGCAATCTTGTTAGTAAGAGAGTAAATTAAATAACCAAAGAAATAAACACCTTGCATAAATTTAGTTTCTTTCTATCCTAATGAATTTAGATGCATTCTTCACATATCTGATCCATTCCATTTTCTTCTAAACAAGGACCAGAAAACAATGCAAGTTGATTGTGCTTTTCATAGCACACTCCACACACATTCTCTTCTTGTGATCTTTTACCTCCACTGCAATTCAGGATAGAATTTGTACAAACCGCCCTTGCCAAGCTGAGCTGTTTGGCTGTTCTCGCTCAAGAGAAGCATGGAGACTTGGCAGAACATGTTGAATCTGAGAAAATTTACTTTGAACTAACACTTCCCTTGGGAAATGAGGGAACGGAAAAACTAACATGAAACGGAAGCCTTTTTTTAAAAAATGCTGTAGAAGATTAAATGTCAAAAGCTTGTGTATATTAAACAGGTATTTGACTCTTTCTGAGCTATCTTATTTTGTGTTCACTGGGGACAGGGAAGGAAATTCACAGTGAAAATATGAAATCAAGCAGATCTGTTTCAAAGCATAAGATCTGATCAGGGCCTCCTAGTAGCAAACAACGGTTCCTGCATATGGAAGGGCAAGGTTCCCAGTTTCAGTGATCCTCATTATTTACAGCAGGTTTTAATATTAATTTATTTACACAATTAAAAGGGCACAACTACATTACATTATGATGTTGCAGTAACTCAGAAAAAAGTTTTGCATTATTTATGTTTTCCTTCTGTGTTGTTATGTTTTCCTTATGTGTTACGGACCCCCTGCTGGCACAGAAATTATTTGAAAGGTCAGATATTATTTGAAAGCACACAACTAAAACAGCAAACATTAAATCTGTGGAAAGTATCCTATTGCAAAATAAGACAAAACATTGCCCTGATTGCAGTAATCATACTGCAAACAAAGGTGTGGTAACAAATTACCTGAAGGTTTTAAAAAAGTAATGTTCATTGCTCACATGGATGTAGATCAGTGGTTCTCAACCTGTGAGTCCCCAGGTATTTTGGCCTACAACTCCCAGAAATCCCAGTCAGTTTACCATCTGTTAGGGTTTCTGGGAATTGAAACCTGAAATTTCTGGAGAACCACAAGTTAAGAACGACTGATGTAGATAAAAGAACACGAGGTTTCACAATATGGTATGACCCCCATCTCCATGGGACCAATATCCACAGTTTCATTTATCAATGTCCAACAAAATTTGTCCACTGTAGGCATTTTTTAGGTCCTCCATTATGAGTCTACAGTATTTTTGGGCCAAAAGTCCTTCATTTCAATAGTATTAACTGTTATCCATGGTTTTGTATATCCACATTCAAGTCTGGGAATATATCCCCAACAGATACAGGGGCCGGATTGTACACATGCACTGCACCATTACTGTTTCTCAATGAGATTAGAAAACCTTATAACCATAACGGGGTTGGAATTTTTTGGTCGTGTCAGGAGCGACCTGAGAAACTGCAAGTCCTTTCTGGTGTGAGGAAATTGGCTGTCTGCAAGGATGTTACCCAGGGATGCCCGGATGTTTCAATGTGTTACCACATCCTTGTGGGAGGCTTCTCTCATGTCCCCAAATGGAGAGCTGGAGCTGACAGAGGGAGCTAATCTGTGCTCTCCCCAGATTCGAACCTGCGGCCTGTCAGTCTTTTGTCCTGCCGGCACAGGGGTTTAACCCACTGCGCCACCTGGGGCTCCTGATGTAACCATTAGTGATCAGGCAGTAAGAAAAAAATTGTAAGGAAAAGTTGCAAAACTTGTTTTTCTGGAAATTTTACAAGTAAAATTGAACAAATACAGAAGCTGGTGATTAAATCTCATTGCTATTTTATGTGTGCTAACTGCTTATCATATCACTGGAGTAGACTGAAGGTCTGTCATGTTTATCCTTTTCATGCTGTGTGTTATGCCATATCTGTACTATTTGAAAATTATTTTAAACTATTTTAAATCATAATGTTATAATAGGATGTTATATTTGGTTTTTCAAATTCTTATCTGATTTTCACCTGTACTGTTATCCAAGTTATAAGCTGCCTTGGGTTCATATCAGGAGATAGTCATGATGTTATTATCACTACAGTGTTCCCTCACTTATTGCTGGGGTTAGGTTTAGTGATATAAGTGAATAAGTGAAAATAAGTGGAAAAACCGTGATGTAGGCATGCTCTATTTATTTTATTTATTTATTTAATTTATTTATTTTAGTAGTTATACACTATTTTAAGTCTTTATAAACTTAAAATTAATTGAAGGAAAGGAAGGAAAGGCCCTTCAAGGCTGAAGGGAGGGAGGACTGAGGAGGGAAAGCTCCTTGGAGAGCGGCGGTGGCAAAATGCCGCAAAACAGTGAAAATACCATGATATATATTTTAAATTAATATTTTTTGAAATCCGCAAAACAACGAGTCCGCAATAAGCGAACCGCAAAGTAGTGAGGGAACACTGTATTATCGTTATTCTGTACTTTACAAACTTGGGACTTAAGATGAGCAATAGACAATCTTTGTTTTAACTCAATACACAGTAGTCATCTTTGGGCATTCAGTATTATTGAATATGGTAAACATGAAATGAAAAAGAGTGTTCTAGCCCTTCCATCCCTCTATTCTTCTTTATGTTGCTTTCAACATACAAAGGTCATTTTCTGGAAACCATCTATTTTTGAAAGTTCTCCACCAATTTTGGATTTGTTTCTCCAGCACTGCAAATTCACAGAGAGACTCACAGAAACAGGAAATCTTTTCAGAACTTCACCTTTACATGTAGAATGGGAGTTCTCAACTTTTTGCTCCTCTGAATGTTTTGGATTTCCACACATCGAATCCCTGCATTGGCCCCACTAGTTGGTCCTTTGGGGAATCGAAGTCCAAAATGTCTGGAGTATTTAATGTTGAATACCATTGGCACAGAAAAAGATAAAAATGTCTGAAATGTTCCTTCCGCTTTCATGTTGGTTATTTTATTTACTGAACTTTTGAAGTACACTCCCAAACTTTTCACAGATGAAAACTGACACATGGGACCAATCAACATCAGAGTTTGGTCAAGATGGAAAAAGATACAATGAACAAAACAAAAGTTTGCTTTTGCATAAGCTTACTGGAAGGATACTGACAACTAACTGTAGACAAATGCCTTTTGCACTTTAAAAACATTTTGCAGAAACAGAAGTAAACTGAGAACAAAGAAGGTAAAAGGGAGGAGGAGAAAGGAGAAACTAGACCATTTTAGAAGCAGCTACGAGTGGGAACAACAAAAGGTTAATCTGGGCAGTTCGAATTTATACTGAAGTGAGTTAATATATTTCTTTACATTTTATGTGCTCAGTAAACTTAATGAGATAGCATTGTCTGAATTTTGCACTTAAAGGGCTGAACTCGGATTTTCCTGCGACTTTAATGCATTTTGTGGTCACCAGTTTTGTGTTGAATAGGAGTTGCATTAAATGGTTTGTGTAGGTGGGGCATAGGAGAAACACACCACCACCCCCAACTCCTTGCAAATGGGAAAACAATACCACAGCACAATGTGTGCACACCAACATGTGAATACAGATCTGCAGAATGTACAAACTTAGCTTCTGCGGTATATGGGGTGATTGGAAGTACATGTTTTTAACTGTTCTGGGATAATGAACAAGGCTTACATAATATCATAGGCTGAGCTTCTTAAAGCAAGTTCCAAATTGGAAAGTCGCAGGCCTGTTTTGCCACCTTGCCACCATTGCATCTGAAAATGGCAGAAAGCAGACATTTCTGCATGACCACGATTCCATTGCACATTGGCCCAAGAGAATCATCTAATGGAATTTACTAAGGTCCACTATGACATATTGTAGGTTAATTTGCCTGAATTCATCTCACTCTAGACTGTGCATTTTTGTAAAGGTGAGAAATGATAGACTTTTCTGAAAGAAAGAAAAATGTGGGGAGAGGAAAATAGTGGAAAATAGTGGATAGTTTAAAAAAGAAATTAGGTTGTAGCTTCTGAGAAGGGCCTTTGACTTGAAGGGCTGATTTTCTTCTTTCTGCATTTCTGAAAGAGTTATAGAGGTATGATGCAAAAGTTTCATTTCACCTATGAACTATATCAATCTGATTCCATAAGGAAACTTATTCAAGGAAAGATGGTGTTGCCAAAACTGCCAAAATTATAGGACAATAGAAACATTTTGGATATTTAAAACAAAAAGCCCTGAGAACTATTTAAATAAATTTGCCATCATATATTTTTTTTATAAAATACATTTTTAAATGTTATAAAATATTATTTTATGAAAGATTTCTAAAAGAACCTAAGAGGAAACATAAAGCATTACTGGCTATATGCATCAGCTGTCCCTGTTTAAAGGCTGAGGGTGTTCCTATAGCTAAAAAAGAAGTGAATTATGCACGTTGGGATTTTTCCATTGCCGAACTTGCCCTTTTTTCTGGTCGGTTGTACAAAAGCAAAGGAAACAGTGCAATGAGAGAAATCTGACAAGGAACAAGAGCAGACATGGAAAGTATTGGCTCATGCAAACCATAACTCTTAGAGAGGAAGTTGTGAGGTCAGTATTGCCTTGGCCTCTAGATAGATGCCTACTATCCATTCCATGATATTTATTTTCACTGCAGTCCTATTTTGTCTGTGGTTCTATCCAGCTGGGCTAAAGAAATAAAGCTGTCTGGTGGTGCATTATCCTTCAGCCACATCTAACCAAGGCTCAAGGGAAGAGGAAAAGGGAGACAGCACACAAGGAAGTTCTCAACTCTTCTCCAACCGAGGGTTTTCCCTCTGAACCAACTTTCCACCTGTCAACTGTTTTTTATTTGTCTAAAGTTCAATGTAGAACTTGTAAAGGTTGTTTGGTTCTTTTGAACTACAAATCCAGGATCCAGAGTCAGTGTGACCAGTGCTGCAACAAAAACAAAACACTCCAATGAACCAGAGTGGCCTTGTAGTCTGATTAACAGTTTATATCAGCCCTGCACAACCTGCAGTGCTCCACGTGTTTTGAATTTCAGCATTCCTGACCATGAGGCAAACTGGTTAAGGCTTCTGGGAGTCTGAGTACCAAACCGTAGAAGACCACAGACACTGTCCCATAGATCTGACTTGTCTGTAGTCCTAGTTCAACCCTTCTTCTGAAGTCGTACCTCAATATTCTTCTCCCCTCTATTTGCAAATCAATTCATATGAAAAGACACACACATATACACATTTCGGTATGCTTGGTCTTCTGCTGCACAGACATATATCTGCATTAGCATTACAATAAGAATCATTGCCTATATGTAAGCCACCTTGAGTCCCCTTGGTAGTTGAGAAAGGCAGAATATAAATAGGGTAAATAAATAAATAAGAAAATATTTGAAATTCATTCGTTGGAAAGGCAGCATACACATGCAAGAAATGAATAAAATGCAATCTTCGGAAATTCATAGGAAGGAATCATGGAAGGTAAAGTGAAATAGTACCATAATTGTCTAATATGAACCGATTCATTGTTTAAAAGACAAATACCAATATTGTGGTCACTCTAGCTATTTTCATTCATGTCTATGATGATAAATAATAGGCAATTATGATGATAAATATAGGCAGCTATGATGATAAGTAGTATAGGCCAATGTGTATCAGCCAATTTATTTTTATGAAACTTTTTTGGGAATCAGAAATAAACCACCTTACTAATACAAAGGATGTAAGCTTGAAATAGTTTACAATGTCTCCCTGAGAGCTGGAGATTTATACATTATTAAGAAGGTATAACTAGAAAGAAAATTGTGCAAAATACTACTTGGTATACATTTTCTAACATGTTTTATGTTTTTGTAAATCCGCCTTCACATAACAGGAAGAGGTTGTCAAATCCAGCACCTGAACATTTCGGTTATTTCTGGTAACAGCTTTGAAGCTTTGAAACATCTGGAAATGGAAAATATATTGCTCTGTTCAGATTCAAAAACACCCAAAAATTCTGGCTTCTTCCCCAGACTTGTGGTGAATTGGGTTGAATGAGGATGTAAACAGGACTTTGAATGTTTGATTTTTAAAGTTGCTTCTCTGTTGGAGTTCACCAGTCCAAATGGTTGCCTTAAGTGAGTTTTGCCTGAGTATATTTAACTGTAAATATTAACAAATACCTATTTTACTGTGTTCAACAGGACAGAGTAATGCAAGTGCCTCAGCCACACAAGACTCAGATGAAGTGGAATGAATGTTATTCTGACTTGCTGCTATGTCCAGTTGACACAAATGTCACAGCAGGAGTGATGGAGGAAATGCTCAGTGACCTCAGAAAATGCATCCTGTTCACTGATGTTTCCAGCAAGAAGGAAGCAGACTAAACCTCATTCTGGTGGGCATATCTATCCCTTTTCTGAAAGAGAGTTATCCATTTTATAGGACTTTATCACCAAAAATCCAAAGACTGATTTCATGAAATCCTGTTATTCACCAGCTAATGCTCCCATCCTCTTTGCTGCAAAATAATAATAATAAATCCAGAGAGTTCAAGCTCTCAGTGGTTACTACAAGAACACCACCCAGAATTATTCCTGAGATCATGGATAGAGAATGGGTTGTGACAGTTTTCACCTTGTTTGTGGCATGCCAATGCTGACTTCTTTGGTTCTCTATTCCTTCCTTCCCACCTCAAAGCCTCCTCTGGATTTTAAACTCCTCCGTTGATCTCTTTCTTCTTCTCCTGCTAACCTTGAAGCCTCATCCACAATTTAAACCCCTTCCTTCCACTCTTAATTCCCCTCTTTTCCACCTTGAAGCTTCATCTGGATTTAAAACCTTTCCTTCATCTCTCCTTTCCCTACCATCCCACCTTGAAGTCTCACCAAGATTTTATATCCCTCCCTAACTCAAAGCTGCATTCAGGTATTGATTTTTTTAAAAGGTTTTTATTAAGTTTCACCACTACATGTAGCAACCCAGTTCTCTTTCGTGCCTGGGAGGCAGGGGGCAGCACCGGGGGTCCCACTTGCATTAGAGCCAGCCGCAGCTGAGGAAGAAATGGAGGAAGGGGTTAACGAGTTAGCTGGGCCTTCCTCTCCCACAGAGAGCCTGGCTTGGGATGAGGGATGGCCGGATGCCTATGAAGAATGGGAAGGTCAGGCTGATTCAGAAAGTGCTGATAGCGATGAATGTTATGAGAAACCGGGGTAATGGATCTCAGGAGCGAATTTGGGAAAACATGGGCGATGAGGCCATGGAAGCTGAAAGGGAGTTCGACTCTCATGAAGATAGCGAGGCAGGTGCTGGGAGGCAAGGACGAAGCTTTGATAGGAGACGGAGCATCGAGTCCAGTAGGAGGGAATGGCACCGCAGTCTAGAGCGTCAGAGAAGTGCTAGATCCCATAGCACAGATTACCGCCGGTCAGAGGCGCCGGGGCCTCGCCCGGGTTTAAGTATAGGACCCGTGGGAAAGGATCCTCAGTACCTCGGCCACTTCTAATCTAAGCGTGAAGTGAGCGAAGGATCACGGAGCCAAGTTGCCGGCTCGTGCCTTGCCAAGAAGTTTTCTTGGGCCCTGTTTGAATCCTGCTTTGTTCCTTGATCCGCTTTGTTTTGCGGAGCCCCGTTCCTTGATCCGCTTTGTTTTACGGAGCCTCTGCCAAGCTTTGCCAAGCCTTTGCCAAGACCTTTGCCTTTGGACTTTATTATTGCTAAGACCTTGCTTTTGGACTATACTACGCACTCCCTGTTTTTGGATTGAACTTTTCTATATTTTTAATGGACCTTTACCTTTTCATCTGTTCTTTATTACTCAATAAATAGTTAGCTGATTACCGTCTCTGTGTGTGTGATTAAGGGGCCGGCCGAGTCCTTGCATCGTGACACTACCACCCCCCCCCCTTAAATAATGCACCAGTAAGGCCTTCTCGTGGAATTTCAGGGGGTGTTCAAATATTTTCTTATTTATTTACCCCTCAAGCCCCCCCCCCCCCCCACACACACACACCCACACACCGCTACATGCCTGATGCCTGACATTGAGCATATAATCCAGTCTGAACCTAGCTTCAACTGTGGCAAAACAAAACACATACCACCAAAGTACACTGCAGTGTGAATTAAGGGAAATAAAGTGCATTAAGGAAAGTCAGGGGAAGTCCAAGTTAAGCCCCATAATGAGCTTCAGTGAGCCTCAACTAAACCACATTGCATGGTGAAAAACAAAATGCAATCCACTTTATAGACACCCACCCATGCTAAAAACACTTGGTAATATTCAGAACATGGGGATGAGAAGCTGCCAACGAACACCCCAAGGGCATTTCTGGGGAGCAGGAGCTAATTGACAATTACCCTGATGGGTAATTGATTACAAACAGGCCTCTATGACTCTGACATGCTCCACATGCTCTCCACTGAATTTAGGCCTAACATTTCATTCTTTGGGAGATGCCAAATATTTAGAAAATTTAAATATCCCAAAATTTCATCTTGCTTTCAGTTGGGCCAGATTTAGTGCCCTTAAATCAGCCATACTAGAGGGTAGATACAAAGGGACTGATTATGAACACAGAGTTTGCCCTTGCGGGGAGGATAAAATCAAAACTGTAATACATGTACTTTCTATTTGCACAATTTAAAGGGATTATAGACTAAGGTTAATATCCCCTCTACTCACCAAATGGCCAGGAAGAACCCTAAATTGGTACTGTACTTATTCACTGTCTGATCTTGACAAAAGGGTAATGGAACAGGTGGCCAAATTTCTCTTTGCAGTGGCAAAAAGCCGCAAGTGCTTCATGAATTATCTCCACTATTAATTCTCACTTTCCCTACTCCCGCCTCATATGCCTTAAGAGTGCTGGTGTGCATCTCAACCAAAATTTGGGGGGGGGGACCCCACATTTCCTGGTGGCTATCAAGCTGTGGATACTGCAGGTTCTGGAAACTACTTGAGGCTACCTTCCATAGTTAATGTAATCACTTTCCTGGCCTCAAAATGTTTCCAGACATGTCAATTTAATCATCTGCACAGTAAAAATGGTTTCTGGCAAACTGGTTCTGAATCGACATAAGTAGTCAATGTTGATGAGCCCAGCAAGAATACAGGCTAAAGTTGCTTAAACCAGATGGCACTTGTGGATCTTGCTATTTTACCCCCCCCCCTCTTTTGAGAACCTGTAACTCTTAGAATCCCTAAACAGAAGGCATGGTTTAGAATCCTAAAATGGCGATTCTTATATCAAATGGGGGGGGGGGGATTTTTTTAATTAGTATATCAAAGACTTACAAAAAAAATTCCCAAAAATTTCAGAAATGTAACTGAAGTACTAACGAAATTCGTTAGTAATTCGTATGCCAGAGCATGCGCATTCAGATGAGTTTTGGCCTACAACTCCCAGAAATCCTAACAGCTGGTAAATTGGCTGGGATTTCTGGGAGTTGTAGGCCAAAACTTGAATAAACCACACTGAATTCTAGATGGGACTCTCCAAATAGGAAGGAGGGAGGGAAGGAGGAAGGGAGGGAGGGGGTTCTATTCTATTCTATTCTATTCTTGGAAGCAGCAAAAGAAAAGGAGGAGGAGCCCTCGCTCCGCTGCTCTCTCTCACCCCGATCCCGAGGAGCGAGGGCCCAAGTTTGCCCAGGCTGAGAGGAAAAGGAAGAGGCCTGAGGCTGTGACGAATGGTGGGAGTTGAAGTGCAAAACACGTACCTGGAGGGCTGAAGCTGGCCCCTGCGATGGGGCATGGCAGAGCACCGGGGAAGAGAAGCATCTGAGAGAGCGCAGGGAGAGAGAGGAGGAGAAGCGCGTGTGTGTGTGTGTGTGAAGCAGGCCCCTGCGATGGGGCATGGCAGCAGAGCAACGGGGAAGAGAAGGAGGGGGGAAGCCTAGAGAGAGAGGAGGAGCGCATCGTGTGTGTGTGTGTGTGTGAAGCAGGCCCCTGCGATGGGGCATGGCAGCAGAGCAACGGGGAAGAGAAGGGGGAGCCTGAGGACTACACTTTCCAGAATGCATTGCCTAGCCTACCTCGCAGCAGCGTCACTTCCAGTTCCTCATAGAAATGCGCGGGAAAGAAGAAGCTGAATGAAGGCGGGAAGGAAATGAGGGGGAGAAGACAGGGAGAAGTGAATAGTACAATAATTAATTAATACTTAAGATTTTTTTACGATCATAACGCAAATTGTTGGCCTCAAGGACCGTAAAAGGAAGTCTACTTCCGGGATCGCGGCAGCGATACGTAAAACCTCAAAAGTCCCATTACATACGAATCTCTTACGAATCCTTTTAATTTCCGTTTCATTCTTCTCATGCCTACTAAACAGCACTGTTAATGCTGAAGGATTATGGGGAAATGTAATTCAAAACCACTGAAGGGTCACAGTTTCCCATCACTAGCATAAAGCAGATCTAGTGTAGCACTGTACTGTCGAAGGCTTTCATGGCTGGCATCACTGCATTCCTGTGAGTTTTCCAGGATACATAGCTAGCTGTTCCAGAAGCATTCTCTCCTGAGGTTTTGCCTGCATCTATGGCAGGCATCCCCAGAGGTTGTGGCCAAGCAGCCCAAAAAATTTACAACAAGCTAGTGTTAAGGTTGCCCCAAGTCCCATTACTGGCACTGATATGGGAAAGTGGGTGCCCATTGCACCCACCCATTCAATTTCCTTTTGCATCTATTCCAGTGGCAGCCAAGTTTACATGGACAGATAGGAATCTGTTGACTTATTATATTTGGCTCTATCTATTCTGGGAGATGTGATCGACCTCTGTGAACATGGGCCATTTACAGCAGTTGCAATACTTCTGTAAACCTTTTAACACTGCAGTTGTTGCTGGGTTCCTTGAAGTCAGTAGAATCTGCAAATTGTCTTGGAATCTGCATGATCTCGGGATTAGGAACTTGTAATCCTTTTTTTTAAAAAACATATTCCCGGTAGGCTTGTGCAATTCAGGTAAACCTTGACCCGTTTCGTGTCCTGGCTTTCAGTGGGGACCCCAATCTATTTTTTTGGGAGCCTCCCAAAATCTGGAGGGCAGATATCTGTTTTCTCTCTGGGGTGCTGAAAGATCCATTTTCTATCAACCCATTATGGAGGGGTGGCTTCCCAGGCTCCCTTTCCCATCATTTTTGGCATTTAAGCTGTTTCTACTCTAGAGGAAAGGTGCTCAGCTGCAAGCAGGCATGTGCTTTAAGGAGGCTTCTTACTTGTTTCTCTACTTTAGAGGAGAGGTGCTTGGTTGCAGGTAGGCGCGCACATTTTCTGGACCTACACACCACACACACACTCTTTCCAAGGCAAGGAGGCAAGTTCTGTTTCAGAGAAGGCGTTCGGTTGCAGATATGCGCACCCGCTTTCTGGGTCTGTATGCCACACACACACACACACACACTCTTTCCAAGGCAAGGAGGCTGCTCACGAAAAGCAGGCAAGGAGCTGGGATCAGTTCCCACTTGCTTTTGTGTCGAGCTGATTTTCATACCTGGAGGGAGCTTCCTGTTATGTACACCTGAAAGTAAGGAAAGTAACAAAAGAATGGATGTAATGAAGAAAAATGGATCTGTGCACAACACTACTTCCCAGCAATAATGATGTTGTACTGAAGAAAGCTTGTTTGATTGTATGAGAAATAAATCGCACAATTCCCTCCAACTGTCCTGATTGATCAGAAAGAGACCAATTTTTTTTCAATTAATTGGTTTTTAAAATTACATGCTATGTTGACATTTTTACCAGAGTTTGTGTTTAACTGCATGGGCAGAATATTTAACTTTACACTGCAGCTTTCTGCTTGCTTGCTTATATTTTGTTCTTTGTTGAGGTGCATCAGTATTGCACAAAAAATGCCTTAGGATTACTGCTGAGTCATAGCAGCTTATTTTTTATGGTCTCTTCAGATGCCTGGGGAAAATAGAAATTTTAGTGCAGTAACACTAGCCCTGCCAGCATTAGTACAATGTCCTGACCCCTCACAGTAAAATTAATGTAGCCTTTCTTCTGAAGTGGAATAGCTTCCACTTTGACACTGAGGTTTTCCTCTAAACTTCAGAAGTTCAGTATTATCTATAGCCATAGGAAAGAAGAGGAAGACTCTACCACTTTTCAAAAGGGAATAAAGTATAAAATAATCACTTCTGAAATGATTGTAGTAATGAAGAGGCAATCCTGCTCATTCTTATAAATGCCAGAGATACTAATAGAACAGTTGATACCATGTGTGTTTGTGTCTTTAAGTTGTCAACTTATCATGGCCTCATGAATTTTGTACAGTTTTCTTATGCAAACAATGCCCAGAGGTGGTTTTGCGAGTTCTTTTCTCTGAAATACAGGCTACAACACCTGGTATTCAATGGCAGTCTCCCATCCACTATGAACCAGGGCTGATACTGCCGTGTTTAGCTTCCAAGATCGGATGCAATCTGGTGCCTTTGCGATATTTACCATACTCTCCAACATTTCACATATTAAAATCAGTACATGTGTTGTAAATCAACATTAGTGTGTTCAAGACAGAAAAAAAGTTAATTTTGAGAAAGAACAGACAAGGAAAGAGAAGATGCAGCCTTTTGCTTTCCCCCAATCCTTCAGGAGATTCAGCACCTCAAGTGAAAGATAAAGTATGAAATAAAGTCTAGGAGCCAGCTGAAAAATTTCTTCAAGTTGCTGCCTAATCATAATGGTAATTTTGTTACTGTTATGAATCGCAATGTAAATATCTGATATGCACGATGTATTTTCATTCACTGGACCAATTTGTCACAAATACCCAATACGCCCAAATTTGAATACTAGTGTGTGTGTGGGGGGGGGGGGTAATTTTGTCATTTGGGAGTTGTCGTTGCTGGGATTTATAGTTAACTTACAATCAAAGAGTATTCTGAACTCAACCAACGATGGAATTGAACCAGTCTTGGCACACAGAACTCCCATGATAAATGCAAAATACTAGGCCTGGTTGGCCATAGTTCTAAATGGTTGAAAAGTACTTACAAAACAAAAGGAACTTTTGTTTTGTAAGTACTTTTGAACCATTTAGAACCATGGATCAACTAGGCCTAGAAAATACTGGAAGGATTTGGTGGACATTGACCTTGAGTTGTGGTTCACCTACATCCCAAGACTACTATGGACTCAAACAATGATGGATCTGGACCAAACCTGGCACAAATACTCAACATGCTCAAATGTGAACACTGGTGAAATTCAGGGGAAACATACCTTGACATTTGGGAGTTGTAGTTGCTGGGATTTATAGTTCACCTACAATCAAAGAGCTCTCTGAACTCAGCCCACAGTGGATCTGCTCCAAACTTGGCACACTAGCTATATGGCCAACACTGAATACTGGTGGAGTTTTTGAATTCTGGCAATTGTAGTTCACCAACACCAAAAAGGAAAAGAAGGACAGGTGGAGAGATCTTCAGCATTCTTTGCCAAAAGGGTTCCTAAGACCATCAGAAATATTTGTTTTCTGATGGTCTTTGGCGACCCCTCTGAAACCCTCTTCGTGACCTCCCCCCAAGGGGTCTGAAACCCCAGGTTGAGAAACATTGTTCTAGATGATAATTATAACATTATTGTAATATTCTGTGTGTTGTCATCTCTAATTTTCACATCTAACCATGTCTTTTTAAAAAATAAAAAAAGTAATAGCAACAGTACATTATCCATGGTGACTTAAGAAAGCACTGTTGAGTCTCATTTTTTCTTGCAGCTGCTCTCATAGGTAGAATTTGGAAAAGTTATTTAGATTTTAGCCCCTGCCAGGCACTTCCTTTCTGGTTCACATCTTATGGCCTTTTAACTAGTTTCTTCCTTTTCCCATATATAGCCATTGGCATTTATGAGTCACCTCTTATTTAATAACTTCCTATTCCCTTCAGGAAATTATACTAGTTTCCTTTCAGCAGAACAATTGGAATGGCACAGATAATAGAGCCTCACAAATATTGCACTATTTTGTAAGCATTGTTTTAACCACAGGTGATAACACAGCAAATGAAAATACAGTATATACACAGGATATTAATAAAACTATAATACCCCTTTTGTAAACACCACTTCACTATACATTAAATGGATGGAGTGTGCATTTAAGTTAAAGTGCTTTTCTGTTTACTACAGAGAATCTGAGGAATATCATTATAATCAAGTTTCAGCTGTAAGATATGTATTTTAAAAGGCATGAAAGAGTTTCATGACATTATATAATCAGAGCAAAATCCAGAAACCTTCTGAGGTCAATCACTTGCATTGAACCAGTTTTGTCCCCTCTTGTCCCAAAGAGTCCAATAGAATTATGTCTGATAGTATATGACTAACACATCCAACATCTGTTTTGAACATCTGTTTTTATTTATTTATTTATTTATTTATTTATTTATTATTCACTTTTGTATTCCGCTCCTCCCAGCAGGCTCGGGCGGATCACAGCAAAAAATACATGGGCGGCATGTTGTGACATATCAACATGTGGCCCTACAATTGATAAAAACATAAAAACATAAAACCACATTTAAAACAGGTTACATTGTCAAGACACGGGTTAAGAGGACATATATCATAGTTCTTAGTCCAGTGTGCCTAATTAAAGGCCAGCCCGAAGAGGGCCGTCTTGCACGCCCTCCGCAACGGGCCCAGTTCCGAGATGGCTCGGGTGCTGTCCGGGGAGGCGTTCCAGAGCACTGGTGCCGCCACAGAAAAAGACCTTTGTCTTGTCGTCGACAGGTGGCAGGAGCGGACTGATGGAATTAACAACAGATTTTGCTCATCTGAGCGCAGTGATCTCGGGGTGAGTACGGGGTAAGGCGGTCCTTCAGGTACGCAGGCCCTAGGCCGTGTAAGGCCTTAAAGGTCAAAACCAACACCTTGAAGGCGATTCGGTACTCAATAGGAAGCCAGTGCAGTTGCCGGAGAATAGGTGTAATATGCTCTCTCGCCGGCACTCCTGCCAGCAAGCGAGCCGCGGCGTTCTGCACTAGCTTGAGTTTCCGGATTGTCGACAAGGGAAGGCCAACGTAGAGGCCATTACAGTAGTCTAGTCTCGAGATGACCGTCGCTTGGATTACCGTGGCCAGGTCATCCCTGGACAGGTAGGGTGCCAGTCGCCTAGCCTGTCGGAGGTGATAAAATGACGTCCTGCTGACCACAGAGACCTGGGCCTCCATGGTCAGCGAGGAGTCCAACACAACCCCCAAGCTCTTAACTGACGGCGATGGGTTAAGCCGCTCGCCGTCCAGGGTAGGCAACCGGCACCCACCCAGCCCAGGCCGACCAGGCCACAGGATCTCCGTCTTCGATGGATTCACCTTCAGCCGGCTGGCACGCAGCCAACCAGTCACGGCTTCGAGGCATAGATGGAAACAATCGGGTACGGAGTCCGACCTGCCGTCCATTCTCAGCAGAAGCTGGGTGTCATCAGCGTACTGATGACACTCCAGACCAAAGTCACGGGCCAGCTGGGCCAGGGGGCATGTAAACATTGAATAATAAGGGGAGAGGATGGCCCCTGGGGGACCCCACAATCAAGTGGGAGTCTCCCGGAGACCTCCCCGCCCCCCTCCACACGTTGTCCCCGGTCCCGGAGGAAGGAGGCCACCCATTGAAGGGCAGTCCCCCCAACCCCGGAAGCGGCTAAACGGTGGGTCAATAATGCATGATCTACAGTATCAAACGCTGCTGTCAGATCTAACAAGACAAGCAGTGCTGATCCACCCTGGTCCAGCTGGCGGCGAAGTTGGTCTGTAATGGCGACAAGCACGGTCTCCGTCCCATGCCCAATACGGAAGCCGGACTGGAAGGGATCAAGTCCAGCTGTGTCGTCTAGGAACCGCTGCAGCTGATCCGCTGCTGCCCTCTCAATTACTTTGCCTAGGAAAGGCAAGTTGGAAACAGGCCTGTAATTGGAGGGAGCCGAAGGGTCTAAGTTCGGCTTTTTCAGCAGCGGTTTCACCATAGCCTCTTTTAATCCCCCTGGGAAGACTCCTTGCTCAAGGGAGCTATTTAAGATCGTGCCCAGGGGGCCACGTAGTCCCTCCCGGCAAGATCTAACAAGCCAGGAGGGGCACGGGTCGAGGGAGCAAGTAGTTGGTCTAGCTGCAGCCAGTAACCTATCGACAGCTGCTGCGTCCAGCGGTTGGAAACGGGTGAAGGTGGGCCCACCGAGTGGCGGCGGAGTCTCGAGTTCACTAACTGTATCAAGAGTGGCAGGAATGTCCCGGCGGAGGGTCGAAATCTTGTCAGCGAAAAAGTTCTGGAAAACCTCAGCCGTTGGAGCCAAACCCCTATCTTTTGGGACAGTTGGGATTGTTGTCAGAGACCGAATTACCTTAAATAGTTGGGCTGGGCGTGAACTGGCTGACTCTATCAAGGAAGAATAGTGGGCCTTTTTCGCTTCCTTGATAGCTTGCTCATAAACCTCCTTGAATTGTTTATAAGCTGATTTCGACGCTTCGTCACGGAGACTCCGCCACATGTCCTCTAGTTGTCTCTTTCTCCGTTTCATCGCCCGCAGCTCCTCTGTATACCATGGCGAGCGGTTTCTACGGGGAAGGAGAGAACGCCTGGGGGCGATCTCGTCTAGGGCCGTGGAGAGACTGATGTTCCAGTACTCCACTAGTCCGTCGACCGAGTCGCTGGGGGTTCCCAATCCCTTAGAGCATTCAGGAACCTGGTGGGTTCCATAAGTCTCCTTGGGCGAACCAAAATAGGTTCTGCACCCTTACCGGGAGGAGGAGCCAATCCCAACCGGACTTCCAGGACACTGTGATCCGACCATGGAACCTCCGTAGTGGAGGTTAGGATCACCTGAATTCCGGCAGCGAAGATCAGATCTAATGTGTGTCCTGCATGGTGGGTGGGGCCGGTCTTACAGAGTGAGAGTCCTAGTGCCTCCATGGTAGACACTAGGTCCATGGCTGCAGTTGACGGGGAGGTGGTGTCGGCGTGGACATTGAAATCCCCCAGAACAATAAGTCTAGGAAATCTCAATGCCCACTCCGCAACCACCTCCAGCAGCTTAGGCAGACTTCCTGCTGGTGCGTCGGGTGCACGGTACACCAGCAGGAAGGCTACGCTCTCACCCAAATCCCACACCAGGCCCGCACACTCCATCCCAGGAATGTTCGCTGTCGGAATCGTCCTGGAATTAATAGTGTCTCGGCTGAGAATGGCCACCCCTCCCCCCCGCCTCTCTGTCCTCGTCTGATGGCTGGCCACAAACCCTGGAGATGTAATCTCGTGCAAGATGACGTCGTCTCCTTCCTGAAGCCATGTCTCAGTGAGACAGGCAAGGTCGGCCCTCCTTTCTAGGAGGAGGTCCCTAATGGTCCCTGATTTGTTTCGCACGGATCTAGCGTTGGCCAGGATCAGAGTTGGAGGAGAGGAAGTTGGGAACTCACCATCTGCGTACTTTGGGATAGCACGTAGGTCAGAGGGAGGACAAGCCTTCCTACGGCTCCTCCGCTCTCTCTCATAAGGCCTACGGCTACCGTCCCTATTACCCCTACCCGAGATCACGCGTGCCCGCCCCTGCCCATCCCTCTTAAGTGACCTGACTAGGTGTCCGGCTCCCTGCCCGCCCTCCGAAAAGGGTGGGGGTGCCGGGGTTGCTCAGCAGGTCCTCGGCCCGGTTGATTTGGGGGTTGGAGAGGCACATGGGAGGAGTCCACCGAATCTCTGTGGCTCCAGTTGTTAAAACTTGCCCCCCAGAAGGTCCTGGATCTATATCCCCCGTTTTCTGGCTTAGCAATAGCCGCACTGGGGAGGGGGTCCATGATGTTCACATTGTCCTTCTTCTGTCCTGGTGGCAGTCCTAGGGATAGTCTCCGTCTGGGGGGTGGCCTCACCTCTGAGTGGGAGTTGCTGCCCCGTGCCCTCGGAGCGGTGTTAGCTGCTTCCCTCTGTGATCCCCGATGCACCGAAGACGCCGCTTGAGCCGGCGCTTGAGCCAGTGCTCGGAGTTCGGTGTTCCCGGATGCTGCTGGTGGCAATAGTGGACCTCCAATCCCTAGGTGGCGCTGTCTATCCTCCTTCTCTCTGTATTCTCCCCCCTCTAATGGGAGAGGGGAGGGGGAGGGCCCTGCGGCGGAAGGATGGATGTTGGAGGAGGCCGGAAGGGGCTTGCCTCTGCCACGTGGCCGACGACGATGACGCTTCCGTCGGCGCCTCCTTCTCAGCCCGCCTCCTTCCCGAGGGTGGGGGACTGGGGACTCCTCCCGCGTCACTTCCCTCACATCACTCTTCTCCTCCTCCAAGACGTCAGCCGGGGGGGCGGATGCCGAAGCTCTCCTCTTCCGGCGCCGTCGCTGATGGCGTGTGCGCCTGCGTTCAGGTGCCTCCTCCTCCTTCTGCGATGGGGGGGGGACGCGTGGTCTCCCTGGGCGTCCTCAAGGACGCGCGCCATCTTACCTCTCGCTCTCAGCTCGTTTCTAATCGAGAGCGAGAGGGAGGCGCGCCGCGGTCGAAAATAAGCCGGGCGCTCCAGCACCCGGTCGACATCAAAAGAGTCCTCACCCTCCATCGTCAGTTGCTGGTTGGCGCCATCGCCCTCGATCTCCAGTTGTTGCCTGGTGCGGGGGCTCTTAGGCCTCCGGCAGGCCGACCATGGGCAGGACCCCGGGTCTAGGCCTGCCTGGACAATCGGGCAGTCCGGTCCAAAGAAACAGCCCGGCGGAGATGGGGAGCGCCTCTCTTCTGGCTCTCCCAGTCCCTCCAGGGGTTCGTCCGCCTCCGCAGCCTGCCACAATACAACGTCCGTTGGAGTCATCGGTTGACCCTCCATCTGGCCCTCCGCCTGGACGTCCCAGGAGTGGTCCCAGAGAAGGTCAGGGGAATTTCTGGGGCTGGGGCTGGGGGTTCGGGTGGGGATGTCTCCTCCATCTCCTTCCCCCTCCTCCTCTCTTATCTCCGCTTCTTCCACCCCTTCGGAGCTTGTGCCAGCCGAGGGAAGGCAACCATCCCCAATGGGAGGGGGGGCATTCAGTGCGGCCGCCGACGCAGCCCGCAAGCGCTCCCCGAACTCCTTAAGCTGTGCCTCCAGCTGGTCGAACTCCTCCCGGAGTTGCCATAAGGGTTGCGGCCCCAGCATTGGGTCCGTGGGGGCCCACATCGCCTCTCAAGGTTCTAGGTGTTCCCGGTTAGGAGGTGGTAGTGTAGTGGGTGGTGGTAGCATGGATACCTCCGGGGCCCTCTGTGTCTTCAGCTCGGCCTCCAGGGTCACACAATACCGGTAGAAGTCCTCATCATCCTCCCAAAGAGGACCCACACCGGCCCCTTTTGGGGCACGGGGGTCGACTCTTATCTGGGATGTGTCTTTCCCTGGGGTTTGGGTGGCTTCAACAACCCCAGGGCCGAGTATTGATGGATGCAGGCGGAGCGCTCCTGCAAGCTGCTCCTGTACCGGCGCCATCTTCTCATGGATGTGTCGGCGCCATCTTCTCATGGATTTAAAGGCCCACTCAGTAATTAATGCTAAAACCTGATTCAGTTATAACTGTCCTGCCATTTAAAAACATAATTGGCATGATAAAATGCTTTCAAGTAGAATTAGCCAGTGGTCTGATGTACGTATTTTAGGTTTCTCCAGCTGTGCCAGTTTTATAAGCCAGCGTTAAAAATAAGAAGTCTTGCCCCGATTACAAATTTGTCTGGAATATCCACCCAAAAGCCATTAAGATCTTGGTTACAGAAGACATAGACAGCCAAAGGAAATTTTCAAATATTTATTTCCTTGAGTTATAAACCAACTCCTTTCTGAGACTTCATGTGGTTTTTGCATAATTGAAAAATGGCAATGCAATAAAACAAAATAATACACAACCAGCATTTATGCAAACTAAATCAAAACTAGTATTATTATTATTTGAAACACAACAAGATTAGGACACAGCAAACAAGATATTATTGTTGTTGTTGTTATTTGAAACACAACAAGATGAGTCCACAGCAGACAAGATCACTCTGCTGGCTGTTGTATTGGATCACATGTCAGACACTTCGCAAGTGTCTAGGACTGCGTGATGTATCGGGGAATAATGCTTGCAGATCCCAGTAAGGTGGCCTTCTGCAGCTGGCAGATAGTAATTTTGTCAGCGCCGAGGTCTTTAGGTACTGCACCCAGTATGCCAATCACCACTGGGACCACCTCTATTGGCTTGTGACAGAGTCGTCGTCGTCTTATTATTATTACTATTATTATTATTTTACTGACACACAGTATACCACAGCAAACAAGATCTATATGGTGGATTTCGTATCACAAAATCACAAGTCAAACACTTCCCAAGCGTCTAGGACTGTGTGATGTATTTTTGAATGATGAGTGCATATCCAAGTAAGGCGCTTTTTGCAGTTGACAGATTGTGATTTTGTCGATGTTTATTGTTTCCAAATTCGAGCTGAGGTATTTTGGCACAGTACCCAGTGTACCGATGACCACTGGAACCACCTGTAATGGTTTATGCCAGAGCTTTTGCAGTTCGATTTTGAGGTCTTGATAACAGCTGAGTTTTTCCTGTTGTTTTTCATCAATTTAGCTGTCACCTGGTATGGCAACATAAATAATCCAAACTTTTTTCTTTTCCCAATCGTGATGTTTGGTGTATTGTGTTCCAAAACTTTGTCAGTCTGGATTCAAAAGTCTCACAGTATTTTTGCGTGTTCATTTTCCACTACCTTTGCAGGTTTATGATCCCACCAGTTCTTTACTTTATTTTATTATTATTATTATTTGAAATTTCCATCTCTCTTTAGATTTTGAGTGATCTCCTTAAAGCAGTGGTTCCCAGCATGTGGTCCTTGGACCATCAGTGGTCAGTAAGAACTAAAATATGGTCCGCAGCCTCACTGTTACTACACAGTTGCAACAAGAGCGACTGATCTCGCAAAACCCTCTTATAGTGCCGAGGCTTATTAAATATGGTTTTCTGTGAGTGAGCAGATGGCAACTACTGAATGGCATATGTTTTTTTATCAGAAACTAGAGCTGATGTGATCTATATCCAATGCAATTTTCTGAATCAGCAACCCAAATAACCAAACCACATCTGAAGTTGACCAAAATTGATTAATAACCCTTTTGGTACTAATGTTGGAGAGTGGTCCCTGGTCAAGTGGTCACTGGTCAATGTGGTCCCTGGTCAAAAAAGGTTGGGAACCACTGCTTTAAAGAGTTTCATGTTTGTGTGGTAGTTACCAAGAAGACTTCTCTGAAATCCTTGCTAATCAAACGCAGCATGCAATATAGATAATCTGAGTTCTTGGTTAGGTTCGAATTGTAGGATGAAATATAAAGAAGAAAACATTCTGTAAATTACACGGATATTTGATGATTCAAAGGTCAACACATTTGAAAGCCAGAATGTTGTAGGAATTTGAATGTTGGACTAGGACCCTTTCTACACTGCCATATAATCCAGATTACAATCAAATCAGATAATCCACATTATCTGATTTGAACTGGATGAGTCTACAATACCATATAATCCAGTTCAAATCAGATAATCTGGATGCTATATGGCAGCATACAAGGGGTCTAAGTCTCTGAGAGACCAGATGACTTCAAGCAAATAACACTTTCTCAGCCTAAGAGGTAATGAAAACTCCTTTTGAATAAACCTTTCCACGAAAGCTGTTTGATAGGATTGACAAAGTTGATTTGAATGGAAAGAAAACAGGAAGGCCAATGAAACAACAGTAGAGTCTCACTTATCCAACCTTCTCTCATCCAACATTCTGTATTATCCAACACAGTCTGCCTCCCACCCAGATCCATAGCTGTTTCAATACATGGTGATGTTTTGGTGCTAAATTCGTAAAAACAGTAATTACTACATAACGTTATCATGTATTGAACTGCTTCTTCTGAAGGCTTCTTGCAAAAGTGATGTTTTGGTGCTTAATTTGTAAAATCATAATGGAATTTTATTTATTTATTTATTATTTACTATATTTTTATACCACCCCTCTCAGCCCGAAGGCGACTTGAGGCGGCAACCAGTGCCCACAATATAAAATACAATTAAAAACAGTTATATACTGGCAGATAAAAACAATAAACAATTAGCAATTAAAATCAAAAAATACAGTTCCCAGCATCTCATCATTAAAAACATTTTCCATCGCATCATCAAATTATTCCGTGATCACAATTAGATAGTTACATTTCACCTGCAAAAGCCTGCTCAAACAGCCAGGTCTTAACTTCCTTTTGAAATGTTAGGAGGGAGGAGGCTGATCTAATGTTCCTAGGTAGGGAGTTCCATAGCAGAGGGGCCACTGCTGAGAAGGCCCTGTCTCTCGTCCCCACCAATCAGGTCTGCGAAGAAGGGGGGACCAAGAGCAGGGCCTCTCCAGATGATCTTAAACACCTGGATGGTTCGTAGGGAGAGAGGCGTTCGGACAAGTAAGCTGGGCCAAAACTGTTTAGGGCTTTAAAGGCTAAAGCCAGCACTTGTGCTCAGTAGCAAACTGGCAGCCAGCAGAGCTAGCACAACAGAGGAGTTGTGCGCTCCCTGAGTGCCGCTCCTGTTATCAACCTGGCTGCTGTCTGCTGGAACAATTGAAGCTTCCGAACAGTCTTCAAAGCAGCCACACGTAGAGAGTGTTGCAGTAATCTATACGGGATGTAATCAGAGTGTGGACTACCGTGGCCAAATCAGACTTCCCAAGATATGGGCACAGCTGGTGCACATGTTTTAACTGTGCAAATGCTCCCCTGGTCACCGCCGAAACCTGGGGTTCCAGGCTCAGCGATGAGTCCAGGATCACACTCGGACTGCATCTTCAGGGGCAGTATAACCCTGTTCAACACAGGCTATAACCCTACGCCTTAATTTGACATTTAATAGGCTTTTCCAATGTTCTGTCAGCCTGTTTATGTTAGATAAGTGAGACTCCACTGTATATATTATATGATTGTATGGAGAAGAACTATAAAAATAAACAGGAAACAGAATGAGAAACTAGAATAGTAGTGTAAGACATTTTTAGTGACTTGTCCTAGTACAGAAGGCAATGGATGATGTTTCAATAGAATATAAATATATTAGGCTAAAGCTGATCAAGACAAAGGGGACAGTTTTGTGATACTGAAAGAGAACATCTTCCTTGTTAAATAAGGGTTTACCTAGTAGATCAAGTCTAGAGAAAGAGAGGAAAGCCTTTCAGATGTTTCAGATTCAGTTCACAGACACCATAAGAATTGTAGCCCAAGACATCTGGTGAGCTACCAGTTCCTCAACCCTCTTTTAGAAAAATGTAAGGATTATTATTCAGTTTGTTACATGATTGTTACAGAGTCATGGAATAGACTTCATGATTATTTGAAAAATATCCTGCCAGGCATCAGGAGATTACTCTGGATCATCTCAGGTTTTGGAAACAGAAACCCATTTGCTCATTTTCAAAATTAGCTGTTCAAAAGCTGGATTTGGGATGTTTTATACCCCTGATCAACTTCTCTGCCCTTTCTTATGAAAGCTAAGTACCATCACATGTGAAGAGTGATGTCTTTCTAATAAGAATAGCTAACAAAAATGAACTCATCTGGTTTAATACAAGACTTGGCATAAAATTACTACTGAAATATCCTTTTAGCTTGAGCACAGGAAAGGCAGCGGACACAAGCACTGCATGAAATGGCAAAACCGAAATGGCATTTCTGTATGCTAAGAATCTGAAAAGAGCATACTGTACAACATTGAGTTTTGTATGTTTTTCCATTCTCTATTAGAGTGAAGACCATCTAAATCTTTTTCCCCCAGCACAAACAACTTTGTAGAATGTTAAGTGCAATCTTTGTACAAGCACTAACTTTAGCCATTAGCCAGTATAGAAGCATGGTTTTATCTTTCAGTAAATGATTACTCCATTCTTTCCCCATCAAATATAGTCTTTGTCACCCTTATATTTAATTGCAATTATTTTTAAGTGTTTCTCTCATAGTTACCCTTGGAGATGAGCATTATCAAAGGTGATGATGGGCTGAACTATACAAGAAGGGAGAAGTGTCTCTATCAAATATTTCAATAAGCTGTGGCAAAGATAGATGTGCTTTTGTGGTGCGTGCGGCAGAATCCTTTCTGTTCTCTTCTTTCGCCAGGAAGACATGAGTGGCTGGAGTGTTTGCTTCTATAAATAACTACTTTATGTCAGCCAGATGCCAGTCTTTTTGAAGAGGGTCAGTCCCTAGTTTGTCTTGGTACTAGGCATCATGCAGACCCAAGAACGAGCATAGAAACCATTCGGGACCGGACAGGTCACCCCACATTCATAACAAACTCCATAAACTTCATCCAAACCATCAAGATCACTGATCTCTACAACAATAAGGTAAGTGCATTGTTTCCTGACATAATCAGGCATCGGTCATCTGATGAGCTTGTGGTGTTTGCAACAGTAAATGAGCACGGTACTATAACAATTTATCACAGAGTGTTCAGGATGGTTCTCTATTTAGACTGTGGTTTATTAGCTAATGCTAGTTCAAAGGGTGTGTGCACTGAACTTTTAGAAGCCTGGTATTGGAGGAAATGATGTATTTTAAAGATAGCAGATAGCATTGGAAAAAATTGTGCATGGATAAAGGTAAAGGTTTCCCCTTGACATTAAGTCAAAGCTTGTCCAACTCTGTGGGGTGGTGTTCATCTCCATTTCTAAGCCAAAGAGCTGGCATTATCCATAGACGCCTCCTGGATCATGTGGCCAGCATGACTGCATGGAGCACCGTTACCTTTCTGCCAAAGTGGTACTTATTGATCTACTCATATTTACATGTTTTTGAACTACAAGGTTGGCAGAAGCTAGGACTAACAGCTGGAGCTCACCCCGCTTCCCAGATTCAAACCACGAACCTTCCAGTCAGCAAGTTCAGCAGCTTAGCAGTTTAACCGTGCATGGATATTTACATATATTTGTACAATTTGGCACCACGATGAATTTTACACATCCACATGAGAACGTGAGAAGGCCCCGTCACACTTTATCATATCGTTTGCATAGTGTGATAAAAAAACTCTTGGTCTATTAGGATTTCACATGCAGAGTTAATAGAACACAACTTTTCTGCAAACCATGTATTTGCCAGAAAGGTTTACCAGTTCTTAAATGGCTTTGGCAAACAAGAATTGCCTAAAATTCCTGGAAGAGTACTTTTGGTTAAAATGCAGGCTCGACAACATTAAATGTAACTTTCTCTTACTCTCTAGAAAATCACACCAAACAACTTGCAATGCTATCACATGCTGATGCGGTCAAAGAAAGGAAGCAGCAAACATCCGCCATCATGAAGGAAATACAGAGAAATGGTATAGAGTTAAATCCCTATTATGACTGTATGTCTAGTGTCACTCTCTAACCTTTCTTTTTAATCTTGAGGCATTATCTCTCTTACAGCTTTGCCTCTGGGTATGCTGCCATAAATAATCTCATGGGGCTATCATGCTGCCTATGGTAACTAATCCTTTTGTAGTTGCCTCTTTTCATTTGAAAGCTATTTTCAGATGAACAACTGTTGTGGAGGAATGAAGTAATCTAACAGCTGATGTACATTCTCCCCGGGATTGACTTTCAGAGTATTATTTGGGGAGGGGGCTCATAGGTCTGGATGCCATATTATGAAACTATTCATATAGAGAAATGGGTATGATTCTTGGATCTCAGAACTATTGTTAAAACTATCACCATGGATATTTGCAATGTAAACTGAATTTCAATCTCTGCCTTCGCCCACACAAAGCTGGCTGTAGATTTATCCTGCTTCTCAAGGCACAATTTCCAACTAATCGCACATAAGAAATGTTTCGAAGTAGATCTTATTTTGGACATATTTGGACAGAATTGTGAAAAACCTGGTTTGGTGGATCAAGATTTCCACAAGAAGGCATCTAAAGAATTTACTGAACAGGAAATAGACAGGAAATTCTGGGAAATAGACAGGACATTCTGGGAAATGTAGTCAAAAACATAACTGGTCTGAGCTCTTATTAAGGTAAAAAAGCAATATTATTTCTTTTGGATGAGAAATGACTATATAGCTTTGTTTTAAAGACCAAAGAACGGGATGATTTCTAGACCCAAAGCAAACAAGTCGGGCTTTCCCCTTTTTTTTCCTCACCCAAACATTGAAAGTCACAACTAGCATCCGAAACACCAAAATATTATTTGATAACTAAGACGAATCTATGCTCCCTCCCTCTATTATTTCCTTCCTTCCAAGATAGTGTAGCTGTAAAGCCTTTTACAGGCTGTATTTTCTTTCTTTTTTATAGCTCAAGTATACTTTATAGCGACCTTAAAACAGACTTCTTCTGGAAATTTGGGTATATGCACATATAAAATAACATACCTATTTTGTATTATTTTGTATATTGAGCCTCTGGTGGTGCAGTGGGTTAAAGCACTGAGCTGCTGAACTTGCTGATAAAAAGGTTGCAGGTTCAAGTCCAGGGGCGTGAGCTCCCGCTGTTAGCGGACACAGTCCAGCTTGTCAACATCTCCCTTAAATTGTGGTGCCCAAAATTGGACACATTATTCCAGGTGTGGTCTGACCAAGGCAGAATAGAGGGCTAGCATGACTTCCTGAGATCTAGACACTATCCCATTGAAGGTTATGTTAGAATTTTTCCAGTTAGTTTCTAAAGTACTACAGGATCCATGTATAACTTTTAGTGCTAAAACAGGCCAACACAGATGCTAGTCTGAATACTACTACTATTTTCTACCAGTTTAGCTATTGTGCCATCAAAGAACTGTTGTAATTTTGCTTGAAAGGGGTGCTTTGAATCAACATGGAGAAGTGCCTAACTTCTTTGCAGAACTCCATTCCTCAGTTTACTATTTAACAAACCTATATGCTAAGTTAGGTATTGTACCAAAGACACCTTGAATCCAAAAGGTTCTATAAAATGTTTGCTTTTCCTGTTCAATGACAGCCAGTAGCTTCAATTACAATAGGATGTACTCAGGATCCAACTTTTTTTCTTAGTAGTATGTCAACCCAAAATTGCTTTTTTGCAAAAGGAAAGTAGATGGACAAATGGCTGGTGGATATTCCCATTGTTGAATTATTTATGAATGTAATATGGGACTTCCCCTCACATTAGTTTGTCTGTATCACCTTTTAATTTGGCCAATTACAAGCAGTCACCTATATGACATGCCAAGTAGGTCAAGGCAATTAGGGCATTGAGAGACTTTATTGTGATCGCAATATATGTGCACCTGATCACATTGTCCTAATTATTTTAATTATCAAAGTCTGAATTGGGAAAATGGGCCACTGGTGCCTAAAGGTCATTAAAGCTTGCTGAGTCACCTTTGGGCTGATATGGGCGGGGTATAAATGATGTAAATAAATAAATAAATTTGCCCTGTAATTTCAGTTTTCACCATGGATATGGCATTAGAATATGCAACTATGTCTGTTTCTGTGTAAAACATATCTCCAGATTTGATGATGTTAGGGACATTGATCCCTGCAAAAGTAAAAAGGCACAATTTTTAAAAATGGCTATTTTTCACCTGAGAAACCACTCTCTATGAATTTCTAAGTTTTCCAGCATGAATCTATAGCAGGAAATGGGAACACTTTGGCCCTCCTGGTGTTTTGGACTTCAACTCCCACAATTCCTAACAGTCTGCTGGCTGTTAGGAATTGTGGGAGTTGAAGTCCAAAACACCTGGAGGGCCAACGTTTGCCAATGCCAGTCTTAAGCTCTTTGTTTCTTTAAAAACATACTGAACTGTAATAAAGTTTTAAAGCATTAAAAAAAACACCCCAGTGAGGATCCAAAAGCCAAAAACAGGAATAGCACTTTTCTGTGATTAGAGAAATGCATGAAAGTATAAGATATGTGTTGTTGACCACCTTTGTAAATTCAAGCCATATAGAGTTTTAAAATATGGTCTGCATCTCTTCAAGATACTAGACATCAATTTCCTTTCTTCTGAGAGCTTGTCATGCTTAATTTTGGTACTGCATCACCTGAGTTCCACAGTCACTATAGCTAACCTTGGCTGCATAAGCAACATTTCCTTTTGTTTGTTCTTTTTTCCAGCTTTTAGGCTGTGAACCTTATTCACAAAGTTACTTGGAAATTTTTACTTGATTATATATCTCAAAGTTTGCAACAGCAATGCTGGGTGGAGATTATGGGATTTATAATCCACAAGGTAACTTTTTCAGTCTCCAAACAGTCTGAATACTGGAAATAGAAGAAACACATTGTGTCCCACACCTTTTTTTTCGTGTCAGGGGCAACTTGAGAAAATGCAAGTCGCTTCTGGTGTGAGAGAATTGGCCATCTGCAAGGACTCTGCCCAGGGGATGCCCGGATGTTTTGATATCTTACCATCCTTGTGGGAGGCTTCTCTCATGTCTTCATATGGGGAGCTGGAGCTGACAGAAGGAGCTCAACCTGCTCTCCCTAGATTCGACATGTTGACCTGTCAGTCATCAGTCCTGCTGGCACAAGGGTTTAACGCATTGTGCCACCAGGGGCTAGTGTTGTAACTGTTTCTAAGCTTTTCTGAAAATTGCCATAATTCCTACTTCAGAGTGTCTTTAGTAAAGGACGACCATTAAAAAGAAACATTTCTTAGATAAGTATCTGAGACAGAAAATTAGCCATTTACATTACATATATTATAAGGGTCACCTTTATTTTTTTCATTTCTTAGATAATATATTTTCTTTAAGTGATCACAGTCTTCTATTTAAATAGTACATATAAAGGTATCATAGACTCTTACTTAACATCAGCTTGTCTACAATCTTATAGGATCCTCTATATACATTTTAAGTTTAATTTTACACATTTATTTTTAAACTAGGGTAAGGCAGGGAACAGTGGGTTAAACTGCTAAGCTACAGAACTTGCAGACCAGAATGTCGGTGGTTTGAATCCAAAGGACAAGGTGACCCTACTGTTAGCCCCAGCTTCTGCCAACCTAGCAGTTCAAAAACATGCAAATGTGAGTAGATTAATAGGTACCACTCCAGTGGGAAGGTAACGGCACACTATACAGTCATGCCAGCCACATTACCTTAGAGGTGTCTATGGACAACGCTGGCTCTTCAGCTTAGAAATGGAGATGAGCACCAACCTCCAGAGTCAGACTTGACTAGACTTAATGTCAAGGGGAAACCTTTACCTTTACTAAGACAGGGCCATTAAATACTAGACATTGTAACCCATAATTAAGAACATTGGCAATGTTTTCATTAAAGTAGGATCCCTGTATCCACAAGGGACATGCTCCCAGACATCATGTGAATGCACAAATAATCAGATAATAGTAAACCTATTGAAATGAGCCCAAGAATCATGAAAAAGGATCTAGAAAATGCCAAGAGAGAATATATTTTGAGGATAAGTGAAACCGCAGATAATGGTTCACCCGTCATAAGTACCAGCACATGTGAATTGTTTGTACCCTTGTACAATTGCATACTTCTCCATCCCAGTTATCGGTTCACCAGATATCGGTGGTTGTCCTGTATTACTTCAGAGACAGGGTGAGCAATTTAGTATAAATCCACTCCTGTTTTTCTTCTCAGGTGAATTGCCTATGAGATTATCATGTTGATCTCATTTTTTGCCCTTTTCATCATCCCATTTCTATTTGCTAACATCAGATGCAATCTATGCACAACTTAATTAAGAAAGATAGTGGAATTACATCTTAATTCACAGAAGCCTTCTATTAATCTTGCACTTAAAATATCTGGGAAGCTGCCTAGACACACAAAGTGGTTGAGATCCTCACTTGAAACATGAGATAGCTAATTAAAGTTTTGGAGCAGAAAGGCAACGGATAGCATATGTCTGAAAACTTAATCTGGCTCAAATATTTATCTTTCACTAGCAAATAGCCTACCTTATGAGAAGTCAGTCTGCAAAATCAAACAAACTCTGTTTTAGTGACATTCAAAAGAAGTTTTATGATTTAGTTCTAAATGTGCTTATGTGGAAACAACTTCCCTAGAGAAAGGGTTCAACCCCAAACTAAAGGACCATTTTAAAAATAGATAGATGGTTTTTTTCTGGTTTGGGCTGTGATGGAACTTCATTCCACTTTGGGGTGGAAGGAATTGTCCTTTTTTTTGCATGGCATTTCATTTTGTTTCATCTAAGAAGTATCTGGAGAATTCCTAACTTTCATTACATGTGTTTGCCTTCTCCCATTTCTACTGCAATCCTAGAATCATAGAACCCTAGAGTTGGAAGAGACCTCATGGGCCATCCAGTCCAATCCCCTGCTAAGAAGAAGGAAAAACCCATTGCCTTGTTTTGCCATTTCACATCTGTACATCTAATTAGCATGACTTCGGCATGTTTGTTTCAGCATTTAAAATAATTATTTTTTCAAAAGGAATTACTGCTCCTTCTCTGTGTCTTAAGAACAATGGCAAAAATTGAAGCATTGAGGGCATGTAAAGCAAGCCCACACAAAAACATCACTAAACATATAGGAGATGGAGAAACAGAACAATTATCATTCCACTTTAAATTAGCCACTTTAACCCATTTCTATGCACAGGGAGCCAGGTGCAGTTGATTCCTAACCATCCGTTAAGAGAGATGGGCCAAAACTACAAAATGAAGTTCAACAGTGACAAATGCAAGATACTTCACTCAGGTAGAAAAAATGAAATGCAAAGATACAGAACGGGGGACGCGTGGCTCGGGAGCAGTACGTGTGAAAAAGATCTTGGAGTCCTCATTGACAACAAGTTAAACATGAGCCAACAATGTGATGTGGCGGCAAAAAAAGCCAATGGGATTTTGGCCTGCAAATGTATAATGTCTAGCTCCAAGGAAGTCATACTACCCCTCTATTCTGCCTTGGTTAGACCACACCTGGAATATTGTGGCCAATTCTGGGCACCACAATTGAAGAGAGATATTGACAAGCTGGAATGTGTCCAGAGGAGAGTGACTAAAATGATCAAGGGTCTGGAGAACAAGCTTTATGAGGAGAGCTGGGCATGTTTAGCCTGAAGAAGAGAAGGCTGAAAGGAGACATTATAGCCATGTATAAATATGTGAAGGGAAGTCATAGGGAGGAGGGAGCAAGCATGTTTTCTGCTGCCCTGGAGACTAGGACATGGAACAATGGCTTTAAACTACAAGAAAAGAGATTCCATCTGAACATTAGGAAGAACTTCCTAACTCTGCGAGCTGTTCAGCAATGGAACTCTCTGCCCTCCGGGCTCCTTCTTTGGAGGCTTTTTAAACAGAGGCTGGATGGCCATCTGTCAGGGGTGCTTTGAATGCAATTTTCCTGCTTCTTGGCAGGGGGTAGGACTGGATGGCCCATGAGGTCTCTTCCAATTCTATTATTCTATGATTCTATCTTTAAAATCCTTGTATTTCCATATACTTCGGAAATGGGGCCAAACAGAAAACCCACAGAACGACCTTGCGTCATCTAATGGGCTCCGCAAAACACTGATAACACTGATAAGTGACTTACCTTTTCTACGTCCTTATAAATCTACAAGAGTCTTCTGTTCTTTTGCATCAGGCATCTTCTCTGAGGAGCTAGTTTGGCTGCAAATATTTCAGACATGCTGTTTTGCTCCCACCTAACAGATTATCACCTAGGCTTGTAAATAAATAGCCTTTCACTTTTTTTTCTAGTGGCAATTAATATGACTTCCTAGTGACCCTGCTGAAAATTACCTTTAATTGAAAATTTAATGGGAAGGTTGATGTTGATATGCCACAAATGACTTACAAGGGTAAGTGTTAGCAGGTCAGATAGCAGAATGAATTGTGCACTGATGACTTTTGGGGGTCAATTTGTAAAACTTTGATGAGCATTTTGTGGTAGCAGTCATTACATGTGAGATGGATAAGCGATAGAAATTGTTTCTGGTTGCACTTGCTGGAAAGGTGATCAATTGCCTGAATCCAATTGTTAGCCTGCTCCATCATGGCCAAAATCTCTTATTCTTGTTGGACTTTCTGAGAGTTGTAGTCCAAGCAAATACCTTTTCCAGGCTCTGCCACTGATTTGGGAGAATTTCCTTAGAAATGTGTTTTCCTATTAATTTGTAGAATCACCTGGAATGGATCTTGTTGGGAAAAAGGTTAGCATTCCCAGAGACATCATGCTGGAAGAATTGTCACTGCTTAGTAACAGAGGAGCAAGGCTGTTCAAGATGCGGCAAAGGAGGTCTGACAAGTACACATATGAAAACCTTCATTTCTTAACTAGCAAACCAAGAAACGTGAGTAATGGGGTTGGGGGGGTTGGGGGGGTTGGATAATTATTTTTTTTACGTGACACACATAAAGAATAACTCTTTGGCCAATCAATCGAAATAAAGCCAACCAGTTCATCATATTTCCAAGGTAGGCAAAAGAAACAAGTGATCCCTTATTTTTGGTGGTGAATTGCATTCAACTTTATGGGACATACAGTGTGTAGCACAGGTTCAACAAGATCATCTGCGTTTAAAAAATGAGGAAGAATAATCTTTCTCCACCTGTTGCCCTTTTCATGTGTTGGATTCAGCATCACCAGCCAGCACAACTGTATAGGCTGGACATCCTGAATGCTGGAGTCCAGCACATTTGGGCCACAACAGATTGGGGAAGGCTGGCTTCTACATTTCTGTGACATTTATTCCAAAACCATAATTTTGACAACAGTGGGAAGTTCTAAATCAGTGTTTCTCAACCTTCCTAATACCGTAACCCCTGAATACAGTTCCTCAGGTTGTGGTGACCCACACCATAAAATTATCTTCATTGCTACTTCATAACTGTGATTTAGCCACTGCTGTGAATTGTAATGTAAATATATGATATGCAGGAGGATGTATGTTCATTCACTGGACCAAATTTGGCACAAATACCCAATACACCTACATTTGAATACTGGTCAGGGGGATTTTGTCATTTGGGAGTTGTAGTTGCTGGGATTTATACTTCACCTACAATCAAAAAGCATTCTGAACTCTACCAATGATGAAATTGAACCAAACTTGGCACAAAGAACTCCCATGACCAACAGAAAATACTGGAAGGTTCTGGTGGACATTGACCTTGAGTTTGGGAGTTGTAGTTTACCTACATCCAGAGAGCACCGTGGACTCAAACAATGATGAATCTGGACCAAACTTGGCACGAATACTCAATATGCCCAGATGTGAACACTGGTGGAGTTTGGGGAAAATAGACCTTGACTTTTGGGAGTTGTAGTTGCCGGGATTTATAGTTCACCTACCATCAAAGAGCATTCTGAACCTCACCAACGATGGAATTGAACCAAACTTGGAACACAGAACTCCCATAACCAACAGAAAATCCTGTGTTTTCTGATGATCTTTGGAGTCCCCTCTGACACTCCCTTGCAACCCCCCAAGGGTCCCAACTCACTGGTTGAGAAACGCTGTGATAGAGTTGACAGCTGTGATCCTAGAGAAGTTTCAAAGCACTTTTCAGTATTATTTTTGTTCAAATGGATCTGCAAACCTGGCTTTTTGTGGGAGTCCTCGGAATTGTAGTCTTTAGCTTTCTCCTATAACACAGTGATGCCTAATATTGTTTCCTAATAACACCTTCATGGGTCCTGGCATTGGGCCACCTCACTTTCACTACCCACACATGTACTCTTTTGTCCCTTCCATGACGTAGCCACAAGGACTCAATTTATAATTCTTGTGGTCATGAAATTACTCCCCTTCAAAACCATCATTTTTTTGGCTTATATGGGCACTAGGCACGTGTGATCCAAAAAACAAGGGTTCTACACTGTGTTCAAAAGTAAGGCACACTGACGCTTCGTTTCTAAAGTCACTTCCGAATTTTAGTAAGTGATTCATTAATGGCAGCTGCACATGCCCAATAGGGAAAACAGCACTGGCAGTGGGGAAAATTCAGGGACTTCTCTTCCCCTCATTTTTTGAGCTTTCCTAATGAAACATGCTACAATAGTAGAACCCATCATCCACTGTTAGCATACCAAATTTCAGAATGTTTAGACAATCCAATGATTTTAAAGATTTTTTAAAAAGAATTTGGGAAATACATTTTTTTAAAATAAAAGAGCTACCTCCTTGAATTTTCTAGGGAAATAGGGGATCACTCCCCACAACTTGCAGACATTCTAAACCCCACCATTGATAGAATTGGGCCAAACTTCCCACACAGAACCCCCATGAGCAACAGAAAATACTGTGTTTTCTGATGGTCTTTGATGACCCCTCTGACACCCCCTCATGACTCCCAAAAAGTCCCAACCCTTAGGATGAGAAACGCTGCTCTAAATGTTCTAACAGGGAGTGATGCTTTCGGTTCTGATCATTCTGGCAGGACAGAGATCACCACCATCCCTGTAAGCCTTTAACTTATAAAGAAATAAAGATGATATGTAATTGGATAATGTGTATCATATGGTCCTTGTCAAACTATAGAACTTAGATTCCTTCTGTGAATACACCTTTGTCTGTATATGCTAAGAATGTACAAAATATTTGTTAATGTTCTTGTCCTTTACAATCAATCAGCAGCCACAAGACATTTCATGCTTAAGAACGTGGGAAAGTGATCAGTCCTTTCTAATTTTTGCTAAGCTTTTTTGAAAGAAAGGAAGATATTTATTTGTTTATTTATTTGGATTTGTAGACCGCCACTCCCAATGGCTCGGAGCGGTTTACAACATGGCTCGAGGAGAGCAGATAACGAATAAAACATACAGTAAAAATATAACAATAGAACAATAATAAAACACAGTTGGATCATGAGCATTCAAAGGCCTGTCTAAACAAGTGCGTCTTGCAGGCTCTGCGGAAGGAAACTAAGCTTGAGCCCGCGTTTCTGGTGGTAACAGAACAGGGGCAATGATGGAGAAAGCGCTGCGCCTGGTCGAGGTCAAGTGGAAGGCCTACATGCTAGGGACGTCAAGGAGGTGCTGATCCTCGAAACGAAGTGATCTCGGGGGGTTATATGGAATCAGGCGGTCCCAAAGGTACACTGGCCTGCATTTTTATGAAAGAATCCTTAACAGATTAGAGAGATGGGCCAAAACTAGCAAAATGAAGTTTAACAGTGACAAATGCAAGACACTTTACTTAGCCAGAAAAAAAATGAAATGCATAGATACAGAATGGGTGATGCCTGGCTCGAAAGCAGTACATGTGAAAAAGATCTTGAAGTCCTAGTGGACAATAAGTTAAACATGAGCCAACAATGTCATGCAGTGGCAAAAAAAAAAGCCAATGGGATTTTGGCCTACATAAATAGGAGTATAGTATCTAGATCCAGGGAAGTCATGCTACATCTCTATTCTGCCTTGGCCAGACCAAACCTGGAATCACACTGTATCCAATTCTGGGCACCACAATTGAAGTGAGATATTGACAAGCTGGAATGTGTCCAGAGGAGGGTGACTAAAATAATCAAGGGTCTGGAGAACAAGCCCTATGAAGAGCGGCTTAAAGAGCTGGGCATGTTTAGCCTGCAGAAGAGAAGGCTGAAAGGAGGCATGATAACCATGTATAAATATGTGAGGGGAAGGGAGGAAGCTTGTTTTCTGCTGCCCTAGGATGTGGAGCAATGGCTTCAAATTACAGGAAATGAGATTCCACCTAAACATTAGGAAGAACTTCCTGACTGTGAGAGGTGTTCAGCAGTGGGACTCTCTACCCTGAAGTGTGATGGAGGCTCCTTCTATGGAGGCTTTTAAACAGAGGCTGGATGGCCATCTGTTGGAAGTGCTTTGAACGTGATTTTTCTGCTTCTTGGCAGGGGGTTGAACTGGATGGCCCATGAGGCCATCCTATAATCATAGAATCTGTGATTCTATGATTATCTGTTTCCTGTGCAACTATCTTGCAAAATGAAGGTTTTGCAAGAAAGTCCCAAAGTGTGAGGGGAAAAAATCATTGAAAAACGTACACAAATTCTCATCATCTCATCAACCAACAAAAACAAAACAATTTCAATTCTTCATTCTCATGTAGGAGACTAAAATAAGCAAATGTTGGCATCCCTAGTATATGCCTGTGCATGTATCATCTTGGCTATGACTTGAAAAAAATGATGAGCGTGCTTCCAGGAGGAAGGATCATTGTTTTCCTATTATACAATAATGTTCTTGGAACATTAAGAAATGCAGTTATCACCACAGCAGAAGCAATGCTTGAGGGATAATGTGAGATACCGTGCCATAAATGAAAAACAGTTGCACCTTTATAGCACACGAAAGCAGCTCGGCAGAAGCAGAAAGTCATTTTCAAATTAGGTGTGAGGAACATTGAGCTCACCAGATGTTGTTGGATTATAGTTCATATCAGCTCTTAAGACGGGATAGTTAGGGAAGGTAGGAATTTCTGTCTAACAGTATCTGACTGCTGCCACATTTTAGTCACCATTTTAGATGGTTCATTTTCACTGTTTTATAGGGATAGAATATTATTTATTTATTTAAAACTTGTGTACCCCGACCTTCTCACCTCTATCGAGGGACTCAGACTGGCATAACAGCAAAAATTCAATGCTATACAATTTAAAAACAACTACAACAACATATTAAAATACATAAAAACCCAGCATAAAACCACATCGCCATTAAAACAATTCCACTCAATCTGTAAACGTGGTCATACATTCAGACAATAGCCAATCTCAGCCTATTCTGGGAAGGCTTGGTTCCACATCCAGGTCTTCACTAGCCTCCTAAAGGACAAGAGAGAGGGGGCAGATCTAGCATCACTTGGTAGAGAGTTCCACAGCTGAGGGGCGACCACAGAGAAGGCCCTGTCTCTCGTCCCCACCAGCCGCGCTTGAGAAGCCGGCGGGACTGAGATCAGGGCCTCTCCGGAGGATCTGAATGTTCTTGATGGTTCTTAGGGGAGAATCCGTTCGGACAGGTAAACTGGGCCAGAAGCATATAGGGTTTTGTAGGTTAAAACCAGCACTTTGAATTGTGCCTGGAAGCTAATTGGCAGCCAGTGGAGCTGGCACAGCAAGGGAGTTGTATGCTCCCTGTGCCCTGCTCCTGTGAGTAACCTGGCTGCCGAATGTTGGACTAATTGCAGCTTCTGAGCAGTCTTCAGAGGCAACCCCACGTAGAGAGCATTGCAGTAGTCTATTCGGGATGTAACCAGAGCATGGACCACCGTGGCCAAGTCAGACTTCCCAAGGTACAGGCGCAGCTGGCGCACAAGCTTTAACTATGCAAAAGCTCTGCTGGCCACCGCCGAGACCTGGGGCTCCAGGCTCAGCGATGCATCCAGGATCACTCCCAGACTGCGAACCTGCGCCTTCAGAACATACAAATATTTATACTGTACATCCATGAGTTATAATGGCAAACTTCAGTGTCAAAGGTACCCTTTTTTCTGAGTGAATATAACCTAACTTGAATTCAAATTTTCCACATTAATAAGACGTTCCAAAACTAGAGCTGTCCAAACTCTAACATTTTAAGTGGTCTGGCCTTACTGGTGTTATTCCAAAAAACAGGAATCTCAAAGGGGTAAGCAAATTTGGCCACTGTTATCCCACTTGAATTGCCAGACTTCCTATGTTCCCTACTATTAAGTTAAAGCAAGCCCTTTGCAACACTGGAGAAAAAGAGATGCAGTAGTATGGTTAAGCCAATGAGCTGCTAAACTTGTTGACCAAAAGGTTGCAGGTTCGAATTCGGGGAGCAGTGTGAGCTCCCGCTGTTATCCCCATCTTCTGCCAACCTAGCAGTTTGAAAACATGCAAATATGAGTAGATCAATAAGTACTGTTCTGGTGGGAAAACAACGGCGCTCCATGCAGTCATACAGGCCACATGACCTTGGAGGTGTCTACAGACAATGCTTTAGCTTAGAAATGGAAAAGAGCACCAACCCCCAGAGTCAGACATGACTTGACTTACTATCAGGGGAAAACCTTTACCTGGGATATGAAAGCAAAATCCTGTGAAATCTATGCCTTTCTCCTTCTGGCTGACAGAAGTTTTCTATTGAAAGATGAAGTCCAGTTGGATTATGACAGATGCAAGATATTTGAAGTATGAAAATGAAAAGGCATATATGAAAACAAACAAAACAAGAGACAGGAACAGATAAGTCAAAAATATTACACTTATAGGGGAACAAAAATACTGATGGTCAGCCTCCTTTCAGGCAAAGATCATATACAATAAATACAATTAGAGACAGGACTTTCTCTTACAAACTTGCTGCCTTGTAGTTTTGTGGGGAAAGAAATATAAGGAACAGAATAGGAATGGATATTTGTTTAAAAGGTCATAGCACTGAAATCAAACAAGATGTCAACACATGTTTTAAACCAAAAACCAGTGGAAGATGTTCTGATATCAAGAGGCCAAGGATGTCAGTGAAGAAGGGGGAAAATGGGGGACCAAATAAGAGATAAGAGATAGGACTGAGAATTTGTCAAGAAGTAAAGTATGAGAACATAAAGAATGAGAAAGAAAGAAGAGATGTGAGAGCATAAATTGTAGGGAAATAGAAGTTGGTGGTTACTGTAGGACAGTGGTTCTCAACCTGTGGGCTGCGGCCCAGCAGTGGACCGCAAGAATGAAAATCTGATCCGCGTTCCTCATTCCTCTTTATTTATATTTATATATTATATTTATATTTTAGTTCCGCTCCTTTCATCAGAGCTAACCAGCCCTGTCTCTTTTGGTACTAATGTTGGAGGGTCAAAGTGGTCCCAGTTCAAGTGATCTCTGGTCAAGTGGACCCTGGCCAAAATTGCTCCTGGTCAAGTGGGCCCTAGTCAAAGTGGGCTATGTTCATGTGGGCCCTGGTTTAAAAAAGGTTGGGAACCACTGCTGTAGGAAAACAGAAAGTGGTGTACAGCAGAAAAAAGAGCAACAGCACTGGATAAACCTAGCAGTAAGACAAATGATGTGTGCTGCAGAATTTAAAACAAAAGTGACTGATGAGAAGACAGAGGAACACTAGATAAAATGGCATTGTAACAATCAAGTCTAAACAGTATAACAAAATGAGACAGAGTCTGTGTTGTACGAGTTGGATAAAAACAGATGACTCGTAAGAGATACTGGTGAGCTGAAAATGATAACATTTAGCTGTTGCAGCAACAGAAAACTTGAATAGAAAGGGCTCATAGTCTCAGAAGCCTGAAATTATGGTCATGTAAAGAAGGAGATGTACCAAGTAAAGATAAAAACATAAAGGAACAAAAGGAACACTAAAGAAACAGATGCAAATTGTTAGTTTTAAAATAAATTGAGAGGGTTTTTTTCTTATGAGAAAATGTATGTGAGAAGATTCGTCGGAAAAGCAGCATTGTTTAAAAAGATGGTGATAAAATGTCCTGTTTGAACCTATAACTGTATGCCATTGCATATAAATAATTGTATGTTGAGGGATCAAATAAAAGAGTTCAAAGGAGATAAAAATATGAATGAATGAATGAATCTTTATTGAGAGACCATCAGTCATATCAATATATATTACACCAATAAAACAGAATGAAATAAAATATAGTAGGATAAAATGTAATATAATATAGTCAGATAATCACATGATCAATTCATCCTCATCTGGTAACTAAAATTGGTTTGAGACAGTGTGAAAGCTAATCACTGTCACTTTAGAGTGGATGTGCCCTATCTATCTTCATAGTTCTATAGTGCTAATCCTACTTCCACTACTGATCTTCGTCGCCCCAGCAGTTGGTGCCAATCGAAGCAATAAATCTCTGCCTCCTCCTTTTGGCCTTCACCAAAAAGGAGGCCACTCTTTATTATGGTGGGATTCGCATGGGATAGGAGCCAGTTAATCTTATGTTGCTCTGCCCAATGTTCCTTGTTTCCCAAAATCGGGCCTAGAGTTTAGCCCGGTCTATTGCATATATCGGGCAGTTTAAGAGTATATGACTAATATTTTCTACTTCTGGAGCCTCACAGATACAAATTCTATCGGAGTATGGTATTGAGTGAAATCTGCCGTATCTCTCCATTGTCTCCATCTGCTCAAATCTTGCCCTAGTCATGGCGAGCCTTAAATACTTAGGGAGCTGGTGTGTTAGATATTGTGCCCTCTTAAATACATGTTGTTGTACCGATAACCATTTTAGGGAGATAAAAATATGAAAACAAAGAACCAAGAGCAGAATTTTGTGACCAGGAAATTTGAAAAAACAGACGTGCTGACGTGATATGGTCAAACACCCAGGAAACAGAGTATGCTTCTTGCTAGGCTAGTAAAACAGGTGATAAAATGACTTTTGGTTGTGACAGATTAGAACAGAAGACAACAGAAAATGAGGGAAAACACCAGGCGTTGGGTTATTTCCTTCCCTTTGATGGTTTGTCCTTCTTGCTAGCTGTCTAAATGATAATGCTTCTTTGAAGAAGGTGTAGCTCTTAACACGTTAAACTACAAGTACTATTAAGGTTAAAGGTGAAGGCTTTCCCCTGACATTAAGTCCAGTCGTGTCCGACTGGGGGTTGGTGCTCATCTCCATTTCTAAGCCGAAGAGCTGGCCTTGTCCAGAGACACCTCCAAGGTCATGTGGCCAGCATGACTGCATGGAGTGCCATTACCTTCCCGCTGGAGTGGTACCTATTGATCTACTCACATTTGCATATTTTCGAACTGCTAGGTTGGCAAGTACTATTACTCCACTGTATTTGGTTATTCTGCCGGAGGCCAATACAAGAATGAAAAATACATGGAGGAGGTCTTACTTCTCCAGCCCTGGAGTTTAACTGTTTTAAGAACTTGTGTAAAAACTCTTTGTCTTTTCCAAATGGAACCTGTGTAATCTGTTCTATGAATTGCTGATTTCAATGGTCTGTAGGCTGAATGGCAGTCACTGGGTTTTATCACATGAGGATGCTAAAGTGCAATTATGGCAGGATAAAAACACCTGTTAAAGGGGTTTGCCACATGACTCTGCGGCTGTCCCGTAGTCACATTGCCATTGAATTATAATGGGATCATCTCTTTTCACCAATGGAGGCAAACCCATCAATTAATACAATATTGTTCTGCAGCTCTTCCCTGTGCAATAATTTCCTTCTGCTGCAATCCCAGTATTGTGAAGGAAGGTCTTCTCAGAATGCCAAAACTGCACAATGGCACAGTATGGCAAAAGAGGTGGGAAATAAAAACACAGTGTGCATGATATACTGAATACAGGGCAAACACAGGTAGGGGGTGAGGCAATGCAGAACACTGATCATGGACATTTGCCTCCAAAAGTGCCAGTGTTGCACAATTATGCCAAAATGTGAAAAAGATTACTGTAGTAACTATATTTTTCTCTTTTGTTTAAACAATGCAATTGCCATGTGTGGTGTTTCAGCCTGTTGTTCATGTGCATGATGGGGATGATGCAATTGTGCATGATGGGGATGATGCGATTGTCATTGAGAATGCTGATGTGCAAAGGGAACCTTCAGATGCAGTTTTTTGCTCCTGAGAACAGTTTGATTCCCAGAGCCCTGTTAGATGAGAATTCCTTTGTTAAGGGTGAAGAAGGCCTTGAAGGAGATAGTGCTGCACATGAGAATGTTAATGATCAAGGGAGGGCGTTTGATCACAGGGCAAACATTCGGGAGTATAGACAGGCTTCCCATGACCTTTGCCGCAGCTGCAGGCTCCGTTCAGGGGATACAAAGTAAAACTGGGTTTTCTGTACTTAAGATTGTAAGAAAGATCCTAGCTTCAGTTTCCAGGCTTCGTTTAGAAAAGATCACGTCAAGATTTCCTTGCTCACGTTTTTTTGCCTAGGCCTTGTTTCATAGATGGTCTTTTTGCTGCATTGAACTGTCTTAGAATTTAGCATCAAGCTTTCAACCTTTATCCTTTTGGATCCTGGAATTTATGGACTGTGTGCTTACCTTGGATATATTTTATGGTCTATCTTCTTCTACCCTTTTGTTGGACACTATATTTGTTTCAATAAAAGACTATTATTTCAAAGACTGTCTGATGTGTGTGTGAACTATGGGGATACTTCTGTCTGAAGTGCAACACCATGAGACAGGCATGTAGCCAGGGGGGGCGGCTAAGGGGGCTTCAGCCCCCCCCCCAATTCTCAGGGTGGTCCATGAAAAGGCCTTACTGGTACATTATTTAAACTGTTATGTGCATTTAAATCATTATCTGATCACCATGCTCATTATATCCCACATTAATGGGGTTATTGGGATAACAATACAAAAGGTTTGCTAGGGTAGACCCTCTTCCACCCAGTCTCAGCCCCCCCCCCCGAACCAAACTCAGCCCCCCTCGAATCAAAATCCTGGCTACGGCCCTGCCATGAGACAACAGGCTGGTGTGGTAAAGTCCATTAAACCTTTGACATTTCCCTTGGTACTGCTGTTCTCAATGCATGTTTGTATATGGTGTGTGTACATACCGTATGAGGTTGCCCTAAACTTCAAATTTTACACCTTTGAAGATGCTGCTACTATGTTATCTTTCCATGTCAGTTCAAATACACTGATGCGGTGTGCTTTACAGCACTCATCACTCATGAATGGCAGAGCACCAAGTTATTCAGGTCAGTTCGAACAAACGCCAGTAAAAACATCACTGCATTCCAGAGTGACAAAGGGTTTGCTTTGTTGCCTTTTTAAGGTGGAAGCTATTTTAGAAAACTTGTTTAATGCTCTGTGAGTAACTTGTCTCGTTCTTCATCATTTTGCCTCTAAGTCATATAACTTAACAATGTTCCTTGAACTAGAGCTTTCAGAACTTTAGACATATTAAAGCTCTTTGTATTTTGAGTGGACAAATCTAAGAACAGCCCAAAGGGTAATTTTTCCAAAAGTAATTACTTATAATGATAGTTCAACACCCTGAGTTGTAAGCTAATGCTATAACTTTTTAAAAAAAAACACCAGTTATTTACTTGACTCTTTACCAGTTAGAAAGATGTCTAAAGGTAAAATATAAGCAAGTAATGAGACCTTGAAGTATTCCTCCCCTAACATACCCCAGATTATAAAAGTAACTAAACCATTTGGTACATGAGAAAGAGAATTACCGTATATACTCGACTATAAGCCAATCCGAATATAAGCCAAAGCACCCAATTTTACCACAAAAAAACTGGGAAAACATATTGACTTGCGTATAAGACAAGGGTGAGAAACACAGCAACTACTGGTAAATTTCAAAATAAAAATAGATACCAATACAATTACATTAATTGAGGCATCAGTGGGTTAAATGTTTTTGAATATTTATATAAAACTCTAATGTAAGATAAGACTGCCTGACTCTGATTAAACCATTATTCCAACCTTCTTCAATGTAAATGTAATAAACGTAATAATAGAGTAAAATAATAAGTGTAATAATAATAACAGAGTAAAATAATAAAGGTAATAATAACAATAATAGAATCATAGAGTTGGACAAGACCCCATGGGCCATCCAGTCCAACCCCCTGCCAAGAAGCAGGAAAATTGCATCCAAAGCACCCCTGACAGATGGCTATCCAGCCTGTGTTTAAAAGCCTCCAAAGAAGGAGGCTCCACCACACTTCGGGGCAGAGAGTTCCACTGCTGAACAGCTCTCACAGTCAGGAAATTCTTCCTAATGTTTAGGTGGAATCTCCTTTCTTGTAGTTTGAAGCCATTGTCCCGCGTCCTAGTCTCCAAGGCACAGAAAACAAGCCTGCTCCCTCATCCCTATGAGTGAAATAATAAATGTAATAATAATAAATAGAATAAAATAATAAATGTAATAATAACAAAAGAGTAAAATAATAAAAGTAATAATAAATAATGTAAAATAATGAATGCAATAAAATAATAGAGTACAATAAATTAAAATAATAATAGAGTAAAAATGTAATGAAATAATAGTAATAACAGAGTAAAATAATAAATAACCTTGACTAGAGTATAAGCCGAGAAAGACTTTTCAGCCTTAAAAGGGGCTGAAAAACTCATACTTGAGTATATATGGTAAGTTATTCTTTCTGAGTTACCACTATAATCTAACATAATTGTACCTGTATGCATAATTGGAGAAAGAAACTTGTTACAGAAAACTCATCCATGGGGAAAATAACTATTACAAGTAACTTTTCACTGTTGATGGTTTTACCAGTATCCTTCCAGGTTTTAAGGTATCATGCTTAAAGAAAGTTGTAGGCAAAACCACTCTTTGCTTAAAACCTTTCTCATTTAAATATGGCTAAAATAAGATCTGGCCATTTTCAGGAGCTCTAATTCTATGTTCAAGAAACAATGATTAAGGCTTGGGATGCAGTTTTGGAAACTAATAACCTAGTAGAAAGGGTGGAGATCTTCAGCCTGTCATTAACCTTCATGAAGTTTAATGTACTAAAGTTATTATTATCACTGCAAATTGAGATGGTGTTCAAAGAATTCTTCCTGAACAGTGAGTGCGCAATGGAGGGCTAGAAACTGCCAGGGCATGTGGAGCTGCATCCATCCACCTTCCTGTGTAAACCTGGTGGCCTGTACACAGCAACACGTTTCCTCAAATTCTGTAGGGCAGTGCTTCTCAACCTTCCTAATACCGTGACTCAATAATACAGTTCTTCGGATTGTGGTGGGCCCCAAACATAACATTATTTTTGTTGCTACTTTGTAACTGTAATTTTGCTACTGTTATGAATCATAATGTATGCAGGATGTATTTTCATTCACTGGATCAAATTTGGCACAAATACTTGATATGCCCAAATTTGAATACTGGTGGGGTTTGGGGAGGATTGATTTTGTCATTTGGGAGTTGTAGTTGCTGGGATTTATAGTTAACTTACAATCAGAGAGCATTCTGAACTCCACCAACAATAGAATTGGGCTAAACTTCCCAACCCTCATGACCAAGAGAAAATACTGGAAGGGTTTGGTAGGCATTGACCTTCAGTTTTGGAGTTGCAGTTCACCTACATCTAGCGAGCACTGTGGACTCAAACAGTGATGGATCTGAACCAAACTTGGCACGAATATTCAATGTGTTGAAATGTGAACACTGCTGGAGTTTGGGGAAAATAGACCTTGACATTTAGGAGTTGTAGTTGCTGGGATTTATAGTTAACCTACAATCAAAGAGCACTCTGAACCCAGCCCACAATGGATCTGTACCAAACTTGGTACACTACCTATATGGCCAACATTGAATACTGGAGGGGGCTATTTTTGAATTCTGAGAGTTGTAGTTCACCAACACCAAAACAGAAAATTAGGACAGGCAGAGATCTTCAGCCTTCTCTGCTAAAAGGGTTCCTAAGATCATGATAAATATGTGTTTCCTGATGGTCTTTGGTAACCCCTCTCACAACCCCACAGGGGTCATGACCCCCAGGTTGAGAACCACTCCTTGCTTGGATAAAGACTCATGTGGGTCTTTAAATTAGGTGGGACCCCTCTCAAATGTCTTCACGTTGCATGGGACATGTTGACTAGTGTAGGGGTTCAAAAACAGCTTTAGGAGTCTGCTTATGACTGCAGATTCCTTTTTGCCTACTGCAGTGTAAAGGCAAAGCAAGTCAGATCAACCACCAGGTATCTGAATGAATTAGTTAGGAAGACCATATGAAACAGAAGAGTGAAGCGCATACAGAAATGAGGAGCTGCATACAAGCAGCATACTTTGCATTTATAATGGGAACCCCATGTGCTGTCTTGGAAGATATTGCCTGGCAGGCTGGCAAAGGCTACAACAATGACTCAGTTCCAATTTGTTTTAATTGTTCAGAAACACCCTTTGCTATAATATGAGGTTTAGTCAGAGGAAAATGTCAGAGCTCTGTCAATTGCTGAAGCTATGAGGAACTTCTCTGTCCAGAGTGCCAGGAAGTCCACAAGATCTGTGATGTCATGAATATGACAGTGGAGCATCATTACCATCTCTTAGTCTGGGATTCCAGGTAGATTGCAGAAGCAGAAAATTTCAATAAAAGCAGATATCATGTTGTCGAAGGCTTTCATGGCAGGAATCACTTGGTTGTTGCGAATTTTCCAGGCTGTATGGCCATGTTCCAGAAACCTTCTCTCCTGACATTTTACCCACATCTATGGCAGGCATCCTCAGAGGTTGTGAGGGTTGTTGAAAACTAGACAAGTGGGCCTTATATATCTGTGGAATGTCCAGGGTGGGAGAAAGAACTCCACAAGAACATCAATGAGGTGCCGTCCCTACAGCGCTTGCATTGGCTGCCGGTTGAACACAGAGTCTTCTATAAGACTCTGGTCCTAGCATTCAAGGTTTTTCGAGATCAGGGTCCATATCTAAGAGACGGTTTAATGCCACTTCACCACCAGAGACTGCCACAGTCAGCTCATGAGAATCTTCTCTATGTCCCTGGCCCTAGAGAGGTTCGTTTGGAGTCCACAAGACATAGATCCTTCTCAATCGCAGCCCCAATTTTGTGGAACTACCTACCGCCAAACCAAAGAGCCACTCCTGATCTACATACATTTTTAGGGGCACTTAAGACATGACTCTTCAGAAGAGTCTATGATTGCTAAGTAACAAGCTGTGACTATGTAACCTGTTTATTTTAATTGTGTAAGTCGCCCAGAGCACCTTTGGTGGAGGGCGACTCATAAGAAATAAAGTTGAGTTGAGTTGTCTGCTTGAGGCAAGTGTGAACCTTCCAACTGAACACCTTGATCAGCATTGAATAACCTTGAAGCTTCAAAACTTGGCTGCTTCCTGCCTGGGGAAATCCTTTTTTGGGAGGTGTTTAGTAGGCCTGGTTGATCCATGTTTCTAAATGGTTCAAACGGAACTTTTGTTTTGTAAGTACTTTTGAACCATTTAGAACCATGGATCAACCAGGCCTAGTGATTAGTTGTCCCTGATGGTTTCCTGTCTGGAATTCCCCTGTTTTTGAGTGTTGTTCTTTCTTTATTGTCCTGATTTTAGAGTTTAATACTGGTAACCAAATTTTGTTTGTTTTCCTGATTTGCTCCTTTCTGTTGAAACTGTCCACATGGTTGAGAATTTCAATGGCTTCTCTGTGTATTCTGACATGATAGTTGCTGGAGTGGTCCAGCATTTCTGAGAAACCATCAGGGCCAGCTAATCACCTCCCAACAAAGGATTCCCCCAGGCAGGAAGCAGCCAAGCAAGATATGCCTCCTCTTTGCATTTTCTAGGTTCTCCACCATGAGTGTATGGTATTATTCATTCAGAAGTCTTTCATTTCAATAGAGTTTGCTGTTATCTTTGGTTTTGCATATCCATGTGAAGTCTGGGAATGTATCTCCCACAGATACAAGGGTCATACTGGACAAATATTAAAAACACTACCACACCATGAAAATCTTCCCTTGTTAATTAAAAAAATCCTATAGGCTTGCTGGAACAAAAAGCTATTAATCTGTCAACAAAAAGATAGCAAGGAAGGGACAATCCTAAGTTCATTAGGAAGGTGTTTGAATTGTGGGAGCAATATCCTCAGCAGTGTTTCTACCAAATGTTCCTGTGAAGGTGGTAGGATAGAAAGAAGTGCCTTCTCTGAGAGTCTGAGGGCAGAATGTGGAAAAAATATATTAAAAACTACATCTTCCAGAATCTAGTGGGAACTCAGGGCAATAGTAAAACAAAATGAAATGAATGTGTCTTGACTCTCAGGCCCCTTCTACACTGCCATATAAAACCCAGATTATTTTATTTGAACTGGATTATATGGCAGTGCAGATCCATATAATCCAGTTCAAAGCAGATGTGGATTATCTACTTTCATGATCCAAAGTATGTGGCAGTGTAGAAGGGGTCTCAATTAAATTTCGCTCATTGTGACTGCTTTGGGCAAACCAAAGTTTTCCCTGTGCAGTTCCTCTGCCCAGAAGAGGTTTAGAAAGAAGAGCCATTCATTTGAGTTTTTGCAAGGACAATTAGTACAGAATGTTAAAATAAGGGCATCTGACAACCTTGGCTTCAGGAAAAAGGATATTCTCATTTAGATAACTCATTTGCCCAGAGCACAAGAGGCCTATCATTCCCAGCTTGCCAGATACTTTCTATTCCAGCTTTAGAAAGTCAGTTAATCTCGGTGGCATCTTCATTCCATGTCTCTAAAGAGAGTATAATACTTCACCAACTGACATCAACAGGGTGCTGTGGGGTTTTTTGAGTCTCCAATGCTGGAAGATTTAAAAAAATGGTCAGAAAACAATGAATATTAACTAGGACAGCTGCTATCGGTTTCCCAGTTAGAAAAGGCAAAGCAATAGGAGACACTGTTTTCAGAAGTGATGTCCCTGTCTTGTGCTCCTGATAGCTGTCCTCTTTCTTCCCATTCAAATGCAGCGCAGTGAGATCATACAGTGTGTTCAACTGGATACTAGTGGAATGGGAGCTGACCAGCAGCATCCACCAGTAACACCTCCCAACACACCTGATCCACGCAGCCCACCAAACCCTGAAACTATTGCCCCAGGTAAGTCACCATGCAGCTTTTCAAGCAGGCATGCCATCTTTAGAGAGAGAGAGAGAGAGAGAGAGAGAGAGAGAGAGCGCGTTGGAAAAGTAATTATGTCAGCCTGGCTGGCCATATGCCAAAAAGTCCTTCATGGAACAGAAAAAAATGACATATTACACACCACCAAAATGGAAGAGGCATACATGTATCGCAGTGCCTGTGCCTTCTTTGAATGGGCCAATGACAAAAATATGAAAAAACAAAAGGGAGCAGCAAAACTTTTACAAGATACCTAATGACCTTTCCACACTTGCCGGACAAATAAAACTACCACATTTTCTCTATTGTGCTGTGGTCACAATTGGCTGGATGCTGCATTCGCAGTACAGCACCTACCTTTCCTATGGGATCCAAAACATTGTTTTGCATTGTTGTTAATGTTTCTTTAAAAAAAACCTCTCATAGCTGTGTCAACTTGAAAGCATATAACAACAAAATAATAAATAAATAAATAAACTAGAATGAGTCTGGAAAGACCTAATTCTATTATACTAGTGGTTCTCAACCTGTTGGTCCCCAGGTTTTTTGGCCTACAACTCCCAAATCCCCGCCAGTTTACCAGCTGTTAGGATAATAATAACAACAATAATAACAATAATAATAACTTTGTTTTTGTACCCTGCCTCCATCTCCCTGAAGGAACCCGAGGCGGCTTACATGGGCCCAAGCCTGATCAACCCAGTTAAAGCGTAACACAGTAAAATACATGACAACAGTCAATATGAAATAAAACAACATTATAACAATATATTAAAACAGCCATCAAAACCAACAACCAGTAATAAAATTCATTGCTCTTCACAGGTGGGCGGACTGGTACAACAGCAATTTAGAGGATAGGGCTGGTGAATAAAGTGCATAGGTCATATGGCAGTGGTAAGAATAAGAGCAATGTACAATAATCATTGTAGCTTTGGGTACAAAACAATAGTAAAGTGTGAGGACAGATTTTGGCCCCATGTAAGCAGCCCCGAGTCCATTCAGGGAAATGTCATTTCATGAATTGGGCTTAGATCATGATACTGTAGCATAGTCGTGCCCAAATCTGGGTTTCCAGATGGTACAGATCCCAGAAACTCTGGCCACTGGTCATGCTGGAAGTTGAAAGTCAAGACTGAATGGAGACAAATGTTTTGTAAGCACATCTTCCTTACTTGCTTTATTACAAAACTTTCCTTGATTTAGATCTACCAAAATGTGTTGTTTTGTTTCATGAGCCCACATTAAAGGCTGAATGAGGCTAATGTGGCCTGATATACACAAAAAGCTGCATAATTTCATTCCTCTTTGGTGTTGCTAGGCCACATCTTTCAGTAGATAACACACAGTACCAGTTATCTCACATTTTGTATTCATGTGCAAGTTGGAAGCTGAGTGAAAGGAAGCTTGAAAGGAAGTCCTTGTACAATTTCTACTATAATTTAAAGCGTGTCTCTGCAAGGACAGTTGATCCTTTTATTTGGAAATGCTGACTTCAAATAAGCCTTTTCTCTTTGTTACTCTTTTCAAAACAAAAACTAATCTGTAGGAAATAATTTGTAAAGTGAATATAACTTTTCCTCCCACTGATAATCATGACAGAATGGATTCAACACAATATTTTCCGAACAGGTTTCATGAATTCAGATTTGGAATCTGTGCACACTTTCTCTGAAAGTAAACTCTGTTAAACACACTGGGACTTCCTTCTGAATAAACACACATAGGCTTGATCTGTTATGATGTGCGCCAGAGCTCGGAAAAATTACTTCTTAGACAATTATTCCCATAATTTAGCTATGTTGGCTGAGGGACCTAAAAATGGCAGCCCAAATAGGTAATTGTTCCATGTACTGGTGTGTTTTTAAATGCCTCCACCAGTTTAATAGTGCTTGTAAATTGGCCAAAATGTCCTTTGCATAACTGGTTAGTACATGCACATCTACATAAACATTAGGAAAATATGATCATGTTAAAATGCACTTTTGCCCTCTCGTGGATACATGCTCTGAATAGCATGTGGATTTAGCTGAAATGTGGATTAGGCCAGTGCTATTTTAGAGTTCTTAGTGATGTACAGAGAAATGGAAGTCAGTACTGTTGGTTTTTACCGTCTGGGGATGGATTCAACTTTCAGATTGCACTCATTTGATACTCAGTCTAACAATATCCTCCCTCATGTTCCAGGAAAGAAGGCTATCTTTTATATTTGACTTTTGAAGAGCATGGCAAGTTTATCTAGTTCATTATTTGTGTCTAGGATTGTCAGAATACAAATTGCAGAAGGCTTCTCTGCCTCTAATCAGACTGTGTTGCTTGATATACAACCAGGTAACAAGGAACACCCCCCTTTTATACAACCAACGGCACAGGAGTACCCTTCAGTTTTCAATCTGGCAATTGTGTCCTAGTTAGAGCTATCACTTTGCAATTTCTTTTAAAGTTTAAATAACTGTTCTGGGACTAGGAAGATAGGGAAGTATTTTTGTGATATCACAAGAACCGGCCAATCAGTTTTGTGTACAATTGGTTTCAGCTGGAAAGTAGCCGAACCAGTTTCTCCTGATATGGATTCTGTAGGGCAGATTATACAACTGATTTTTATTTATTTCCTATATTTATACCCTGCCCTTCTCCTCCCAAAGATATGAACTGAATGCAATTCCACAACAGCTTGAAATTATTCTCTCTCTCTCTCTCTCTCTCTCTCTCTCTCTCTCTCTCTCTCTCTCTAGTATATACATATATACAGTATATACAGTATATATATATATATATATATATATATATATATATATATATATATATATCTCAATATGCACTCCTATCAATGATTATTGAAAGTCTTTTCCAGCTTGCTTTGCCTGTGGAATTATCAATTAAATCTTGAGGTTTAGTATGTGCAAAATGTATTTTCCTCCATTGTTGTGTGTTTTCAAGTTGTTTTGCTTTATGTTGATTCAAAGGCGACCCTATCACAAATTTTCTTGAAAAATTTGTTCAGGGGGAGGGGGTGCCTTTGTCTTCTTCTGAGGTAGAAAGAGTATTATTTGCCAACAGTCACTTGGTGGGTCTTCGAACCATATTACAATATTCCAAACACGACACCACACTGGCTCTTATCTATTAGTCCCTACTAAGCTCATTGATTTCACAATGTTAGTAAATCCCATAAATTCAATAGGCATACTCCAGTTGGAGTTAATAATTGGATTTGCAGAGAAAGACATATTCTGGGACAAAATAATGAAAACAGGTAAAGTTAATCACAAGAATTCACAAAAAAAATATTAGAATGGTTGACTGAAACAGAACAAATTGAAGACTGTGTGATTAAATAGGCTGCAAATATTGGACAAGTAATAAAATTAGAAAAATGGGAAACATATAGAATCAAAACCTAAAATGTACCTACTCCTACAATCTAAAAGAAAATGGGTACAATTTAATTTATTTATTTATTTATTTATTTATTTATTTATTATTCGGTCTTATATTCCGCTCCTCCCTGCAGGCTCGGGGCGGATCACAGCGTACAGTAAAATATACAGTAATAACATAAGGCATAACAGTGATAAAAATGGAAATTACAGTTCTTGAATTCAAAGACATACAAATGATGTACCATAACACCACAGAAACTAGCAAAATGCTATCCAAATATTCAAAGCAAATGCTGGAAATGCAGAGACCACAAAGGAAATTTCTTCTATATATGGTGCACATGTAAAATAGAGAAAAAATATTGGAAAGAAATTCAAGGAAAAATTCTGATTATATTGGATATAAAATATAGCTAAAACTTGGATATTTCGTATTGGGAATTATAGATTTAGAAATGGACAAAAACAAAGATAGAGTATTTAATTATTTAACAGAGGAGGCTAGAATAACTTATGCTCAATACTGGAGAACAAAAGAAATTCCTACAAAAGACCAATAATGAATGGACATAATGAATAGGGACTATTGAATAAATATTAGGAGGGATGTAAAAAAACAAAATTGACTCCTATAAAAGATTATATGAAACAAGAAAAAATAAAAATGAATAGAATCAAATTGAAGATAACAAGAAAAATTGTAGCCTGTTTTAAGCAATCGAAGAGGGGACAGCAGTAATATAAAGAAAATAGAAAATAAAATGCAATCCACAGTGAAGAAGACTGGAAGCCATTTCTTTCTTTTTTATTCCTTTTTCCTCCTACTTTCCCTTCTCCCTTCCCCAGACCCCTAGTAGATATAAAATATAATTTTATATTTTCTTTTTAATTTTCTTTTTATATTAGTCTATTTGCGATAGTATTCCCTCTTTCTATTCCCATTTCCCCTCTATGCTGCCCTTTCTTTTTATTAAGATACTGTAAATTTGTAACCAATAAAATTATTTATTAAAAAAATAGGATTTGGGTTACATACTTCCAATATTTCAGTTTCCAAGTATACAAAAATGCTTACTGCAATTGATTAAAGGCTTATCTCCAACAATTCTTTCTTTTCCTCCTTTTCCAACAAGCATGCAATGACTGCCAATAGACTTCTTCTTTTGATGACAGTTAAGATCAGTCCAATCAACCTTGGTGACCAATGGGGTGACAGGTATTTCATCCCTATCTTTCTCCCTTTGAACAGTCTTACCATCCTGGATATGCCTGGTTAGACTCAAAACACTAAATGTCTTTGGACCTTTATGCCTGCTGAGGTCTTCTGGATAGATCCTTCTCTGTGTTCCACCTGTGCAATCTACAAACTGGTGTGAAGATTTGGAAAGTCAATAGTTACACCCTAATTGTGGAATGTCCTCTCTAAATGGGAGTCGAGACTGGTTTTTATTTAGGCACTGAATAAAAACATGACTGCTTATTAAAGCCTCTAAGCCTTACTCATTTATCTGCCAGGGTATAAATATTTTTGAGAGCCAGCATGGTGTAGTGGTTTAAGTATTAAACTGAAATTCTGGAAGACTAGCTTTTAAACTCCATGTAGGCATGAAAACCTACTGGGTGTCCTTCAAAAAAATCACAATCTCTCAGCCTCAGACAAATGCAAAAGCAACTCCCCTCTAAACATACTCCGTTGTGATATGTTGGGAACAACTTGAAAGTCAATAATTGAAATATTTTAACAAATAAATAAATATTATTTTCATACTTACCATGACGGTAGAACCTCTACAAACCTTACACTTCTCTTGCAGTCCGAAATACTTCAGAGGTTCTATATGCCATCTTAAGTCAGAATTATTTTTAAGCGCCGTATCTGGAGATGCAGTGAAAATGAATGAAAATGCTAATTGGATTGAGGTATTTGGGATAACTGCTTGCTTACATAGTGCATAATTTTTGCTCCCAAAGGATATTCTGGGCCATTGAAGACAATCCCGCCTGAGAAGTTCAACACTACATCTGTGCCAAAGTACTATCGATCACCTTGGATAGAAGCTATTAGCAATGATCCAGAGCTATTGGAGGCTTTATATCCTAAACTGTTTAAGCCAGAAGCAAGACCAGAGCTGCCTGACTTTAAGAGTTTTAACAGGTAATTTTTCAGAGTTTCATCAGAAATGGGAAACAGAAGCATGATAAAACTGTAGTTTAGATCCTCTTAAGGTTCTAATGGAAGACTATCTATGGAAGGAAAGCTTCCTGGCCAAAATCCTATATGATGTCAACATAGTTGAGCTATGCAGGATCTCAATGATGTGCATTCATTTGGATGAAGGTGTAAAATCAGGAACAGGCCCAGTGCTTGCTTAGACGCCTGCCCGGGCAGAAGCGAGGGCCGGCCAGCTGACGGGGCAAGGCAGAACCAGCCCCGTCATTGGCTGGCTGGCGCTGGTGGCGGGAAACTCTCCCGCCACTCAGGGGGCTTATGGGAAGAAGCCCCCCCCCCCACAGACCACGATGGAGGTGAGGACCCCCTGCGCCACAACCCGCTTGGCCAGTGAGTCGACCAAGCCATTTTTCAACCTTCCTAATGTTGCGACCCCTTAATACAGTTTCTCATGTTGTGGTGACCCCCAACCATAAAATTATTTTCATTCCTACTTTATAACTGTAATTTTGCTACTGTTATGAATTGTAATGTAAATATCCAATATGCAGGATGTATTTTCATTCACTGGACCAAATTTGGCACAAATACCCGATACACCCACATTTGAATATTACTGGGGTTAATGGGGATTGATTTTGTCATTTGGCAGTTGTAGTTGCTGGGATTTATAGTTCACCTACAGTCAAAGAGCATTCTGAACCCAACCAATGATAGAATTGAACCAAACTTGGCACACAGAACTCCCATGACCAACAGAAAATACAGGAAGGTTTTGGTGGGCATTGACTTTGAGTGTTGGGGTTGTAGTTCATCTAAATCCAAGACCACTCTGGACTCAAGCAATGATGGATCTGGACCAAAATTGGCACGGATACTCAAATATTCCCAAATGTGAAGACTTGTGGAGTTTGGGAAAAATAGATCTTGACATTTGGGAGTTGTAGTTGCTGGGATTTATAGTTCACCTACAATCAAAGAACATTCTGAACCACACCAATGATAGAGTTGGGCCAAATTTCCCACACAGAACCCTTATGACCAACAGAAAATACTGTGTTTTCTGATGGCCTTTGGCAACCCTTCTGACACCCCCTTGTGACCCCCAGAGGGGTCCCAACCCCCAGGTTGAGAAACACTGTGTTAGAGCCTTTATGTTCCCCATTGTGCAGCATCTGTTAGCTCTCCATCCATTCAACCAAAAACAAGAAAGTAGAGCATACTGAAGAATGATTGATTGCACTACAGACCACACTTATACAACCTCTGAGAAAATGCAACTCTTAAGGCAAATGCTGTGCTGTCCTTCACTGGAAAAACATAAGGCATGGGAATGACCTTTTGAAGATGTAAGATAAGTAGCATCTCTACTTGATACAAGGATGTCCACTGAATATTCATTTTTAATTTTGAAAAATTTGTTTCAATTTTTTTAGACAACCAAAATTTTGTTAAATTTTTACCAAACTCAAACATCTAGGTAACACCCACGAAGAGCACTGTATGCTAAGATAAACTGTAAATATTTACCTGTTCAACAGTGCCATGTGGATTTTAGCAGAAACTCTAGACATGTTGACATTGACTGGAAATATTTTGGAAAATTTTTAAAACAAAATATCCAGGCTGTTGGTCAATTTTGTTCATGCTCAGTACAGTAATTTCATTTATTAAGCTCCTCTGTGTAAATACGTGTGAGTGTACGTTTTCAATGAATCACTTGTATTTAATTTGAAGTGACTAACTCAAGACAAAAAATCCTTTCAGGTACAAGCCAGTTGCTATGGAAGAGACGGTATGCTCTTTCAGGACTAGTCTTCCCATTTTGCAAAATAAGGGAAAACATGTCTCTATGGGTAGAAACTAGGCATGGTTTAGAACCCAAAAATGGCGATTCTAAAATCAAATGGGGGATTTTTTTATTAGTAATAGAAAGACTTACAAAAAATTTCCAAAAAGTTCTAAAATGTAACGTAATGACTAACGAAATTCTAAATTGGTTCTAAAGTCTGAAAAGCAGGGAAGCAGGACTGACACTGTTTTAAGCACAGGCAAATCAAGGGGCAACATTTCCCTTGGTTTCCTTGCAGGGAGATATAAAGCATTAATATATTATTATTATTAGTATTATTATTATTATTAAATAAAATAGTCAAGGCTTGCTTCTCCAGAGCATTTATTAGAATTAAATAATAAATTCTAATAGTAAGAATGTAGTAAGGGTGATAGTGACCTGGAGGGTATGAGGAACGTGCTCTTGGTAAACTAGAACAGGGCTGTCCAACTGGCTTGGGTCGGGTTATTTAGCGGGAAGGCCGCCCGCACGGCCCCTTTCCTGCTAAGATATAACCCGACCCAGGCTTGGGTTGGGTTATATCTTAGTGGGGAAAGGGCTGCCGTGCGGGCGGCCCCTTCCCCGCTAAGAAATAACCCGACCCAAGCCTGGGTCGGCTTATATCTCAGCCATGAAGACGCTGGCCGCGCCAGCCTCTTCTTGGCTAAGATATCAGCCGACTGAAGCCCAATCAACCTGTGTTCCCTTAACACGGGGTGGATTGTGAGCTCGCAGGGGGGAAGGGTGGCATCGATGTCTCCCTTCCCCCCTGCCAGGTCAGAATCCAACCCGTCTTAAGGGGAACACGGGTTTGATTGGGACCTCACAGGAGCAAAGGGTGGCTTCGATGCCTCCCTTAACCCCTGCGAGTTCCCAATCGGAGAATTTCCTCCTGTTCTCCAGGCTCTCTCTGCTTCTGAGAGAGAGCCTGGAGAACAGGAGGAAATTCCTCCGAATCAAGGCCCCGAGCTGTTTCCAAAGCGCGCTTTCCAGGCTCCTTTCCCTGCAGTTTAAAGTGCTTTTTTCCTGAGTCCTCCAGCCGCCCTAGGACTTCCGGTTTCGATCTCTCTATGGTTCTGGCTGGGTTTTCTCTTCCTGGAGGCAAGGCCTTTCAGTTAAAGTAGGCCTCGAGCATGGAAAGGCCCCATCTGACTGTGAGTAATGTCTGGGATTTTGGATTTTGGATTTTGGAGGGGTAATAGGGAGCCATCCGAAATATTTAGAATTCTAACGAAATTTTGGGCCCAGGGGTTCGAAAAAGAAAGTCCACTTCCGGGATTGGCCTTGCGATCCGTAAAAGCTCAAAAGTCCCATTACATACGAATCACTTACGAATTCTTTTGATTTTCATAACTTTTTTCTCATGCCTAGTAGAAACTTCACGGAGAATAATGGAGGTCTTCTACAGGTTGAATTGGATATAGGCACAATCTAATTCCCCAACCCTACCTCAGGGGTTTCTGATTCTTCCTGGAGGTATTGTCATTAAGTCCTTATGGGCTAGAAAAACCCTTTCATAGCACACATATAAAAGTGGGTATGGCTACAGTTCCTATTTAGCCAAAACCGACAAGATAGAGAAGGTAGCTGATCCTCAGTTTTTTCTTACCACTTTGGAGCTTTTCTTTTCAGTTGGTTAGAATAAAGAAAAAGAAAAATTCCATTAATTCAATCCTTGGTTATTGACAGTATCTAAAAAATATGGAGTTGGAAGGGGATCCATGAGCCAATGAATTCAAACTCCGATTGGATGCACAAACTCCAGCTAGACTACCTCAGCAGATACCTGTTCAGTGCCTAACTGTACACAGGCTTGTAAGTGAAACAGTTTGTGATAGTAGTGATCTTTCCAGGAACAATTCTACTTTTGATTTATTCAAAACATGGGAGTAAATTACGACAGCCTTGCACTTAAAGAAAATTTGGAGTAAGATGTAGTGAAAATGCATGGCTTTGACAACACTGCTAGTATTCTAGTGAAGTTCAAGGATTAGTCACCCCTCAATATCCATGGGTCCAATCATCCAAGGCTTGAAAATATTAAAACAAATTCTAAAAGTCAATCCTTGATGTTGCCATTTTATATAAGGGAAATCATTTTACTATGCCATTACATACTGTATAATGGGACTTATGTTTACTTAGTTTATCCTTGGTTAAGTTTGGTTATTAATAACTTATATTTAGTTTATTTTATCTTATATTTTGTCTTGATTGTTGTTTATTTGGTCTTGGCATTGAATGTTTGCCACTCCGAGTCCTTCGGGGAGAGAAGGCGGAGTATAAATAAATTACTAATTTTTATTATTACTATTATTATTATTATTATTAAGTGGCAATTAATTTTGGTATCTTGGAGGAAACCCCAGTTGATAACAGGGGTCCTCTGCATGTGGTTTTTATTAGCTGCCTTGGATCCCATGGGGGGATAACAAATAAAATAAAGTAACTGGGTTGTTGAAAGTTTTTTGGGCTGTATGGCTATGTTCTAGAAGCATTCTCTCCTGACGTTTCACCCACATCTATGGCAGGCATCCTTAGAGGTTGTGAGGTCTCATAACCTTTTTATGAGCTGCCTTGGATCTCATGGGGGGATAACAAATAAAGTAACTGGGTTGTTGAAAGTTCTTTGGGCTGTATGGCCATGTTCTAGAAGCATTCCCTCCTGACGTTTCACCCATATCTATTGCAGGCATCCTCAGAGGTTGTGCGGTCTCATAACCTCTGAGAATGCCTGCCATAGATGCAGGCAAAACATCAGGAGAGAATGCTTCTAGCCTAAAAAAACCTTCAAAAACCCAGTGATTCTGACCATGAAAGCCTTCGACAATACAAGGTAAAGTAAAACAAAAGTGTAGTCCATGGACCCAAGTTTCCCATTTTATAGCAGGCATGCAACTTAATTCCTATATTTAGGCTGTGTATTTTGTAGTCATTACAGCTGATTCATTTGATTGCTGTTTTGGGGAAAATGCAAATGATGTAACCTTAGAAACCAGAGTGATATAATAATGACATCAGTCTCTGAGAGTGACTCAGGTCTTGATGTTCGTATAGTGTCATTGCAGGAAGAAATATTTCTAGGAATTGTAACGCGTAATAAATGTCTCTTAGAGGCATACTTACTAGTTATCATGGACCTGTGAGGATCAACTCCCATGTTTGAAGTTGAAAATCACTATGTCAACAAAGCCTTGTGTATTTTAATCAGCCTGCATTTGCAACTTTAAGCAAACATATACAAAAAAATGAATGCAGCTGCAACATCCTCTCAGTTATCAGGCTCTACCAGATTGGAATAGTGTTTGTTTCTGACTGTGATATTTCTGTGCATGCTGGAATGGATTCAGAAGATAGCTAAAAGGATTTCAGAGGCTGAAAATGAAAATGTTATTTATTATTATTTCAGTTATTTATTTTTCTAAAAGGTTTGAGTCACATTCCCTGCAAAAATAGGGCCCACAATTAGGCACAGGATCACTAACAATAAAACCTATAAAAGCATAATAAAATACAGTTATGAGACTGTCTAAATACTAAGCTGAAGTTAATAAAACAAGGTCTACAAGACCCATTCAATCTAAAATAGGTAACAACAATTAAAGTGGACTAAATAGTGCAACCCTTTCCACTCCTGATTAACAACAGCTGCTACCACGATGAAGACCAAAGCTGCCCAGGAATATGCCTCATAATCTTCATGTAGACCTACAGATGCTTTTGAACTACAATTTCCATCAGTTCTAGACAGATTTGGCAATGTAGGATTATGTGAGTTGCAGCCTATCAACATCTGGAAGATCACAGTTGTCCACACCTGCTATATATAGAGTTCCCATTGACCCACATCTTCTTGGCACTAACCTAGATACCTGAGAGGGCACAGCAGAGAGCAACTACAAATCTGACCCAATGTCTGCAATGTAACTAGAGCTTGTAGTCCCTATCACTGTGCAACAAAGCTGCTATAGCTTTTATTGATGCCATTAAGAGCACATACTAACATTGTTTTGAGTCTGATGTCAAGGACTATGAAGGTTCTAGCATTAGCTCTCCACAATGCCTTCACCAATTTCACTTGCCTCTTTATTCTCATCACAGTTTACAATTCTGTAGTTTCTTATTTCAAAGGGCTGTATTTTAAACATCGCAGTAGACAGATTCTTCAGTACTTCCCAACTATTGTTCCTCCACATGTTTGAGACTTCAAATTCAAGAACTTCCAGCCAGCTTGGCCAACTTTCAGGAATTCTGGCAAAATACCTGGAGGACCAAACGTTGGCAGCTGCTGTTTTAAAGCAATGGCAGCTTCCAAGTCAGCACTGTTAAGCTCTGTGCTTTAGTCCAAGAGCCATTGGCAAAATAAACTGAACTCCTTAGAGCCTTTTCCACGCAGCCCCATATCCCAGAATATCAAGGCAGAAAACTCCACATTATCTGAGTTTGGATTCAGATAACCCAGTTCAAAGCAGATATTGTGGGATTTTCTGTCTTGATATTCTGGGATATAGGGCCGTGTGGAAGGGCCCTTAAATAGCTCTTTATGGCTGGACTAAAACCTGCAGAAATGGAAGACAACAGCTGTTTTTTTCTTAAAACAATTCAGGTGTCCAAGAGAACTAGCCCTTTTCTGCGGTCAACAATGAAATAGTTTCTGTTGTTGTGTTTTTTTATACCTCATATTTTCTCTCCATAAGGAGACTCAAAGCAGCTATAACCAAAGTAAACAAAGTGAAAAGCTAGAATAGTCAAGCATTACTTCTTATCATCTATATATATAAAGGAGACAAGGTCGTGCAAAGATTGATATAGACAAAGAAACTATGGCTCGCAGAAGCACCAAACTTGGCAGCCTACTGGACCATTACACTCGCTACAGACAACAGCAAAAAAAACGGACCTACATACCTCCCAGCACCCAAAAAACGATCCCCAAAAAATTGCCAACGGAACTCCCACCCCGGCCCACTTCGCTGCTAGCGAACGTTTAGAACGTTCGCACATGGCAGCCAGAGCTCCTCCGCCTCCTCCGGGGGAACCTGGAAGGAGGTTCCCCAGCCCCTCCCACCTCCCCCCC